>CM014095.1:1905136-2385136 GCA_004119915.2 Collichthys lucidus
GAATGAGGGTTTCAGCAGCGGGGAAGGACAGTGATGGGCGAAGTCGGGCTATGTTTTTGAGATGGAAGAAGGCAGTTCTGGTGATTTGGTTTATGTGATGTTCAAAGGAGAGGTTATTGTCAAAGATGACTCCGAGGTTGCGACTGTGGGGGGATGGAGACAGGGTGGAGTTGTCGATGTGAGGCGGAGGTGTTGTGATTTGTCTCCAGTTTAATCCCACTGTTCTGTTTAATCCCACTCCCAACAACACAAGACATAGCAGCAGCTAATATTACTGACTAGTCCAACAGCAGTCAGCCCAGCTCGGCGTCTGTCTTTCAGCCTTTCATTTCACCAAGCTCTTACCAACCACTAAAAGTCAGTCCCACATTTACTCTTGTACGGCGGCTTCTTGCTCGCTCACTCTGTCCTTTTCTCTTCTGAGCTTCCTTCATCAACGTCCTCTTCAGTCTCTTCTCCTTTGCCATTATCCAGCTCTATCTGTCCAGCTCTGGTTCTGGCACGACACTGGCTCTGTACTGAAAACCTCTTCTTCCCACTGGTCCAAAACTCCTGTGGTCCAAACACAAACATTCCCCCAGTGCTCAGAGGTCACAGTCTGGGCAGCCCGGCTAACAAACTGAGCTGACATTAACTAACAGCAGCTACAGTTGGCAGCAGTTTACTTCACTGTCCATCAGGTATAACAAATGGTATCAAGTCCAAAACTTAGGAGACATAACAGATCATGATAATTCACATCATGTACATGTACTATACTATGAACTCTCAGTATTTGAATAAACAAGGCATAATGTTTATTACAGATTCATGACTAGAAATATGTGATACACAGTGCTGAACTGCATCTCAAATGAATCTTTAGTTCCACCTTCCAGATGATAATCCACTTCTGTGTGTTTTATACTGTTGACCTGCTGTGTCCCCCTAAAAAATAAAAAAACTAAACCATGTTTTTTATAAAGAGGGCTGGAGTGGAAGAGGAGGCTGCAAACGCGACATCAGACTAACAACGAAAAAAGAGAAGCATGATTTATTTTTTAGCAAAAACACAATTCTGACCCCCACTTTGGCTGGCAAGTGTACCATGGTGTGGACAAAATAATAGAAACACCTATAAATATAACAGCAGCACACCATCCAGAAATGATTCTAAACTGAAATCGTTAATTTCAATGTAGGGCTGTTTAGTTTAATCTCTAGTGTACTGAGCAGATCAGTTGCTTTTAAAGGGTGTGATGAGTGCTTCCTGGCCTAGGACAGACCTGATTGAGACCCCTTGTGACGTGTTCAGTCAGGATCGAAGGAGTCTGAGCTGGAAACAGCTTGTGACTCCTCTGGAGATCTTGACCTCTGACCTTTCACCTCCTTACAGTTTGTTTCTTGTTGATCTGAGGCCAACCTCGCTGGTGAAGCTAAATGCGGAAGAAGCAAAACAAACATTTTAATGATCCAACAGGCGGGAAAGTAACTTCCTGATGAGGGCAGAGAGAGAGAGAAAGAGAAGAAGAAAAAGAGGAGATAAAGAGGAAAAGCAAGGATGGAGGAGGATGTAAAGCGAGATGTAACGTGAGAGACAGAGGTGCGAGTTAATGTGTCCATCTCTCTGAGTGTGTGTGCAGTCTATTTATCCATCACAGAGTGTGTGCGTGTAAGGCGATTACAGATCTGGAAGCTTTGGTTACATTCCCCTCTCTCATCCTGCCATCCTGCCCGACCAAACGGCGGTGGGTTTGATGGTTTTAGTGCCTCTCCGCTCGATGCAAATCTCATCACCAGTTTTTAGACACGAACGCTGGGAAGCGACAAACAGAAACCGGAGAGAGGCCGCATTAACGCTGCCGCGGCTCCTTCAAGAAAAGAAAAAGGAAACCAGAGGCTGAAAATATGGCGTTGGGTTTCAGCCGTTTGGAAAATATCCTCAATTTGATCAAAAATTTATAATGTGACTTTTAGAGCAGCTTGGGTTTCCTGGAGGCTGCTGCTGCACATTATACAGCTCCTTTAATGTGGTTAGCACACTTAAACACACCGCGCTGCCCTGCACTCTGTGTGTGTTTGTGTGTGTGTTAATGCAATATGAGTCTGCATGTGCGCAAGTGTGTGTGTGAATTAGGGGTTTGAATGGTATTAAAGAAGTAGTTCAAAGTTTGGGGAAATTTGTGTATTTTTGCAAAGATCTAATTAGGAAAATTCAGCAGCTAGTTAGCTTAGCTTAGCATAAAGTCTGGAAACAGGGGGAAACAGTTAGCCTTGCTCTGTCCAAAGGTAACAAAATCCACCCACCAGTGCCTCTAAGACAGTGTTTTTCAACCTTTTTTGAGACAAGATACATTTTTTTATTAAAAAAATAATGAGGCACACCACCAACCAAAAACGTTAAAAAATGATACTCTATAGTTGCCTATATTAACAATATAGTCATTCTTATCAAAATGCCTTGAATATGAATCAAATAAACATAAAAAAATATTTTATCAGCTTTTATATTTATTCTTTAAAATTAAAAGTGCACTTAACATAGAAATACAGCTGGAACCTGAAATGCCACAACAATGTGGTCTATAACTTAAAACTTAAAGAGGTAGTAGAAAACTTCTTAGCAGTTAAAACTTAGAAAACTTCAAAGTGTTTTGTCCAAAAGCATTGTTAGCAAGAATACAGAAAATAATGCTTATTCTGACTGAAGCAACAATATTTGGGAAAGTTCTCATTGTTCCACACTGAGAGATATCAAGAGTTGCATGTACGAAATGTCAATCTCAGGGTATTTACTCATTTAGTGTGAAACCTGTGCCTGTTTGGATGAACACAGAGCTGATATCCTGGCGGGAATTGAAGAAAGACACACACAAAGCTCTTCCTCAACAGATCTCAGTCTGTCTCTTTTTTTATTTTTTATAGCAGTCAGGCCTGAGAAGCTCACTATTCACAGATATGTTGTGGAAAATGAGAGCAATGTCAGAATAGCTTTGTTTGCCAGAATCGGAAACTCCTTGGCAGCAGTCAACCAAAAACTGTCCAAAGGTAGATCAGCAAAGCTTAGCTTTAGACCATGATTTTGTCTCAGTTCATTTAGTTCCTCCTGCTCCTGTAAAGTCATGTCCTTTTCAACAACTGCTGAGCTGTATGCATCTCTAACCCAGTCAAGGCATTCAGTGAAGGCGGAAGAGAAATAAAATGACATCTTCTCCTCAAGAGTCTTTAAATGTTTACCTGTTATTTCACGCAGTGTGAACATTTTGCAATTTCTTGTGTGTGGGAACATTTCAAGGTTGCCACTTTCTAATGTTGTTGCCAGAGGTGCACCTTTGAACGGAATCCATTTATTTTATCTGTACTTGTGAGCAGGTTTTAATTTCGGCCTTGCAATCGTGTGTTCAATTCATTCGGATGATAAAAAATATTTGCCAGCCTTGCGCACCACTCATCACTTGCAAGCAGCTTTGCGTAATCGGACCCCTCGTTCGTCAGAAACACTTAGAGTTCCTCCCGCAGCTCATACACACGGGCCAGCACCTTGCCGCGCGACAACCATCGGACCTCTGTATGAAACAGCAAGGCCTTATGCTTATACACTCCCATTTCCTCACACAAAGATGCAAATATGCAGCTTTTCACAGGTCGTGTCTTTAAGTTTACCATGTGCACAACATCATCCAACACAGGGGCTAGGTCTGCTGGTAAAGTTTTGGCCACGAGGGCCTCACGGTGTAAGAAACAGTGCGTGACAATCACATCTGGGTTTCTTTCCTTCACTCTGTTTACAAAGTCTTTGGTGCACCCGACCATAGCTGCGGCTCCATCAGTGCAGACACTCGTGCAGTTTTCCCACTTAAGTCCACCTTGTTCAAGATATTCTGATGTGACCCGAAAAATTTCCTCTCCTGTTGCTTTTCCTGGCAATACCTTGCAAAATAGGAAATTTTCTCACCAATTAGGTGAAATTGGATAATTTCCCACGGCACACCTGAGGGTCTCTCACGGCACACTAGTGTCAAAAAAATCTCTTTATACTTTTTACCAGCTTCCTCAGCACCCACTTCTAGAAATAATGGTGTCAGCACTTTTTACTTTGCTTCTTCCATATTTGGATTTCCTAATTCCCATTTTGGCTCATGCAGACGCCATATTAGTCCATTCCTGCGCCATAATTTACAATCTTATACCCCACCCTTGGAGGGGGATTTCCATTTGCCTTTACATTTACATTTAGTCATTTAGCTGATGCTTTCATCCAAAGCAACTTACAAGGAGCAATTTGGTATTCAGTATCTTGCCCAAGGAGGCTGATCATCTAATTAGTAGACAACCTGCTCTACCTCCTGAGCCACAGCGTTTATCACACTATCAGCGTCACCAGGCCTGATTCAGGACTTCTCATAGGTCTGCAGAGCCTCAGGGCGTCGATTCAAGGCCCTTTCCCTTTAGCTTCAAAGCCTGTAGCTCTCGTCCTGCTGTGAGCACGGTTGAAGTTTTATTGGGGGCCTGGCTCAGGGTCCGGGTAAGGGGTCAGCAGCCTTGGTTGGCAGGGGTAGAGTAGAGAGGATGCATGGGGTGTTGTAAAGGGGGGGAGACAACAAATTTTTTTACTGCAAATCTTCAGGTTTCTCACCATGCTGCAGACTGGCACTCAGGTTTGACTCGCGGTATATCCTTGAGTCATGAACAGACCCAGGCCACTTGGCCTCCACATTGGAGATTATGTGTGCAGCATCACATATGATCTTGACAGTGCAGAGAATGACAGATATTAGTTAAATTATGAGGAAGTGCTTAACACAGTGAAACTTCTTAGTCTACATGTACCTGCACATTAATGCTGTGAATGGACTTCCTATTCACATAATCAGCCTAATTATGTGAGGGAGCCGTGATGGGAATGTGCGTACCATCTATGCAGCCAATCACATTGGGAAATCCTAAAACAAATAAAAATAATAAAAATTACTAATTCAAGTCTGAGGTGGCAGCACAATGTCATAATACAGCCTGATATTAAAGGAATTCAACAGATCTCTACATCCTTCACCTGCGATCCTGTGAAACTCTTCCTTAATGGCCCTGACAGGTTTGTGTCCAGGGAAGACAACAAATATAGGTATAGTAACTGTATGCAGTATAGGCATACAGTTGCCTTACTCAAGTGCTCAGCATCTCCGATGTTATACAAAAAACTGCCATTGGCAAAAAAACGCAGCGCCACACATAAAATCTGCTGCGATGTGAGCGCATGAGTGCGACTTCGTGATGTTTGAAATGTGCGGACGGATGAGGTTGTGTATGTAAATTATAGACTGTGAAGTAAAACGGTAACACTCAAAAAGAAAATTGTCCGGGAGCGCTGAAAAATCTATGCGTGGTCTGAGTACTCTCTGCCGACAGATATGTAATTCCCTGCGCAGGATTGCTGCACCTTCGTCCACAGGATCGTGATCAAATAGACACGCCATGTTCTAAAAGTTGACACCAAACGTTGCCTTCTGGAACTAGAGGACGTTCTGACAGCGCAGGAATGAGGAAATCAAATTAAGTATGTGGCTCTGAAAGTGGGCGGAGACAGAGAGAAACTCAGAGTTTCTTCAGGAAAACCTGGTCCCAACCAGGTTAGATTCACGGAGTCTGTTACTATGGCAACTGAGCTTGAGGTTAAGTTACCTCACTTTGTGAAACAGGTTAGAGTTAACCCTCTCTCTCGGGTTTGACTGACCCTCCTTTGTGAAACGGAAAACTCTGAGTTTCCGTGATTCCAGGGTTAACAGACTCAGAGTTTTCAATAAACCTGCTTTGTGAAACGGACCCCTGACCGATCGGCCAGCTCCTGCTGGAATGACCCTGTTGCCAGGAACCCCAGAGTGGTCAGCACCTGTGTGGACACAGGCAGGCGCGCAGATAGGTTTGAGAAACTGGGGGGGACGAAGCTGCCCCCAAGATAAGTAGATCCTCGCGTTCCCTAAATACTCTCTCACGTCGGATTGCACCATTTGCAAGGTCCTCTAACAACACAAACGCTGCCATTGTTAATATCATTTTCTTCATCACATTGCGCATGCTTTTATATATCCACTTATATAATTGCAAACACGTGGGTGTGTTAATTGTTCATAAGTGTGTCTCTGATGTGCACATCACTCTGATGACTACTTGTTTTCACATTATTAACAGTTTCCCAGCGTCACCTCTAAGTGTCGCCAAAGGAACAATAGGTGTAGAAACGTGCGTACGCCAGCTATGAAATTGGCGTGGGGCACGCACATTTCTACGATCATTTCACGTTTGATACATCTGAACGTGAGCGTGGAAAAGGACGTACGCCACTTTTTTGTGCGTACGCAAACTTTGTACATGAGGCCCCTGGCCTCCAGTCATTTGACCTAAACCCAATCAAGATGGTTTGGGATGAGATAGACCACAGAGTGAAGGCGAAAGTGCTCAACATCTCTGGGAATTCCTTCAAGAGTGTTGGAAAACCATTTCAGGTGACTACCTCATGAAGCTCATCGCGAAAATGCCAAGAGTGTGCCAAGCAGTAATCAAAGAAAAGGGTGGCTATTTTGAAGAATCTAAAATATAAAACATGTTTTGAGTAATTTCACACTTTTTTGTTCACTATATAATTTCATATGTGTTCATTCATAGCTTTGATGTCTTCAGTGAGAATATGCAATGTAAATAGTCATGTAAAAAGAAAAAACATTAAATGAGAAGGTGTGTCCAAACTTTTGACTGGTAGTGTATATTTTTTTAAATATACTTCAACATATTTTATAACATGTTAAATGGTTGGGAAAAACTAGCTCTGGTTCCTGATTTGGTCCTGTTCAGGATTCAAAGACAATCAACAATAAAGGAATAAACCTTTTCCCCTACACTGCTGAATTAAATGTCATGATGGAGAAACAATGACACGCCGTCTTGCCAATATAACTCAGTAATCACAAAAAGCAAAAACAAGCTGCTATAACACGTGATATTACATTAAAAACACATTGGCGTGTTATTCATACGGCTTTTGCTTTGACGATTAATATCTTCAGTAAAATGTTGAGCTTCTAAACTAAAGAGAGGTACATGTTGATTCACTTTGATTCTGTTTGTGTTAAAACAGGTACTGCTGAGTCATGAAAAATAAGTTTGAGTAACAGATGAATGTTAAAAAAAACACTGAACGGCAGTTTATAGTATTCACAGACAGAATTTTACAACTTTGAGAAGTCATTCCCTAAAACGATAAAAAAACCCTCATTGTTTATTGATGACACTGTGTTTAATAGCTGGAACTGTCTGCCCATTATATTATTATATTATATAATATATTATACTATTGTAGTTATTTTAGTTAGTTACTTTTCAGAAGATTATGTTAAATGTTTGTGATAAACTGAAGCAGTGTTTCTTTAATTGTCCCCAATAAACAAACTCTTGGATAATCTGGAAAAGTCATCATCACAAAGCACAAAATTTGATTTCAGGTCGAGATTGTAAAATAATGAAACATTATTATTTAAGAACAGCATGATTATCAGGTGATAAATGATTAATACAGTTGATCTAAATTAAGGTAAGTAAACTCTCATTTCAAACTAGTTTAACTGTAGTGTACCTCCTCTACGCCTCTGATTGTCACCAATGTAACTAATTTAAAGTTATTCATGTCTGTCGCTGCACTAACTGTAATCACTTGTTTATGCTTTATTTTTATTTTTTTCTGTCTCATGTGAAACATTTTGATTTATTATATTATTATAAATGCACGTTTTTTCTCTTCATTTTAATGATTTATGTATGTATGATCAAATCATTTTGCTGATTTCTGAAAGCAAACCTGATCTTTACGGTTTTGTTCTTTTGTCTCTTTTGTCTCTTTTTGTGATTCACTTTATTTTGATTTTACTTTTTCAGTCCTCCTGTCTTCTTCTTCTCCCTCTCTCTCTCTCTCTCTCTCTCTCTCTCTCTCTCTCTCTCTCTCTCTCTCTCTCTCTCTCTCTCCTCCTTCCCTCCCTCCCTCCCCTCGCTGTGTTTATGTTTCACTTCATATCGAGTTGTTCCTCTGCTGGTATCAATATTGTTCGCTGCCTACGAATCAATAAGCAGGAATAAAAACTTTACCAACCCAATCAATTACGCCCACTTTATTTTCATAACTCGACTCCATCGTCCTCGTCGCCGCGACAACAGCACGATGATCTGGCTGCTCTCCTGGGACGCTCACTCCTCCCCCTCCCTCTCTCATCCTCACCCCCTCACCCCAGCCCTCCCCTCCATCCCGTTGCATTAAGTCCAGAATTGTTAACGAGGTATCAGATTCTGTAATGATGGACGCTACAAAGAGACACTTTGAGAAAAATCTGAGGCCGGATCGGTTTACGTCTAAAACGACGGGATGGGATCAATAACAATATTTTCCCTGGAAAACAGCAGCCTCTTCTCCCTCCTCCTCCTCCCCCCCATACACTTTAAAAGCCCTCCACATCCATTTTTAATGGCGGATGGTGGTGGTGGTGGTGGTGTGTGTGTGTGTGTGGGGGGGGTGCGCGGTTAGCGGCGGCGGCGGAAGGCTAATACGCCGACAGCTGTGCCGTGTGCCGGGTGAAGACGCTGCTTGGGTCCATGGGGGAGGACTTGGAGGGGATGGAGGTCAGTGTCAGTGGCTAATTGGTTCCTTGGCAATGGCACTTGATCTGGCTGATCCAATCAGAGGAGTCTGAGACAGAATGGAGACGCAGAGTTTCAGAATAGAAACGTCTCGTAATGCGATGAAATCCAAACTGCAGCCTCAGAAATGACCACAAGTTAAATCAAGTCTTCGGACTGACTCATAAACTCAATATCACATGTTCATAACACTAATATGATGTCATCTAAAGCAAAACAGCACGTGTTTGTTTAAAAACCAAAACCAGTCTCAAATTCAACCAACAGCTTTTAGAAAACCTCAAAATCACATTTGATTTCAGTGGCAAGTCATGAAAAGACCGAAACCAGTGACAGTGATGGAGAGCCATGAAGTACATTTACTTAAATACTGGGGGGGAATGGATGATGGTTGTACTGCAGCATTAAAGTGATTTTTCCAATCCAACCCTCTTTTAAATCACATATTTTTGTCCTTTTCAGGGCGATACAACAGTGGGTAAAAAAAACACAGAAGTTTTTTAAACATAAACCTGTAAAAATACACTTTACAGCACTAAATCACACAACAAGTATCTACTCTCTGTGATTTACAGAGTTTCCTGATGAACAGTGAAGTAAACTGCTGCCAGCTGTATCTGCTGTTAGCTAATGTTAGCTCAGTTTGTAAGGTGCCCAGACTGTGAGCTCAGAGCACAGGGGGAGTGTTAGTGTTTGTACCACAGGAGTTTTGGACGAACGGGAAGAAGAAGAGGAGGTTTTCTGGCCCAGGGCATGGGGGAAAGCTGATGGGGGAGTGGAGCCGGTGTCGTGCCAGAATCTGAGCTGGGTGAGCAGCAATGTAACCGGGCCATGACCTCTATATCGACATGGCCTCCTCTGTTGCTCTTCCTGAGGTTTCTTCCACATTTTTTCCCTGTTAAAAGGGTTTTTTTGTGGGCAAGTTTTTCCTCACTCGAACCGAGGGTCTAAGGACAGAGGGTGTCACTCCCTGTACAGATTGTAAAGCCCTCCGAGGCAAACGTACTTTGTGACTTTGGGCTATACAAATAAAATTGATTTGATTTGATTTGATTTGATGGCAGAGGAGAAGAGACTGAAGAGGACGTTGATGGAGGAAGCTAAGAAAAGAAAAGGTAAGTCCATCCTCTGAACACCCTTGGTCTCAAGTTGGTGGTTAAACTGTTTTATGTGGCTGTAATTATACTTGAGGTAACAATAGGGAATTAAAAGCTCACTGAAATGGCTCCTGGGAGGACTAACATCTTCACAGATGAACACAACTGGACTCACTAAATCCACAATAGTCTCTGTTTTACATCCAGACCCAATTATGGATCATATTGAATTATGTATGAAGCCCAGTATGCAGAAATGTCTAAATACACTAGGCTTTTATACTGCAATGCAATGGTCAAAAAACAGTTTTGGTCTCTATAGCTAATTTGTCCGTTCATGACTAAGGGTGAATTTATATACAACTCACCCGTTCAAATTATATTAAAACTCAAAGTTTTGCAGAATAAACAGTGTGGACACTTTGAATGACAGGTAGGAGCTGTTACAAATGTCTGGTTTAAGTAATCAGGCGCCTGCTGCAGTTAAAGCGACCATACTGAGCTTGACAGCAGCTCGTCAGAAAACTGTGGGTGACGTCATGGAGACTACGTCCAGGTTTTATACAGATTGTGATTCCTACTGAAGACATACAATCTTCAGAAACACTTTGCAAATATAAAATTTGATTTAAAAAAAGGCTTGGCTCAAATTCATCACACACACGTCAACATCCATTAAAATATGCAAAACATTTTTAAAAAATGTTTTTTTTTTGCGATATGAGACTCTAGAACACTGACACGTTATTCATTCATATATAATTTCTCATTCATATATTCATTCATATATATAGATATATAGATATAGATATAGCACTTCCAACTTCGTGTCCACAGTGTTGAAAACATCATGAAACTCAGATCAAAGACAGACACTCAACCCCGAACATCATGAAACTCAGATCAAAGTCAGACACTCAACCCCGAACTCAAGTACCAATGAAGAGGGGTCACACACACACACACACACACACACACACACACACACACACACACACACACACACACACACACAGCAGGGTTTAACCTCTGCTACCTTAATGTATGTATGTATTGTCTGGAGGGTCAAGAGGAGGATTAACCCTCTGATGCTGTAGTGACATCATCACTACACTACTGGTCAGCTGACCTCACACTTAACATAAATGGAGGAAACAGGCGGGATGGATCCTCAAAAGGACACATCACAAATAAGATGTTTAACCTAAGAGAGATCAACAACAGTGTTCCTGAACGCATCACGCATCATTCAGAGCATGAAAACTCAACTCAGACTGAACTTTACTAATATGAAGTAATAAACAAAAGTCAACTCAGACTGTACTTTACTGATATAAAGTAATAAACAAGTCAACTCAGACTGAACTTTACTGATATAAAGTAATAAACAAAAGTCAACTCAGACTGAACTTTACTGATATAAAGTAATAAACAAAAGTCAACTCAGACTGAACTTTACTAATATGAAGTAATAAACAAAAGTCAACTCAGACTGTACTTTACTGATATAAAGTAATAAACAAAAGTCAACTCAGACTGAACTTTACTGATATAAAGTAATAAACAAAAGTCAACTCAGACTGAACTTTACTGATATAAAGTAATAAACAAAAGTCAACTCAGACTGTACTTTACTGATATAAAGTATATGATATCATCCCAAAATAATTAAATTAAACTTAAATGAACTCTGTGCTCAGCTAACTAACTAATATAAACAAAATTTACAAAACTAAACCAATGTAAGCTCCAACTCAAATATGGACCTAACCAACTGGGGCGGCTGTGGCTCAGAGGCAGAGCGGATCCTCCACCAATCAGATGATCGGCGGTTCGATCCCCGGCTCCTCCGGTCTGCAAGTCGAAGTGTCCTTGGGCAAGACACTGAACCCCAAATTGCTCCCGAAGGCTGTGCCATCGGTGTATGAATGGCTAGGTCCTCAAACTGATGAGCAGTTGGCACCTTGCATGGTAGCCATCAGTGTATGAGTGCATGTGTGTGAATGGGGTGAATGAGATATGTAGTGTAGAGCGCTTTGAGTGGTCGGAAGACTAGAACGGCGCTATATAAGTACAGTCCATTTACCAACAGAATAAAACTGGTCTAAACGAATAAATCTAAATCAACTCCAACTCACGTATAGACTTAACAAACTGAATTGAAACTAAAAAAAATATTTAAACTAAATTTAAATGAAATAAAACTTAAATAAACTTAACTCAACTTAAGTAAGCTAAACTAAATTGACTAGTGCAGTGTTTCTCAATCCTGGTCCTCGGGGATTCAAATGAGTAGCTCGTTATCAGGCCACTGCAGAGCTTGATGACGAGCTGATCATTTGGATCAGGTGTGGTGGAGGAGGAAACATCTGGGCAGTGGTCCCCGAGGACTGAGAAACACCTAAGTTAACTTAAGTCAAATTAAAATAAAATAATACTGAACTAAACCAAACCAAACTAAAGTTGATATACATTCATCTCACCACCACGTTTCCATAGTAGCCCAGAGTGGACAAACTAAAGGCTCCAGACTTTCATGTTATTCGCAGGCACAGATGTCACTAAATCCTACACAAGACAACTAATTAATTGAACTAATCTCAAACCAGATCAAATGAATACGTCAAACAACTCATGTTGAATGAAATTAAACAAAATTTAAAAAAATGAATAAAATTAAAAAAGAAAGAAAAATAAAGTCATCTAAAGTTAAAATAAATGAATAAATGAAATAACTATATATATATATATATATATATATATATATATATATATATATATACTGTATATACTGTATATATACAGTATACACACACACACACACATCAAACATGCTTGCACCCTTAGCTCCACCCATACCATTTGATTGACAGGTGCGGTCTCGAACAGGAAGTGATGAAGAGGAGAATCTTCTCGTAATGTCGTGGTGATTCACAGTCTGAGACACAAAATGGCTTCCTGCTGCAGCAACGCTGTCAGCAATTAGAGCGAGTTTAACACGTCTTTGTCTCGCTGCAAATTACCGTTCACAGTGCTATTAATTTACTCTGAGTGTGTGTGTGTGCGTGTGTGTGTGTAGGTGTGTGTGTGTGTGTGTGTGTGTGTGTGTGTGTGTGTGTGTGTGTGTGTGTGTGTGTGTGTGTGTGTGAATCCTGCAGAGTCTGTCTCTTTTCAGTGTGGTTTGTTCTGTCTCTGTTTTTCTTTTTTTTTGTCTCTCTGTTGTACAAAGACATCCATCCATTCATCCATCTATCTATCCAATCATTCTTCCTTCCATCCATCTATCCATCCATCCATCCATCCATCCATCCATCCATCCATCCATCCAACCATCCATCGCAAGGCATTCCCAGGCCCAGGCTCTGGTCCAACTTGGGGTCTCCTGCCAGTTGGAGGTGCCTGGAAAACCTCCAAAAGAAGGAGTCCAGGAAGATCTTAAACAGATGTTCAACCGCCTAAACTGGGTCCTTTCGATGTTAATGACCATAGAGGCCGAACCCATCGTGATGTCACCTGTTTTGAAGCCTTGAATTTGGCATTACAGATGTTGCCATCTTGTTTTTTGGCGCCAGAAGTGACCATATGAGCTGGTGGGTGAAGTACTGCAATTTGTGCTGGACCAATAACAGCATAAAGAATGGACAGAGCTTGAATGACGTCACCTACAGGTTTCCAAAGCGCTGTTTTGAAGCATGTTGGTATACTGCTTCTTCCGCTTCCTGTCTAATATAAATATTGGCAAAGATGTGGATCATTGGTGGAGCTGAGGCGGGCCGAATGACGTCTGACAAATGTTTATATCTGCTGTGAAGTTGACCGCGTATGGAGACTGACTCACTTCTGCAGCCAGCCTCCAGGGGCCACTTGAGGAATCACAGTTTTTAGCACTTCCTCATTGGCTTAATTTCCCAGCACAGAGCCATGTACTTCAACCATCATCAAAAGAGCTCATGCTTCATTTTCTGTCAGTAAAACCCAAACTTTATTTATTTATATAGCACCGTTCATGCAGACATGCAGATCAAAGTGCTTCACAGAGCATGGATTCAGCTGAACTGTTGGGTTGTTTAATTTAGTCGAAAACATGACATTTTAAAAACTCTTTATATATAAAATATGTACAAAGTACACGATTTACTGAGATATAGTATCGTTCTCCTCCATGTACCCCATCTTTCTCCCCCGTCTCTCTCGTCAGTTTTTTTTTCTCTCTAATATTCCTCCTCCATAAAGTGTCTCATTAAAATTAATCACAGGCTGTATTATATCGCTACCTGCGGTGAAAAGTGACAGATTTGCCGATTGCTGCCATTTGGTGAAGGAGGCTGTGTGTGTGTGTGTGTGTGTGTGTGTGTGTGTGTGTGTGTGTGTGTGTGTGTGTGTGTGTGTGTGTGTGTGTGAGGTGAGGGAGGGTGAAGTCAAAATGGCGTCACACTCATCAGGTTCTTTTTTTTGGGGGGGGGGGTAAACACTGTTGTAAATCATCATCATCATCATCATCATCATTGCAGGTGTTCTCAGCTAAAAGGTGATAATTTTAAATAAATTAGATTAAAACAATTAATTTAATAAAGATTTATTTATTTTTTTAAAAATCAAAAGCAAAACATTATATATATATTAAAATTAGAGTGACTGGTGTGAAACACTGATTTTAATTATGTATTTTTAATTTTAATTTTTCAATGATTACCCTCAAAACCTGATTTATTTTTATATATTTGGGATTCCATATTAGACAGAACTACAGTTGAACATGGGGACTTATGGAGACTGACTCACTTCTGGAGCCAGCCTCAAGTGGACGTTTGAGAAACTGCAGTTTTTGGTACTTCGGCTTCACTTAACAGCTACAAAGGTTGCTGCTTGGTTTCATTTCAGTGTTAATTGTGGTTTTAGAATATGATAATGTGGTAACATGCTTTGTTATTTTCTATTTTCTAGATTTACTCTGTTGACATTTGAAGATAACATTTTAATAAAGACGACAATACATCTGTCACTTTGAGTCGGACTCTAGTTTCACGTAGACATACAAACAGCTAAAACAAAGACACAAGCTCCATGATGTAAACATAAACACATATCAACAGGTAGGAGGACATTTACATGTTTGAGAAATCAAAACTGAATTTTAACAGTGAGAATAAATCTTTTACAGGTACACTGGATGTTTGAGACACAGTGATCTTTCCTGACACTGCGTGTCTGCTGTTAACTGTTCATCAGAGCGATGGCCTGTGTGGGAAGAGGCTGTTTATTGATCTAAACAAAGCAAAAAAATTCAATGTGCATCCAGTCCAGACTCCAAATAAACAGGAAACACAACCCAAAGGCTCAGCAGGTAGATGTGTGTTTGTGTGTGTGTGTGTGTGTGTGTGTGTGTGTGTGTGTGTGTGTGTGTGTGTGTGTGTGTGTGTGTGTGTGTGTGTGTGTGTTTGTTGCGTCCTGCTGTGCGACTGACCTCCTGATTGTCCGCAACACTAATTACCAGCTTTGTCTTTCTCACCACTGGCAGCTCAGCTCCGCCTCTGATTGGCTGTGAGGAGGAAGTAAACACACACACACACACACACACCACACACACACACACACAGTGAGGTTGGGGGTGCAGCTTTGTTTTGGAGGAAATGAGTTTGTCTCTTTGTGTCCATTAAACTAAAGACAAGGTTTGTGTTTGCAGGTGAGCTGCTGTGTATCAGCACTCCCCCTTTTTTTACTTCTTTCCATCTTCAATTCATCTCATCTTTACCTTTACGTCCTTTATTTTAGGGATGTAATAAAGAAGTCCATCTGTCTGTCAATTCAAAGCTAGTATGAACATGGGTCTTTGGTGATCAGCTCGTAAATACAAATGACCACCAGGACATGCTGTGATCAGACCACTTCAACCACTTCCCGCGGTGGTCAGGAACTCATGTGACCACATATGTTCTATAGTGTGAACCTGATCCACATTAAAGGACTGCATACTCACCTGTCTGTTTACTGTCTGAGTTCATAACTGCTGTATCACCACTTCTTTAAGAAATCTTACAGTTTTGCGTGATGTTGTCTTTGGAGAAATCAGCTTTGTCAAGTGACTACGACAAATACATTTTTAAAAAATTGGGGGCTTTTTTAAGCTTCACTTGACAGAGACAGCCTTTGTACGTGAAGCACATGCTCTACCAACTGAGCTGACCTGCCCCAGCTATGGCAAATTTGGCATTAAATGAAACACTGTAACACAATAAGTTGTTTCTTTCCAGGTTGAAATCATTTTGTATCTTTGTCACGTCAACACTACCAGTATCTTTTAAATGTTGTGAGTTGTTGAGTTTGGAGAGACTTTAAAAATATTGTGAAATGCTGTCTATGACAAATTCTTCTTCTCTGCTTTGTCACAGCATCTCTGTAGCAGTGGATACTCAACATGCTAACATTTAGCAGTGAGATGTTAAACCACAGTTTCACCACTCAATTCATGTTGATTTTATTGATGGTAAACATGTTAAATTTTACAAATATAGAAAACATTAACCAATGCAGGCTCCCAAACTCCCTTTTTAGAGTTAGAAGAAACTTTTAAAACTTTTTAAACTGCTGTCAACAACAAATTCTTAAGAATTATTTAGGCTGTCTTGTAAATTTGGCAAATGTTAAACATGAAATTATTTATTTTTCTGTGTAAAACATAAACTGTCTCTTTGTCCCAGCATGTTGTCGCTGCTGATTAAAAACTTTGCAAATGATGTAATGTTTACTAGCATATAGATAACTGATTTATCTAGAGCTGTCCATGTGTGGATCAGAACAAATTATCGCTGCAGAAAATGATCAAAAACAAAAAACATTAAACTAGAGAAAATATGGCAGTCAGTTGCTTCCCTTCCTTTCTTCCTTCCTCCCCACCTTCTCTCCTCCCTCCCTCTGTCTTCTCCCACAGCTGACTGATCAGCTGAGAGTCCTGGTTCTGGCTCCTGCTGTCTCATTATTTGTTTCTCTTTAGTGCAGCTCCACCTGTAGCCCCTCTCAGAGTGTGTTTTCAGGGGTTAAATCCACAGCCCGCCGGGTGTCTTGTCGTCCTTTGTGGTTGCGGACAAAGCTCCGTCCTGCCGTCCCTCTCTGCTCCTTCAGAGGGACAGCAGAGCGAGGCGGCGACCTCGGGACAAGCTGTCAGCGTTTGACGAGGTCGCCTTTCAGACGGAGAGAAAAACACTCGTCTGACATGAGTCCAAATACCAAAGACCATCATCATCTTCATCTTCATCACAAGGGGGGAAAGGAGAAAAACTTTCTCACGAGTGCTGATGAGAAAAATAGGGATATATCTACTAGATTTGTGATATATTTACTGCAGTGGTGGAAGAAGTACTCAGATCTTTAACAAAACGTGTAGAAGTACCACATTTCTGTTTATTTGACCTTACTGTTTGTGTCTGTAGATTTTACCTAAAGTTACATCAGATAGTGCCTCATTTACATATTTAAACATCAAATTTAGAAATCTTCCTTTAATCAGAGTCAGCAGGTCAGCGGAGGTTAAACTGTTTTTTCCTAAAAGACTTTAAGCTGCCTCGTCCTCCTCATTTTTTCTCTCTTCTGTCACTTTTAATCTTGAATGTCTGATCATCCACATGTTCAAACTCAGAGGAAGCTGTGATGTTTGAGCAGTGTTCAAATCACTACATTTCAACATATCGTCCTTTAATTTCTGCTGATAAACCCATTTCACTTTCAAATCAAACAGAAACACGTTTGTTCATGCACTGATTCTGGTCTATTTTCGATATTTTTGATGCATTAATAAGTAGTCTATTATACATCATTTATGAGTTGATTTTAATAAAAAATTGAATCCGAAGTAAAAAAGTACAAATTTACTTAAAATAAGAATTTATATTCACAGAAAAAATACTCAAGTAAAGTACCTCAAGTACTCGAGGACTTCAGATCCCACCGAAACAGCAGACAGTATTGAGAGTATTATGTTTTCAACTTTTCTCTCTGATTAGGCTCCGTACGATCATCATTTTCACATTTACTGACTTTTTTTAATCGCATTTGAACTTTACATTTCTACAGTGAACTTCAGACGTTTTTAAATAAAAAACAACAAAAAAGAGAAAAAAAGGAAAGAAAAAAATGAATGAAAGAGGGAAACAGGATTTGAGTGGAGGAATGTCGCACAGAGTGTTAAACCTTCAGTGAGTCTGTTAATCCTCTTCTCCTCCGACATGTTAACCAGTCAGAGTAACACTAATCCTTCACAGAAACCACAGAAGAAGAAGGAGAAGGTTAAATAACACTGCTAAGGGAGGGACGGGGGGAGAGGGAAGAGTGAATGGAAGAAAAGGGGGGAGAAAGAGGAGGGGGAAGGAGAGGGAAAGGTAGGAAGGAAGCAAGGAAAGAAAAGGGGAAAAGAATGGAAAATAAAGGAAGGAGGAAATTCCTTCCTTCCTTTCCTTCGTCCTTGACTCCTCTTCTCTTCCCATTTCTTCTACTTTTTTTGTCTGTCTTCCTTCCTTCCTTCCTTCCTTCCTTCCTTCCTTCCTTCCTTCCTTCCTTCCTTCCTTCCTTCCTTCCTTCCTTCCTTCCTTCCTTCCTTCCTCTTCCTTTCCTCAGCTTTCCTTTCATTTCCTTTCTTCCTTCCTCACTAGCTCTTCTTCTCCTCACCGTTTTCTTTCCTTTCTCCCTTCTTCTCTTCTTCCCTACATCAACATTGTGTACCTGGTCTCTGTTTCCTTCCTTCCTTCCTTCCTTCCGTCCTTCCTTCCTTCCTTCCTTCCTTCCTTCCTTCCTTCCTTTCTTTCGGGGTTTCAGGTTTTTTTTTATTTACCAGAAGAAAAAACTTGGTGGGCATTTAACTCTGATCCATCTAAGAGGAGGTGAAGAAGAACAACTTTGGCTCCCAGCCTGTTCCTTTTTTTTTTGTCCAATCAGATATTTGATGTGTTGTGCGACACGTACAGAAGTTAAATTTACTCTCAGCGATGGAGGTGTAAATATAGAAGAGGTTTGGCTCTTATCCATTAAAGCTTCACCAAGCCTTTCTCATGATTCAGGATGGTGCTTTCAAAAACCTTTATGGCTCAGAAAACTAAACATTGAACTAATTAAAATTCAAGGCTGGATTTAATTTGGACACATTTTTCCTTGATAGTGAGACGATGTAGTTTGCTTAAAGGGTTTCATAAACTGCAGTAACATGTTCGGTATCTGTGCTTTAGTTTTATATCTGAATTGTTTGTTTTCATATTACTGCTGTATTAATGTTGCATTTTACTGCTGTAAATTAATTGATGGATTATGAGACAATGAGCCAATTATCTCTTCTACAGTAGAGTGGAGCCAGATTCTCTAGTCTCTTTGTGGTTGTTTAGAGTCTCTTTGTGGTCGTTTTGTCTCTTTGTGGTTGTTTAGAGTCTCTTTGTAGTTGTTTTGTCTCTTTGTGGTTGTTTTGTCTCTCTTTGTGGTTCTTTAGTGTCTCTTTGTGGTTGTTTTGTCTGTTTGTGGTTGTTTTGTGTCTGTTTGTGGTTGTTTTGTCTCTCTTTGTGGTTGTTTTGTTTCTTATTGTGGTTGTTTTGTTTCTCTTTGTGGTTGTTTTGTGTCTCTTTGTGGTTATTTTGTGTCTCTTTGTGGTTTTTTAGTGTCTCTTTGTGTTTTTTTAGTGTTTCTTTGTGGTTGTTTTGTCTCTCTTTGTGGTAATATTTTAACTTTCTGTAGTCAATTATTGTCTCTGTCTGTACTTTGTCTCTCCTCGATTTTTTGTCTCTTTGTGGTCATCATACATTTTTCAGTTGAAGTCCAGAGTGGACCTTGACCTTTTGAGTTTGAGTCCAATTTGTCATTCAGTAATCCATCTGTGTGTAGATGTTTAGGGCCGAGCTTTTTTAAGTTGAGGTTGAGGTTTTAATTACTTTAAATCCTTTTGGGCATTTGAATCTACAGCAATGCATCAAAAAAAAGGTACAATGTACTCAGTAGTGTATAAAATCTATAAATTAGGTCCACTTTGACCAGCTGAAACATTAAAGTAATAAATACATTAATAATTATAACTGAAATATATATATAATTTGATCCATTAAAAGCTGAAAACAGTCCTCATGTTGAAGGATTTTGACTAATCTGTTTTTCCTTCTAAGAACATTTTGGCCTCTGAATCTAAATTCTCCAAACTGCTCTCTTGTTCTTTTTCCAATTTAGTCCAAACACATCTGAAGTCACTTCGCTCGTATCAGCCGTGAATTTAAATAATTATCTTCAGTGTATAATCACAGTTGACTCTGCAGACTAAACTCTGATGTTTAATTCGAGGTAAACTTGGACTTTTGTCCGAGTGATTCCCAGCAGGAAACTCCCTCTGCAGGATTTATGATGACCTCTGACCTCGTGAGGACGGAGCGCTCCAACACACACTCATCCATAAAGATCCAGTATCAGTCGACACACATCTACATCCAACCTGAAAGTGAATACTGCAGGTTGCTCTCATCTTTCCTCCAGTCTCAACACGTCAATCAACACACCGCAATTAGCTGAACAACCCCCCCCCCCCCCCCCCCCCCCCCCCCCCCCCCACACACACACACACACACACACACACACACACACACACACACACACACACACACACACCAAAACGTCCTGGTGCCACAAAACCAAATGTGGATCAATCCACTGATGAAAATAGTTCCCTTCAAACACACAATTTCTTTCTGCTTGTTTGGTTAAAAACTAGTTTTGCCAACTATATTTTTGTGGTTTTAAAGAGTTACATCTTTAGTAGGAACCAATGAACTGAGAGTGACAGACAGGAAGTAAGACAGTGTTGAGAGACAGATAAACATGTTGTTAGTTTGGTTAACTTCCATAGCTGTAAAGTGAAACCAACACAAGAAGTTCCAAAAACTGCAGTTCCTTTTCTCGTCCACCTGAGGCTGGCTCCAGAAGTGAGTCAGTGTCCATCAGTCCCAATGTTCAAATGTTCAACTTCACAGCAGAAATAAATATGTTTACAGCCTGGTACAAAAAACTGTTTTGGTCTCTATAACTAATTTCCCCATTCATGACAACTGTACTGAGGGTGAATTTATATACAACTCACCTGTTCACATTATATTAAGGCTTAAAGTTATGCAGAATTAACAGCATGGGTGCTTTGATTGACAGGTGGGCTATTACAGAAGGCTTGCTGATTTTTAGATTAGCCAGGCTCTTCAGTGACCTGTGGGGGATGTCACAGAGGCTACATCAAGAGTTTACATTGTCAGTGGTTTGAACATGAGATTTGTTGATTATAAGAAACTGTAGTCTAAAAGCAAATAAGAGAAATCATGAAAACATCTAAAATGTAAAACTGATTTATTTAGCTCAAACAAAACACTGAATGTCAGAATCTGATCAGAATATATAGATTTACCTGAAATAACAAATAATCAAACTGCTCGAACTAAATGTCTGTGTACACATTGTTAACTAACTGATATAGATTAACAGCGGTGGAAAGTAAGTACGTACATTTACTCAACTACTGTTCCTCAGTACATGATTATATCTATTTTATACATGTTTATACTCCAGCACATCTCGGAAGTAAATATTGTACTTTTTGCTCAACCTAAAACATCTACAGCAGTGTGTGTGAGTGTGTGTGTGATCTTCACATGTTGCTGTGGAAACATAATCACAAACACAGTTTAGTAGCTTTCAGAGTCAAGCATTTGTCCTGAAGTTTGAATTTGTGGTTGCACATGTTACAGTTATATTCTCCATGTTGTTTTAGTCGGTCATACAGTTTGTGAGCGAAGTGTGTGTGTGCGTGTGTGTGTGTGTTATGTGTGTGTGGGGGGTACTGCATGCATTCAGTTTGTTAAAAAAGCAAACGTTGCTAATTCCTTGTCGTTCTCTATTACCTCAGATGTGTCCCCAGAGACGAGCAACACTGATGGACAGATTGAGAGTGTGTGTGTGTGTGTGTGTGTGTGTGTGTGTGTGTGTGTGTGTGTGTGTGTGTGTGTGTGTGTGTGTGTGTGTGTGTGTGTGTGTGTGTGTGTAAGAGATGTGTGTAAAGTGCTGATGGATTATGGGAAACCCTCTGGATGGTATCAAACCAAAGACTCAACAACAGCTCAACACCTCGACAGCCCAAACAGTCCTTGAGCATCTGTAGTTTGTTTTAGTCTGCCTCTCAGCCTAGACGGGTGGAGTTAAAAAGCTCAGGCGTTCTCCGACGGCCGTACTAATCTCTTTCAGCATCTCCTGTTTGTGTCTGCATTCAGCTTGAATCAGTGGTTGTTAAATATTCTAAAGTCTGTTTTTCCTCCTACACTTCATTTCAGTTTGTCCAGCTGAGAACACAGAGTGGGCTGCATCCAAGTGCAGCTTGTGTATTTGTGTTTTCACCTTGCAAAGTTTTACTACACGTCATGCTTGATGAAGGGTAAAACTGATGTGTGCAAAGACACAACTATAAAAATATCTCTTTGAAACTTATCCAAAAATTAGTTTGGCAAAATATTCTGAAGCCTTCTCATTGGATGTTTTGTTAAAGCAGTGCATTTTGGGACTCATAGTTGACTTCTAAATGTGTTACGGACACAGTCCTGTACCTGGACTTCTAAAATCCACGGAGGAAGGCTGAGCTGTGTTAATACCACACGTGAACAAGCAGCAACCTTTGTAGCTGTGAAGTGAAGCCAATGCAGAAAACGTCCACTTGAGGCTGGCTTCAGAAGTGAGTCAGTCTTCAAGTCCACATGTTCAAATGTCCAACTTCACAGCAGAAATAAACATGTTTACAGCCTGGTACAAAAAACAGTTTTGGTCTCTGTAGCTAATTTCCCCATTCATGACAACTGTACTGAGGGTGAATTTATATACAACTCACCTGTACACATTATATTAAGACTTAAAGTTATGCAGAATTAACAGTGTCGCTGCTTTAGATTAGCCAGGAGGCAGAAGAAGCTGGGCTACCAACATGGTGGTGGTTTTGACATTAATGTCAATAATGACGGTAAAGCACACCCTCTTATGTAACATCGCTCCGGGAAAAACTGAGGTTTCTTCATTCATTTCAGTGGGGGTCGTATGTTTCACACCGGTAGTCAGCAAAGCAGGGGTTGCCGCAAAAGAGAGAAGTTGATCCAGATCCATCTTGTGAGAAAACGGAGCCCCATGTCACGCTCCGCAAGCCAATCAGACACTTAGATCGGTCAAGCCTCCACAGTCAGCTTGAAATTTCTCTGAAACAGAGACTATCCAGGTGGATTCATGGACTAATCTCTGATAATCTACCTGTGTGTGTGTTCTCACTTTGTTTATTTCATGTTCCAGCTTCTAAATCTGATCTTGATTTGTGTCCGATGATTAGGGAGAGAGAGAGAGAGAGAGAGAGAGAGAGAGAGAGAGAGAGAGAGAGAGAGAGAGAGAGAGAGAGAGAGAGAGAGAGAGAGAGAGAGAGGGCTTTGTTCGAGAGACATAGAGTAACAATAATAGTGAGGGAGCGCCAGCCTCGATAAAGCTGTTACTCAGAGAAAAAAAAAGTTATTTGCTGATTGTTTTACAGAGGGTACATTCAGCACATATAGACACCTCAGCTCCCCCTGCCCTCCCTCCCACCACTGGACAACCCTGCTACGAGTTGCCGCAATGCTGCCTGATCCTGTGTGAATGCGCGCTTAATCAACTAACCAGATAGTGTCAACTCAAGTAAAAACTTGGCCGACTCCGTGGCAGGGGATGTGCGACATCTGTTCATATAAAGGTCTCATTCAAAGGAAACAAAAACATGATAAATCTTATTATCAGGTGATTATACACGAATGAAGACGGAGTTAGGAATGTTATATTCTATTTCTTTTTTCTTTCTTATACTTTGAGGTGTTTAACACTGTACTTTATTTACACATTAAATACTTACTAGAGTACAAAATGTGTATTAATCCGGCACCGAGAATAGTTCCCTGCAAATGCATTGTAGAGCCAGTAAATTCACCACACACTGTGTATTATTATTCTGTAGTTACTGAGCATACCTATTAAAAAAAAAGACTTTTTAAATACCGCCCACTCATATTAGCCCTGCCCACCCTCTCTCCATATTACAGCCAGTTACTCAGCATCTGCGAAAATGCTTGAAACCATAGAAGAAGACTCTTACAGTAGCCATCGTTGCCGCCGTTGCCGCCGCCACCACCGCCGCCGCTGCCTTGACCTCTGACCCTGTTGATTTGCTGCGTGGTGTTTATGAACAGGAAGTGAAACTTAAGTGAATTTAATAGCAGGACTGGGAATAGATGGAATAAAATGGCCCTCATCAATATTGATGCTGTTCTGTTAATTAGACTTCACATCTCCGACTCACAGAAACACACTGAGGGCACTGTGATTGGACAGCCGCCACCGCCTCAGTGTGTGTGTGTGTGTGTGTGTGTGTGTGTGTGTGTGTGTGTGTGTGTGTGTGTGTGTTAGGACAGACTGGGGGCACCAAGCATTGGACAATTGCCACTGTGTGTGTGTAGCTGTGTGTATTTGTAAGTGTGAATGTGCTTGAAATCTTTAACACACTGCGGTTAATAAGGCAGTTTCTATGTGTGTGTCTGTGTATGTGTGTGTCATGTGTACATGTTTGTAACGGTGTGTGTTTGTTTTTGTGTGTATGTGTGTGTCATGTGTACATGTTTGTAACTGTGTGTTTGTTTGTGTGTGTGTGTGTGTGTGTGTGTGTGTGTGTGTGTGTGTGTGTGTGTGTGTGTGTGTGTGTGTGTGTGTGTGTGTGTGTGTGTGTGTGTGTGTGTGTCCATCGTTGAATGAATCCAGCCAGGTCCATCTGTTTGGCAGGAGACATGAATGTTAGGCCATCTGTGCTTTCACAGTGTGTGCGTGTTTGTGTCTGTGTGTGTGTGTGTGTATGTATGTTGGCCCTGAGGTGTAGTGTGTAAGAGGCAGAGGTGATAAGAGCATACATAGTCAGTCACACACACACACACACACACACACACACACACACACACACACACACACACACACACACACACACACACACACACACACACACTCATTAACTATAACTACGGGTGAAACAACGCCAAAGTTCTCACTTCTCATACAGGACAAGCTGGGATCACTGTGTGTGTGTGTGTGTGTGTGTGTGTGTGTGTGTGTGTGTGTGTGTGTGTGTGTGTGTGTGCGTACTTGTGTTTGCATTTACACTAACATGTGTGCAGTGTGTGTGTTTGTGTGTGTGTGTGTACTTGTGTTTGCATTCACATTAACATTGTAGCTAAGTGCAGTGTTTGTGTGTGTGTGTGTATCAGCTAATGCTCACTGGTACACACTCCAGGACAGAAGAAGATCCAGCAGGACATTATGGAGTTTTGGAAAGCAGGTGTGTGTGTTTACAACAGTTTTAATGAGAGGTCAATACACTGAACGGAAGTAATCCAATTACTTTAGTAAAAGTGCTGATGAAGAAAATTTATTACAGACTTACTGGATAAAGTAATGTCTAGGGGAAGCCGGTGCTTTTTCATACACACACACCACCACAGCAAACATCTGAACTGGACCTGATGGTTTTTTCGACAGTACTGTGAAAACAATGATGTTTTTGGATTAAAGTCACACACCACCAACTATTTGACTGATTTTGGTGAAACTGGATCATATTTTATGAAGAAAATGTTTTCTGCTTTTCCCTCTGATGTCCTCTGGCTGCTCCGCCTCAACTCTCTGTGATTTACAGAGTTTCCTGATGGACAGTGAAGTAAACTGCTGCCAACTGTAGCTGCTGTTAGCTAATGTTAGCTCAGGTTGATAGCCCAGGGCGTTGGGGAATGCTGCCAGGGAGCAGAGCCAGTGTCATGCCAGAACTGGAGCTGGGCAAGCGGACAATGTAACCAGGCTCAGCAGCCTCTATGGACATAATGGCAGAGGAGAAGAGACTGAAGAGGACGTTGACTGAGGAAGCTAAGAAGAGAAAAGGAGAGAGTGAGCGAGCAAGAAGCCGCCGGACAAGAGTAAATGTGGGACTGACTTTTAGTGGTTGGTGAGAGCTTGGTGAAATAAAAGGCTGAAACACAGACGCCGAGCTGGGCTGACTGCTGTTGGACTAGTCCAGGGGTCGGCAACCCAAAATGTTGAAAGAGCCATATTACTATAGTAGCTATTGTAGTATATTCGGTGGTGATGCAGTTGAAGATGTTTGAAGAGAAACTCCGCCGACACTGTCTTAGTCGTATAACAAGTTTATTACAGCAAGTTCAGTGTCGTATCAAGTAAAATGTTACTTGGAGAGCTCAGGGCCGAATGATAAGAGACTCTCCCGAACTATACAGGGCATCCCTTATATACCGTGATGAACTTGCAGAACATGCATTTCAAGTAACCAATGTCTATAACTCTTGTGCCATAAAAGGAAAGGGAAAGAGAGACTCCTTTCCCAGGATAGCCCAACAACTGATCCTTTGATCTCTTGACCTGGTCTCTTTCTCAACCCTGTTAAGGTACTAAGAAACAGGAGAACACACCATTTGAGACCTAAACATACCTTTCTCTCTACATTACCTCAAAGTCCAGCTGGCCTTAAGATAACAACTAATGACAAAACAAGTACCTTGATGTAAACCATATGTATATAATAGTATCAGTATTTGTATATGACTATGCATCTATGCGCAGACACCTCACTATATTAGCATACTATCAAAATGACTAAGTTAGCTACAAATACATAATGAGCATTCATGATTAAATGTTTATTTTCCCTGCAGTGTATTCGACGCATGCACCACGTGACTGCTCTGTTGTACGATGCCACCTCAAGTTTAACTTCATTGCAATATTAATGAATTCTGTTTCATTGATTTGATGAAATTAAAGAAATGCAATAAAGAAATCCAATTTTTGATGTCATTTTTATTTTGAGGATGCGAAAAAATAACAACAAAATGGAACGTGCATAATGTGCCCCTTATCTGGGCACTAAACAGAGTGCAATAAAACGCAGTCTGCGTTTATAAAAATAAAACATCAGCCTTTTGAAAAGGTAAAGTAAATAAAATAAAATTAATACAGTTTAAGTTTGATTTCTGTGCAAATGCAGAGCAAGTCAGTGCAAGGGTAAAACGCAGCAGCATCCTCTTCTCTTTTGACACGCAACCAACGCAGCTATCCTCAGACCTGAGCAACAAAACACAATAATATCCCTAAGTGTCATTCCAAATATATACTGACAAAAATCAGAAATCAGTTTATAAAAACAGCTACTTTGTTACTGAATATATGCCTATGTCAGGATTGTGTTCTTACCCGTTTAATGTGACTTCTGTTTCCGGACATCACTGGTCAGCTTCTCAACATTGGGCATGTAAGATGTAACTTTAATCTTGACGCAAGACTGCAAGCTCTCATCTGTGAGGCGGGTGTGATATTTTGATTTGTAGTTCATGTTTGAAAATATTTGTTCGCACACAGACGCCAGTTTGTTTACAACAGCCACCTGCCTAGCATCTCGCCCTGCTGATAAAAACGTGTGTCGCAGGCTATGACGCAAATCTTCGTTGACAGAAATGTTGAAATTTAATAATTATTCTACACATTCCTACAGCATTGGAAAACGTTAAGAATGTTTGTGTCATGTTTGTCCTCCTACAGAAACTATATTAAAACAAAAAATATATTTCTCTCCACCATATTTTTCCATTTTCAAACATTTTTGAAAAAGCTTCAGGGAGCCGCTAGGGCATGCGGCTCTAGAGCCGCGGGTTGCCGACCCCCGGACTAGTCAGTAATATTAGCTGCTGCTATGTCTTGTGTTGTTGCTATAGCTATGCATTGATGAACAACATAGTTACATTTTAAAGTGAGCTTTGTAAAACAGATCGAGTTACTTTAGTTTGTGACAGACTGTAAAAACATTTTGGCCTGATGTGATAAAACTTTCACACTCTTTCTGATGGACAGGGTGGAGAATAAGCTGGCAAACATGGATGTAGATCATGGGTCGGCAATTAGCGGCCCGCGGGCCCGCCATCAATTATATCTGGCCCGCTAGATGACGTTGATTTATTTTAATATATATATATATATATATATATATATATATTTTTTAATATATCTTTTAAACCTCATGTTTCCTACAACAATACAACAATTCACACAGATTTCATTTATTAAAAAAATAGCTGATAAGTAACGTGACAAAACAGCAGCCAGAACATCCTCGCAGCCTCTTTACTTGACGCACAGGTCGGAACACTAATTGGCACGTGCGTGCGCTGTAACCTATGAAAAATAAAAGTGTCCTGTGTCCCTCTTGCAACGGACAACGTGAACAAATATGTTTTATTAAATGAAAAAAACAAAACCAAAGAAGGTCGGCAGATCTGCGCTGCTGTATACATTAGTTACGGTCATGGCCCGCGATGGAATTGTCAGAAAAAAATTGGCCCGGGTCCAAACTTATTTGCCGACCCCTGATGTAGATGATGATTTAAAGGATAAGAAAACAGCTACGAGAAACACTAAATGTAAACAGAAACTCCACAGGGAGCTTCAGGTCTGATTCAAAACCTCTTTAATGTTTTGACTTGTTTTTCTGATATTCTGTTTGTTTGCTTTAATTCTTGTATTCAGCTTGCTTCTTCTCGGTTTATACACAGCACTCTGTAATGTTGGTTCAGCAAAGTGACATCTATCTAAACATTATTGCATGACTAAAGAGGGAAATATCAGGCAGGTTAAAACATGAGCGCAAAGAGCAGGAAGATTGACAGAAATGATGGAGAAAAAATGATGGAAAGGAACGGGGAAAGGAGAAGGAGGAGGGAGGTATGTAGCCGAACCTAATGATGAATACAGAGCAGAAGGTTGGAGAGGAGGAACGAAAAGAAGAAGAATGACGAAGACAAATTGATTTGTAGAGGTCGGCCAAGTTCATCATCTTAATCCTGGAGAGATTTCAACACACACACACACACACACACACACACACACACACACACACACACACACACACACACACACACACACACACACACACACACACACACACACACTCCCAGCTGGCAGGTCTGCAATAATAAACACTTTCAGAGTTTATTTTCTCAACGATTTGAGCAGCGATTTGAGCTGAAGGAAGATTTGGACGAACATCCACATGACCTGCAGGAGTGTGTGTGCATGTGTGTGTGTGTATGTATGTATATGTTGAAATCTGGCCTGCAGAATAAACACACACTCAGAAGGTAACATACACATACAGGAACAGCTGGTAACACACACATGCAGAAACACTGTACAGCTGCACACCATCATATCAACACATTATATTTGAACGCTACAAAGAAAGTCAAAACACACGGTTTGTGTGATTCTGCTGAGTTTCTGAGCTCTGCTGTTGGTTCACAGAAAGCTGCTGCTGTTAAGCAAGGCAGCTTAGACCTGCAGCCAGTCCTTGGTGGATGTGGTGGGGCTGCCCACTGCTACCAGAGGTAGAGGAGGTAAAAGCAAGAGACCTACACTGTGAAAATACTTCACAAGTTTGAGTAAACATGTGCCATCTAAAACCGTCTGGGTCATAGACTGTAAACCAGGACATAGTCTCTGTGACGTCACCCACAGGTTTCTGAAGAGCTGTTGTGAAGCTTGGTGTGGTGGCTCTGGTTGTCTTCATGTTTGATGTACTGCTTCTTCCGCCTGCTGGCTAATCTAAAGATCAGCAAAGATGTGGATCATGAGTGGAGCTGAGGCGGGCTAAATAAAGCGAGGGTGCTCAAATAAGTCACCTGTAACGATGAACCACCTGTCAATCAAAGCATCCACACTGTTAATTCTTCATAACTTTAAGTCTTAATATAATGTGAACAGGTGAATTGTATAAAAATTCACCCTCAGTACAGTTGTCATGAACGGGGAAATTAGCTATAGAGACCAAAACAGTTTTTTGTACCAGGCTGTAAACATGTTTATTTCTGCTGTGAAGTTGGACATTTGAACATGGGGACTTATGGAGACTGACTCACTTCTGGAGACAGACTCAAGTGGAGGAACTGCAGTTTTTTTTAAATAATTCCTGTGTTGGCTTCACTTCACAGCCATAGAGGTTGATGCTTGTCACTATAGGAAGCGTGGCCTCATGGGTACGTAGTGTGACATGGAAGGTAACGCCAGTCAGAGTGACAAACTGATCATCGCTCAGTGTAGCAGGAATACAGCTGCTGGTAGTCGGAGCTAAATGAACTAACAGAGCTAACAGCTATGAACATCTCCATGTCCACACTGTTCACATATACAGTCCTTTAGAGCTTTGACAGTCTCTCAAAACACATTCACAGCCATTTGTAAAAGTTTATGTGTTTGTTAAGATTGCAACCCAGAGAGGCTACATCACCAGTGTGTGTCTATCCGGGAGAGTCGCAGGCCACAGTGTGCAGTGTCAGGAGTTGCCGGTTTTATGAGACTGCGTGGATACTCATCCACATATCATCAACATTTGACTGACTGTTTCAGAAATATCAAACAGAGAGGAGCAACAAATCTTTACAGTAGATAGAGACTGAATGACTTAAATGATCAGTTGTTTCTTAATATTTAATAAACTAAAAACAAAGGCTACACTTACCTCATTTCTTTTTTCTCTGTTACGGTTCACGCTGAAGTTTTTCTCTCTTTCAGAAGAAGACGACAAAGGCAGAGGAGGTGATGAAGAAAAACAGGGAGAGATAAGAGATATGAGATGTGTGTGTGTGTTATGAAATGGGTGTCTGATGTTGTGAAATGGTGACATACATAAGATGTTAATGTTTTTTTAACTGTCTGTCTGTCTGTCTTATCTCACCTTCTTAGTTCACCTTTAAGACATTACAGAGTGTACCTGTACCTGTACCTTGTACCTGTAACAGTGTGTTGGTGAATAATTAGTGTGTAAATCATCTATACACATATTTTGATGGTTATTGTAAAGTTGCAAACTGAAACTAGATAGTAAAGGCTTTGCAAAGCATACATTAATATTATTTGAGTGACTGTTCTGAAGTTGCAGCTAATGTTGTCGAAGGGGTGTACAAGACTGACATGACCTGTCAGGAACATAAAGGAGTATTTATGAATGTTTATGACTCTTGTCGTTAAGTGTCCTTATATTTAGTCATATTCAATGGAAAGTTTGTTTGAGATGTTTTTGTTACGACAAGTTCACATTAAGTAAAACAACCTGCCATAAACCTGCTATAGCAAAAGGTAAAGCTTTATTTTTTGTGATATTTTCGCTCTCTTCTCCTCTGTCATTATGTCCATAGAGGCTGCTTTGCCCGGCTCCAGTTCTGGCACAACACTGGCTCCACTCCCTGTCAGCATTTCCCTGCCTCTTGGTCTTGCAAAACCTCCTCTTCTTCCCGGTGGTCCAAAATGCCTGTGGTCCAAACACTAACACTGCCCTGGTGCCTCAAATTAAAATAGTAAAAAAACCATTCTTTGAAAAATTAAAAGTTTCTGTTTCTACAAGTGCTAAAAAACAAAATGTATATCTTCTACAGTGTTCAGAGCTGCAAACACAGACAGACAGATAGACAGACAGATCAGGCAGACGTGACCCCGTCAGCTCCATCTGCAGTCGTTCTCCATGTTTAGTCTCATCCTATATTCACTACAGTATATATAGACACATATAGATGCAAACAGACTGAGTGCCAGCAGCACTGAGGCCTCCTCCTTCACCTCCATCTGTCTCCTCCTCCTCTTCCTCACCCCCCTTCCATGTTTGATTGACAGTTAAACTCAGGTGGAGATGGGGTGGGGAGGAAAGAGAGGAAGTCATAAAGAGCAGAAGAAAATCAAACTACATGACCTTCAGCTGAGAAAACACTATAAAACAAACAGAGATGAAACGTGTATGGCAAAATATGCAGAAATCTAAAATAAACTTCAAAATACTCGTCAATATTTGATATTAGTTCAACTACGAAAGACACATGCAGACTGAAAGTGATTAATTAAGGATTATCCCATTTAGATTAATCAAATATGGATTCGATTATCATGATCACTGTGGGGCAGATTGTAAATGTGATGCATTCTCCTCCAGACATGTGGTGTACAGAATTACTCCTCTCCACTGGTTGTGATGGTTTAAATTTTTTTCAAAGCGTCTTTTCATTTCGCTTCGTCTCTTTTTAATTCCACAGGAAGCTCCTTTCATAATTACGTTTACATCAGTAATATACTTCTGTGTGTGTCTGCTGCCTCTCTAAACATCTACTGACATTTCAGTTGCTCTAATCGAGCACAACTAATTTTAGTGCTTAGTAGTCAGCAGACAGTTCAACTGCTTACATCTCTTACTTGTTACCAGAAAATTCACATGCTTTCAATGCTTTCAACTAGCACACTTCAACTGACAGTTCACCCGCTCATATCTTGTACACTTTAACTGCTTTCAGTGCCAACTCATCACCTGACATGTCGTTTTTTCATTTACTGACACTGTAGCTGCTTTCATCTCTTACACTTCAAGTGCAACTTCAACTGCTTTCGCCTCTTACACTTTAAATGGCAATACAACTACTTTTTTTTTTTTTTACATCTAAGACATCTACTGACATTTCAGCCATTTTAACATCGCACACTTCAACTACTTTCAGTACATACTGTTCTTTTTCAGTTCAACTACTTATTTGTGGCTTATGCATCTACTGACATTTCAGCTGCTTTCAGTGCTCACTCATCTACCGACGTTTCAACTGCTTATAAACTTAAACTCACTTAAACTCATCAAGTGAAGTTGAAGTATGACATGAAGAATGAAAACAGGCAAGGGAAAATTAAACGAAAGGTGTTGGGAAGGAAGAAAACAGGGAGGAAAGGATGTAGGAAGCAAGAGAGAGTCAGGGGTATATATAGGAGAGTGACAGATTGTATTCATGTGTTTGAGTCTCCGTCTTTTCATCAGTCTGCTCCCATCAACACCTTTATTGATAGTCGAGGAAGAAGAGGAGGAGAGAGACGTAGAGGAGGCAGAAATATTTTTAATGTCCTCTGTCATCCTGAACTCCCTGTTTTCTTTTTTCATGAGGCTTTCTGCATGAGCAGAAAATCGCTCTGATGATGAAGAGTTTTATTCATCAACAGGTCTGATTGGATAAACAGATGGTGATACAACGAAAGGTTCAACTGCTTTGAACTTACTGTCCGTCAAAACAGATGAAAATATGACGCACACTTGATCATCTGACTGTACTCACCTGACCAACACAAACTTCCATCAAGACACACTCATGTTGTTTATGAGTTCTGTTTAAATGCAGAAAACTTTAAGTACAGTGGTAACAAAGTAAAGCACACCCTTTAGTGTATTATTGTGATTATACAACAGTTTCCAACTAAATTGTAATAATAATGTAGTAATGTAATCAAAATGTTTTCATATTTTAAGGCAATTCACAAGATCTGATCATAATACCTGGAAAACAATCAGTCATGTCAGTGAGCCTTAGTAACAACCTGCAACAGAGATGATGTCTAGTCCTAGTTTTCTAGAGATCTGTATAAATACCACACACTTAAACACAAACTGAGTAAAAACCACACATATAAACACTAAACTAAATAAATACCACACATATAAACACTCACTAAACCGAGTAAATACCACACATATAAACACTAAACTGAATAAATACCACACATATAAAGACTAAACTGAAAAAATACCACACATATAAAGACTAAACTGAATGAATACCACACATATAAAAACTAAACTGAGTAAATACCACACATATAAAGACTAAACTGAATAAATACCACACATATAAACACTAAACTGAAAAAATACCACACATATAAAGACTAAACTGAATGAATACCACACATATAAAAACTAAACTGAGTAAATACCACACATATAAACACTAAACTGAATAAATACCACACATATAAACACTAAACTGAATAAATACCACCAGTAGTCGAGTTGTAAAATGAAACCAGGGGGGATGATGATGGTTAATTGTGAATGTGCTCAAATATTTTTAATAACTATGCATAACACTTAACTATGGACATTACATTACATTACATTACATTACATTGCATTTAGCAGACGCTTTTATCCAAAGCGACTTACAGAGGAGGACATAAGCTGAGAAAGGTGTAAAGGAGCTCAGAATAGTTGTTAGTTTTGTTAGTTTTGTTAGGCAGGGAAGCATTCTCGAAACAGAAAGGTTTTTACAAGTTTTTTAAAGGTCGAAAGGGATGTTGCATGATTTGGGGACGACCACTGAGAACAGTTTGGAGTGACCTCGCTTTGCGAGAGGCGAGGGTACGACTAGACGGTTTGTATGAGCTGAGCGTAACGCCCTGGTCATGTCATTTACATCTTTTTTAAACATATTTGTAAAAACATTTTAAACATCCTTATTTGTGAATGTGCTCAAATATTTTTTTTAAACACAACTTTGTGTATGTTTTTTAACATCTTTGTGTGTTTTTAAACATATTTAAATACATTTAAACACATATTTGTTAAAAAACATCTTCACTTAAAAAAACACAATTTAAGGAGGAGGAAAGAAGACTTCGAGTTTTAAGACGACGTGATGTTTGAAACAAGCGGTATTAAAGAATATGAAGCAGCAGGTAGCAGCTAGCGGTGCTGCTAAAGCTAAAACAACACAGAGTGTGGATGGTTGACACCTGTCACCTGTCGACCAATCAGAGTCAGGAGAATCTATTAGTACCGCCCACATTCACCTTTGACCCACCAATGACGATCCAGAATGAAGTAAACCCAAAGGTGGTATATTGCACCAAGAGGTCTCACTTCACTGTCAAAGCCTCTTTGTCTTTATGTAACAATCAGGAGCTTCGTGACTGATTCAAACTAAAGCAGAGACATTAGCAGAGACATTAGCAGCGTTTCTTTACGCTGAAATAGAACTTTTGACATGAAACAACAACGATAAGACATACTGTATCGTTTTGTGGATTTTTTTGCTACTCTTTGAGGGCTAGCTCGCCGAGTTTTTATCGCACAGTGATGACACACATATCTTTGTAAGATATATATATTTTTTTTTCCCCGCCGCGCCTCTGGCGCCCCCCAAGGGAGGCGCGCCTCACACTTTGAAAACCGCTGTCATCGGTAATAGACTGATTATCATAAAGCCCCCCTAAATTTCGAATGGTAATTCTATTTCCAGTGTTAAATATAAGTAATTTTCACATGCATTGATAAAATGCCACAAGGGATGGAAGAAGGGATGACCATTTTAGAAGAGGTGTGATTTTGACCATTTTTCCGCCAGGGGGGATGCCACCCCCCCCATCCCCCCTCAACTCGAGTACTGAATACCACACATATAAACACTAAATTGAATAAATATCATACATATAAACTGAGTAAATACCACACATAAAAACACAAACTGAGTAAATACCACACAAACACAAACTGACTTTCTGGCTCAATATTGTTGTGACTTGTTGTAAGAATGAGATGATGCTGTTATTGATGTCACATTTTATAAGTTTTGGATATGGTTAACTTTATGAAACAGTCACACTTTGGTTAGGTGTAGAAAAACAACACGTTACGTAAGTTGAATACGTAACATACATAAATACATAACTTTAGATAAGTCACAATTGACTTTTGGTTTCACACAGAACGCAAACAGCGACCTTCTGTATTTGTTTAATCAATCCAGGAATGGATCCAACACCAGGGATGAGTGGGAAAATATGTTTTTGCTTGATTTGGGTGAACTGACCCTTAAAAAGGGAGTAAAATATGAGGCAGATTTATTACCAGTTTCTGTTTCTACAACCTGAACTCTGCAGGTTTTCATTGTGAAATTCATGACGTTGATTTTAAAGTCGACAGTTTGTTGCAACATGGAGATAAATGCAACCCTGCTTCACGCCTTATACTTCTATTTTGAAATTGATCACTGATAATATTGCTTTCATCATTTTTCCACCCTCCTCCTCCACAGAAAGAATCACAGTGTTGATTTCATCCAGTTTTTTTGCAGCAGACATGGGATCAGCAGCAGCAGGATTATGGAGGCCTCACTGCTCACACTGAAGCTCTTTGTGTAAATCCAAATATCACTTCGCCTCCTCGGTTACCTGATGATTTCGCTAATCTGTTGTTAAGTGGTTAAGTAGCTCTGCTGGCTCCCGAGGCAGGATACAGGTAATATCTGTCACAGGAGCAGCACTTGAGTCAAATGTTTTCATGTGATCACAACGTACATGTAATCATTCACTGTTATCCTGTGGTGGAATGTCACTAAGCACATTTACTCAATACTCTACTATAAATACAAATTCAAGCTACCTTCCTTCCATCCTTCTCATGCCACTTTCTACTTGTACTTCAGTACACCCCCAGTTTCTGATGTTTTGTCGTAAATTAAACAGTTTAGACCCTAACCCTAATTTTTTAAACATGTTCATCATCAGACGTTTGCAGGCCGAGTCGCCCCAAAAGGTATCGCACCTTATTGGCAGGACCCAAGCCTGGCCCCGTCTCTGCCATACTAATAATGAACATGTCTTCACCAGTGTGGTCATTTTTCATAGTGGCAGAAGAAAACAACAGCATTGCTGTTTGCAAAAGTTGTTGAGCGACGATTCCGAGAGGAGGAAAGAAGACTTCGAGTTTTAATACAACGCGATGTTTGAAACAAGCGGTATTAAAAGAATATGAAGCAGCTGCGGTGCTACTAAAGCTAAAACAACGCAGAGTGTGGATGATTGACACCTGTCACCTGTCGACCAATCAGAGTCAGGAGAATCTATTAGTACCGCCCACATTCACCTTTGACCAACCAATGACGATCCAGAATGAAGTAAACCCAAAGGTGGTATATCGCACCAAGAGGTCTCACTTCACTGTCAAAGCCTCTTTGTCTTTATAACAACCAGGCACTTCGTGACTGATTCAAACTAAAGCAGAGACAGAGCAGGAGACATTAGCAGCGTGCGCTCGAGTTTTCATCGCACAGTGATGGGACACATATCTTATCTAAGATATATTTTTATTTTTGGATGTAGATAAGTTCGGCGGGCCGTATTGCAAAGCCTAATAAACAGCCAATACCAGACCCATGCAAAACCAAGCCGGCCAATGTCAACTTAGCTTCAGATACAGTTAGCTAGTTAGGCCTTTGCATCAGCCTTTGCTAGTAGAAACTCATTTCTAGTTACACCTTTGCTTTGTACTTTATAACATATAACATTATAACATTAATCACTTGCTAGTTAGTATCATTGATCAGGCTAACTAGGGAAGTCATTTGGCAAGTTATAAATAACATATCCACTCAGACAGTATTTTGCTAGTGACAGCCATGCTACCTGTATCCTCACAACACCAGCTGACAAAGTAACCTGCAAACAACAAGCCAACCAGATCAACCCAGGAGTCTGATAACAAAATAAAATGGCTTCATCCTCTCATTGTAGGGCGCCAGTTGTTTGTTGACAATAGTGGACCTGACGTTTGCTAGCATTGCACACTGTTTCACAGAAAATTCATTGTTAGTTTTAAAGTCAGTCCATGTAAAGACACCCGAGAAATGCATGGAAGGTTTCGTTTTTCAAGTTATGTTGCAACCTGTTCACAAGTTTACAATAAAACGTGATTATTAGATACAGTTCTGCAAAGTCTTATGGGAGCAATATTGCCAATGCTGGGCTCATTTTTACAGCTTATAGGCTGCTTTTACATAAGTAAAGGATCTGAATATTTCCTCCACTGTGGCTGTTATCCAGGTCAGATTCAGCATTTTCTCTCATGGAACAGACACAAAGAGGATAAAATGAGTAGGTGTTAGAGGAGTCAAAATGTTTCCAATATTTAAACGTGGGAAAAATGTAATATTCGATCTGTAATGATCTGCCCGTAATGTGTGTGTGTGCAGGAGGGCCTTATACTTAAGTTTCGGGGGCGTTCATAAAACACTGCACTGTCACGCTGATTTATTCATGTTGTCACATCAGAAAGATAGACAGTCGCTGTTCTTTTTGTTCATGCAAAATGGAGCCGCTGATCAACAGCAGACTATCTGTGCTGACCTCTGAGCAGTGGAGGAAGAAATACTGGACTACTTGAGTAAAAATAGTAACAATGTAAAAATACCTACTCTGTTAGAAACAAAAGTACAAAATTGTCTCATCAAAATAAAAAATAAAAGTAAGGCAGAATGGCCCATTTCAGAAAAATATAGCCTGTATTATTGGATTATAGTTATTGATGAATTAATGCGGTTATCACATTAATGTTGCAGCTGGTAGGTAAAGCTAATTTTAATAGCCTAATTTATACATTGCTATCTTGATAATGTTCCTCCTTTTTTGAACACACGTTGTTAATCTTAACACAAAGTATAGCATATATAAATCAATTTATTTGTTTGTTATATTTTGTATTGTACCCATCATATTGTACACATCTGACTCGATAAACCTATAACATAAGGTTTAGCTAGCTGTTATACGCTGTACCTCTGTAATTACAGAGGTAATAAACATGTTTAAAGTAATGTTAAACTGCAATCATCTGGGTAAAGTTATTTAGAACATGTCTGTTTGTGAGCTAACATGTTGGGTTGTCTGTATATGTGTCAAAATACCCCATCAAGCTTGCTTTTTGGATTAGTAATACCAACTAGAAATGGTAATGGTGCAAGAAACAAATTTTGAGAATGACGAGTGGGCTGTTGCTAGGGATCTGTATCTAAAAAGCACACCTCAAATAGTCATTTTTAACATGTTTATTTAGACACAGGAGCAGCTAGCCGCTTACGTGCTAGCAATTAACATTTGCATGTTAGCATTACCATGTTAGCATTACCATGTTAACGCTGATGCGCTAGCAGTTAACATTAGCATGTTAGCATTAGCATGTTAACATTAGCATGGTAACGCCGATGCGCTAGCAGTTATCATTGGCATGTTACCATGAGCATGTTAACATTAGCATGTTAGCATTAACATGATAGCATTAGCATGTTAACGCTAATGCACTAGCAGTTACCATTAGGATGTTGGCATTAGCATGTTACCATTAGCATGTTAACATTAGCATGTTAGCGCTGCTGCGCTAGCAGTTAGCATTAGCATGTTATTATTGGCATGGTAGCATTAGCATGTCAGCATACATTACACATGAACATATGTACATACATATAGTACACACACACACACACACACACACACACACATGCATGTGTGTATGTACATGTTAGTGCTCTTTATTCAGAAACCCTCATGTCACATCTACATTTCAGGATCTGGTTATTATAGACACAGATTAAATGTTAAATATAAATGTTTTAATATTTATCATCACAATAACAGTGTTACACACATTAGTAGCTGTAAACACTCAGCATTGGAAACATACATACGTTGGTTTGGTGCTTACGTAAGGAGTAAACATTTATAATCATCACTTTAAAAGTTACATACGTTGTTTTTGGTGCCTGTTTTTTCCCCCCAGATATATTAGTGTGTGTGTGAATGAGTGTATAAGAGGCATTAACCTAAAGAACTTTGTAGAAATGCGCTTTATGAAGTTTAGTCCATTTCCTTGTATTAGTTTACCGGCAGAACTGCCCGATCCAATATGGCGGACCCGTTTACGTATCGCGACCAACAACCAACCCGCTCAATGCGGCGTCTATGTATATTAGTCTATGATGTTAACGCTAATGCGCTAGCAGTTATCATTAGCATGTTATGATTGGCATGTTAGCATCAGCATGTTAACGTTAGAATATTAGCATGTTAACGCTGATGCGTTAGCAATTAACATTAGCATATTAACATGATTAGCATATCAACATTAGCAATTAACATTAGCATGTTAGCAGTGATGCGCTAGCAGTTAACATTAGCATGTTAACATTAGCATGTTAACGCTGATGCACTAGCAGTTAGCATTAGCATGTTAACACTAGCAGTTAGCATTAGAGTGTTAGCATTACCATGTTAACATTAGCATTTTAACGCTGATGCGCTAGCAGTTACCATTAGCATGTTAGCATTAACATGTTATCATTAGCATGTTAGCATTAGAGTGTTAACGCTGATGCGCTAGCAGTTAGCATTAGCATGTTAACATGTTAGCATTAGCATGTTAACATTAACATATTAACACTGATGCGCTAGCAGTCAGCATTAGCATGTTATAATTAGCATGTTAACATTAGCATGTTAGCATTAACATGTTAATATTAGCAAATTAACATTAGCATGTTAGAATTACCATGTTAACATTGATGCACTAGCAATTGACATTAGCATGTATTTAATTCCTTGTGGCTAATGTTAATTATCATTAGCGAGTTAACGCGCTGCTGTCTCTGTCTGCCATTTTAGACAGACAAGTTCAAATTAAGTGAAAAGGCTGCCGTTTGGCTTCTGCTGGCCACTCCCCCCTCTCCTCCTCCTCCTTCAAGCAGACTGAGGTTGCCAAGCAACCAGGACCTAATCAGCAGCAGCTAATCTGCACCTGTTAGAATTAACATGAGCATGGTAACATTAGCATGTTATTGCTGATGCACTGACGTGTTAGCAGTTAACATTAGCATGTTGACATTAACATGTTAGTAATTAACATGTATTTAATTGCTAGTGGCTAATGTTAATTAGCATTAATTTTAGCATTGGTCGCTAATGTTAGCAAATAGCATGTCTTTAATGCTAGCAATTAACATTAGCATGTTAGCATTAACATGTTAACATTAGCATGTTAACGCTGATGCACTAGCAGTTAACATTAGCATGTTAGCATGAGTATGTTAATATTAGCATGTTAGCATTAGCATGTTAGCATTAACATTTTAACACTGATGCACTAGCAATTAACATTAGCATGTTGGCATTACCATGTTAACATTAGCATGTATTTAATTCCTAGTGGCTAATGCTGAGGCAAGCATACCTAAGTTTTAAACTTTAAATGAAGTCTCTCTGTGAAAGTATGCCAGAGCATTTCATTGTTGAAAATGTCTGTTGAAATGTTTGTTTGTTTTTTCGGGAAAACTGCAATTCCTGTGGAAAGTGCGGTGTGGGTGCCCTCTGCCGCCGCCGGCCCCAGTGGCCAACCTGCTGCCCTTTTTCTGCATGTCTTTTCCCTGTCTCTTTCACTCTCTCCCACTTACATTCCTGTCGTTCTTCACCTGTCTCTATACTATAAAGTTTGAAAAGGCCATAAGTTTGAAAAGGCCATAAGACATCTACAATGTTGTGTAACACTGTAGAAATTTAGATGAAAAGGTAGAATTGTAGAGAGTAATAGTAATAGTACAAGATCTTGGTGAACTGTGTAATTTGACTGAACTCTGTAGTAGAAGGAAAGGTAGTTTAAATTGTAGGTCTGTATAAAGTTTTGAAGTTTGTATAATGTATTTGAAATGGTAAAATATTTGTAGTTTGAATGAAGTCTGTAGAAGGGAGAAGTTTAAAGTGTAGAAGGATTATAGAGACTGTCCTGAGACTCACCTGTCCAGGTGTGCTGCTCAGCCTGTATTGATCATAGATCAGCAGATTTTTATTGTTTCAACACGATGATGTCGATCTGTTTACTGAGCGTCTGTTCAGTGTGTCTGTGTGTGTGTGTGTGTGTCTGTGTGTGTGTGTGTCTGTGTGTGTGTGTGTCTGTGTTACTGTCTGTGTGTGTTTGCGTGTGTGTGTGTGTCTGTGTTACTGTCTGTGTGTGTGTTCGAGTGTGTGTGTCTGTGTGAGTGTGTGTGTGTGTGTGCATGCTTGTGACAGCTGTGCATGCTCAGTCCCTCTCCCTCTGACCCTCTGACACAAAAGTTTCAAATGAAGTCCCTCGAAGAGAAAATTCAGTATTAATACAACAAGCTGTGTCATCATTGCCTTTTTACTGGGCTCTTATTTTGAAGGGACTCTTATTTTAAAAAACTGTGTGTGTGTGTGTGTGTGTGTGTGTGTTTGTGTGTTTGTGTGTGTGTGTGTGTGTGTGTGTGTGTGTGTGTGTGTGTGTGTGTGTGTGTGTGCATGTGTGCTTGTTCTGTCTGTGTGTGTGTGTGTGGTGTGTCTGTCTCTCTATATATCTATGTGTTTGTGTTTGTGAGAGACCAGGATAAAATGGCTGACATTAAAAATGTAGTCTTGATAGTCTGATATCATACACAGACTTCAATAAAGTTAGTCAAAGGCATGCTAGAGGTTGCCAAGCAACCAGGGTGAGCTGCAGGTCAGATTAATTAGACACAGGTGCTCCATGCAGTCTGTCTGTCCCACTGAAATGCACAGTATATGTCTTAATGATCCCCCTCGAAAGCAGCCAAAAAAAAACTATAAGGTATGCCTCAAACCAAAATCTGAAATGACCAGAAGAATGCTCGTCTTGTGGATCATGTCTGTGCCAAGTTTCAGGCAAAAATTGTATAAACTTTGGCCTCAAGAGTCAGAGCAAGCACGTGTGGTGCCTCCTCCTTCTGGAAAGATTTCTGCTCCGAAATACATGGGAGTCTATGAAGCTGTGAGAGGGGGTAGTCGATCAATAAACACGTAGTGAGCCAAAACTATAACAGAGACAGCTTCAACAGTGTTATCACTGCGACCACCTCAAATTTTCCTACGTTTTGATGGTATAATCATGTCTGTAGCTGTGCATTTGAGGCCACCATAGTCGGCCACCAACGTTTTACTTTTTTACTGATCGTTTTGTCATCTTCACACTCTAGCTGATGATGTCATCACTCTAGGAAACCACATACACACTCATTATAAATGTAGAATTTGAGTACAAACCTGCTCAACTTTGAGCCTTGATAGTTTGAAAACAGTAAAAGATTTTTTTTAAAAGTTAAATGCGAGTTTAATAGTTGAAGAGTTTGTGTACAATTTGAAATTTGAATGAAGTCTGTAGTAGTAGTAGAAATTGTTGAAATTGTAAAATGTTTGTAGAAGTTTTGTAGAATGATTTGATGTTTGTGTAATGCTTTTTAATAGGAAAAATATTTGCAGAAAAAGTTGAATAATTTGTAGAGTATTAATAGTAGAATTTAGTAAAATAATAGTACAAGATCTTGGTGAACTGTGTAGTTTGAATGAAGTCTGTAGAAGGGAGAAGTTTAAAGTGTAGAAGGATTGTAGAGACTGTCCTGAGACTGTCCTGAGACTCACCTGTCCAGGTGTGCTGCTCAGCCTGTATTGATCGTAGATCAGCAGATTTTTATTGTTTCAACACGATGATGTCGATCTGTTTACTGAGCGTCTGTTCAGTGTGTCTCTGTGTTTGTGTGTGTGTGTGTCTGTGTGTGTGTGTCTGTGTTACTGTCTGTGTGTGTTTGCGTGTGTGTGTGTCTGTGTTACTGTCTGTGTGTGTGTTCGAGTGTGTGTGTCTGTGTGAGTGTGTGTGTGTGTGTGTGCATGCTTGTGACAGCTGTGCATGCTCAGTCCCTCTCCCTCTGACCCTCTGACACAAAAGTTTCAAATGAAGTCCCTCGAAGAGAAAATTCAGTATTAATACAACAAGCTGTGTCATCATTGCCTTTTTACTGGGCTCTTATTTTGAAGGGACTCTTATTTTAAAAAACTGTGTGTGTGTGTGTGTGTGTGTGTGTGTGTGTGTGTGTGTGTGTGTGTGTGTGTGTGTGTGTGTGTGCATGTGTGCTTGTTCTGTCTGTGTGTGTGTGTGTGCATCTGCCTGTCTGTCTGCCTGTGTGTGGTGTGTCTGCCTCTCTATCTATCTATGTGTTTGTGTTTGTGAGAGGCAAGGATAAAATGGCCGACATTAAAAATGTAGTCTTGATAGTCTGATATCATACACAGACTGGCTGTGCATTTGAGGCCACCATAGTCGTCCACCAACGTTTCACTTTTTCACTGATCGTTTTGTCATCTTCACGCTCTAGCTGATGATGTCATCACTCTAGGAAACCACATACACACTCATTATGAATGCAGAATTTGAGTAGAAACCTGCTCAACTTTGAGTCTTGCAACCAGGACCAACTGTAATCAGTAGAGCAGTTACTGCACCTGTTAGAATGTGAGTTAGAGACTGAGAGAAAATGCTGAGACCTCCTCTCGAACAGAAAGGGCTCCTGGCCGAACTGTATTTCCAATCATGAGCTGACTTAACCACAAGCAAGATGAGACCTGCCTGATCGTTTTACATACTTGTTTGGCGTTGATAAATAAAGAAATGTGCCCGTAGGAGCAAGAGAGAGAAACGTTACTTCTGCCTTCCTCCAGAAAATTTCCCTCCTTTTTAACATATGAGGCTGAGGATGGGAGTTTCTGCCGCATGTTTGCGTGTCAAGCCAAAACTATATATCTGACAGCTACAACAGTGGTATCACTGCGACCGCCACAATTTGTCCTACGTTTTGATGGTATATATCACGCCTGTAGATGTGCATTTGCGGCCACAATCGCAGTTTACAAATTTTTTTTTCAACTACTTTTTCTCTCCCCCTTCAAGTGATGACATCACTCACTCTAGCTCTGGAAAGTTCTCGCAATACACACCCATTTATTTTTTGGCTTCGTTTTTGGCATGTTAACGCTGATGCGCTAGCAGTTAGCATTAGAATGTTAACATTAGCATGTTAACATTAGCATGTTAACATTAGCATGTTACCATTAGCATGTTAACGTTGATGCGCTAGCAGTTACCATTAACATGTTAGCATTATCATGTTAACTTTAGCATGTCAACGCTGATGGGCTAGCAGTTAGCATTAAAATGTTAACATTAGCATTTTAACATTAGCATGTTAGCATTAGCATGTTAGCATTAGCATGTTAACATTGATGCAGTAGCAGTTACCATTAGCATGTTATCATTAACATGTTAGCATTACCATGTTAACACTGATGCGATAGCAGTTAGCATTAACATGTTAAAATTCGCATGTTAGCATTAACATGTTAACATTAGCAAATTAACAATAGCATGTTAACATTACCATGTTAACGCTGATGCACTAGCAATTAACATTAGCATGTTGGCATTACCATGTTAACATTAGCATGTATTTAATTCCTAGTGGCTGGTGCTAATTATCATTAGCGAGTTAACGCGCTAGCTGCTCTGCCTTCTCTGTCTGCCATTTTAGACTGACAAGTTCAAATTAAGTGCCAAGAACTACCTAAAATGGCCGCCGCTCAGCTTCTGCTGGCCCCTCCCCCCTCTTTTCCTTCAAGCAGCCTGAGGTTGCCAAGCAACCAGGAGCAACTGTAATCAGCAGAGCAGTTACTGCACCTGTTAGAATGTGAGTTAGAGACTGAGAGAAAATGCTGAGACCTCCTCTGGAACAGGAAGGACTCCTGGCCAAACCGTATTTCCAATCATTGAGCCGACTTAACCACAAGCAAGATGAGACCTTCCTGATCGTTTTACATACTTGTTTGGTGGCGATAAATAAAGAAATGTGCCCGTAGGAGCAAGAGAGAGAAACGTTACTTCTGCCTTCCTCCAGAAAATTTCCCTCCTTTTTAACATGGGAGTATATGAGGCTGAGGATGGGAGTTTCGCCTTGCGCCTTGCACACACACTCAATAAGTGCGGTGGATAACATATAGTGTGCGCCTTGCACACACACTCAATAAGCGCGGTGGATAACATATAGTGTGCGCCTTGCACGCACACTCAATAATAATAATAACCGTGGTGGATAACATATAGTGTACGCCTTGCACACACACTCAATAAGCGCGGTGGATAACATATAGTGTACGCCTTGCACGCACACTCAATTAGCAAGCAATCTACGGTAAGATAACAAACACACAAACACATAAATAGCACATTTCTATGAACAATAACAATCAGCTCTTTGTGTTTGTGTCAACTTTCTGTGTACGTCCTGTCTCTGTCATTGTAACAACATTAAGCTAGCTGTCTTATTAATCAAACATGGAGCTGTCTCCTGCTCAGATATTAGCGCTCGATTAGCCGTTAATCTGCTGGCCACTCAGCTCTAATCAGTTCCCTGCTGTAATTAGTGGCTCGGTGTACGTGTTCAGCCTCCACACATAACAATAAAGTGATGGAAAATGAAAATTAACATCTAATGACTACAAAAAAAAGAAATAGAAAGAAATAAAGCAATTAAGTTAAAGTGTACAGACTATTTAGAGAGAAGGAATAAAGAAGAAATTCAGTTTATATTTGGGTTGTGTATGAATGTCTGGCAGGCTGTCAAAGCAGAAAGAGTTTTTAAACACTCGTCAATGTGTTTGTGTCCACAGAACAAAAGAGAGAAGCAAATCCAAGGTGCTCTCAGTCAGAAAATAAGAAGCTTCTATTCAAATGGCTTTGACCTAAAACTCATGTATGCAACAGACATAAAGCAATGAAACAATCACTTTCAAACGATTGTATTCTGTGTTTGTAGTCTAATTAAAGAGGCATCATGACCACATTAACTTAAAACAAACAACATATTTCAATATTGTTTGAGATATTCAGGTTGTTAAGTCTTTGTCTTTCCACTGTTTCTTGCAAAAATGGAGAGATGAAAAATGACTTTCACCAGTCATACGGTGCGTCTATTTAACAATATCGCATGTCTCTACGTAGGCTTAGACCAACTCATTTCAAGCTATAACCAATCCAACCCAGAGTTCCTGATGGACCAAAAGCTTCACCTATTGCGCACCGCTAACTGCCGCTGTAGCTGCCATTGGCAGCAACCAGGACCGAACACGGCTTGTGAGACAGATTGAAGCCATTCTCACAACAGTGAATACAGTACAGAGGAGTCTTCTGATGGACTTGTTGCTGAGGTAGCTAACTGCTGATAAATGGTGGAAAAGTAATGAAGGATAAATTACATCATGGCAATCGCGAATTAGTCCGGAACCTCTTAGTTGATTATCAACAGGCACAGTCCAAAATGACCTACAACCAAGTAACATTCTGTGGACACTTTGATTGACAGGTGGGTGTCATCACAGGTAGTTTCAGTAATAAGGCTTCATTTGGCCCGCCTCAGCTCCACCCACGCTCCACCTGTTTGACCATTTTTGTTAGCCGGTAGCTAACATATGATGGAGACGACCGGAGCCACCACACTGAGCTTCACAACGGCTCATCAGAAACTTGTGGGGGACGTCACGGAGACTACGTCCAGGTTTTATACAACCTACAACCAGTTAGAGCAACGAAACACACACAACATGAGCTCAGAATTGCACAACCCCCCCAAAACTGTAACAAACCAATAAAAAGTACCAAAGTAACACGGACGAAAACTTTTCGGCAGAACTGAGTAATAATATTATAACTCTGCTGTATTAATGAGGAGTCCTCTTTCTTTTCTTTGTTCTAATCCTGACCTTTCAGGTGTGTTCACTTTAGGCACATTAACCCACTGAGTTAAAATGTTATTATTGCGGCTAGAATTCACCAGAGCTACAAAAATAAAACTAAATTTGTAATAATTGTTGTTTTTCTCTAACCATAATACCCGCACGCATCCACACCTCCCTCTTTGTTGTCACCTAGCAACAGAGTCCTCGCGTCTTAAACCACCTGCCCCGCCGATCACGACGTGTACCTGACCTCTGGTGTTGAAATGGTGACCTCAAAAGTCCAATCTTGAGGCATCGCAACAGTCTGACCTGAGTTGATGCACAGCACAGGGGTGACATTTGAATATTTAACTAGCTGTGTGTTTATTTTGTCTCTGTTTTCATATATTTCCCCCAAGTGTTTACCGATGACATCGACGCCAGCGCTGCTCTTTTTGCCGACTGCTTTTCACTTTGTTTTTACACTGTGGCTGCAGAGCTGCTGCCATCCGCTGTCAGTCACACACGGATAGACATGCATGTATGCCCTGCTGTGATGTATATAAGGGTTCAGTCAGGGCCGGAGGTTAATAGCCAAGCTGTCACTTTGATGTGCATACCTGTATGTGTGTGTGTGTGTCTTAATAATAGCTTGCTAGCTGTCATCGCAGATGAGGGGTGTGTGTCAAGAGAGCGAGCTTTAAATGCTCCTCATCAAACCGTTCGAGGCACAGAATGACAGGCCTGCAGAGCGTGTGTGTGTGTGTTAGCATATGTTAGCATTTGTTAGCCTTCCCTATGAGAAACATACACATGGGAGTGCATGTGTGGATTAGTGTGGATGTTTTGTGTGTGTGTGTGTGTGTGTGTGTGCGTGTGTGTGCCAGTCGTCTCTAAATGGAAAACATCGTGCTGAGCAGAAAAGCAGCCCGTGTCAAACTACCCATCATGCCGCATGAATGGTCCGCTCTCTCTTTCTTTCTCGTTTGCCGGCGCTATTATGAAAGAGCAAGCTGAAATATTATTATCCTGCCGTTATTAAGCTCCAACATGTCAAGTTTAAATCATTAGCTTCTCCCTCAGAAAACTCAAAGACTGTATTCACACAAAACACCCGAAAATACACTTTTCATCACAAAAACATGACTTCTCTGTGGCTGGAAAATCACACTGAACCAATGTTCCATTTCTTCGTCTTTAAACTGAATCTGGAAGTTGTAACACATGAAGGTCTCATCCCCTCCCTCATGCCAAACCTTTATTCATTTACTTTATATATTTTTCTTTTCTACTTTCTTTCCTTGATGATTTTAGTTAGCCATCTTTCACTGCACGGTTATGACACTGCTCTGGGGAAACACATATCATCTATGCTACTTATTCTGCAAGTTCTTTTCTTCAACAGAGAGCTCAGAAACACTTTTTCACTAAAGGCCACTGGTTCTCAAACTATGGTACCTGAACTACTGGTGGTACATTCATCCATAGAGCAGGTCACATGTATCCATGATTAGTTACCACAGACTGTATGAAACCTGGACGTAGTCTCTGAGATGTCCCTCCACAGGTTTCTGAAGAGCTGCTGTGTGTGTTCTGCCTCCGCTGTCTGGATTGTCTATGAAGCTGAGGTGGGCTGAATGAAGCCTAGTTACTCAAACCAGTCAGCTGTGATGTCACCCACTTGTCAATCAAAGTGTCTACACTGTTAATTATACATAACTTTAAGACTTATATTATAATTTGAACAGGTGAGTTGTATATAAATTCACCCTCAGTACAGTGTCATGAACGTGGAAATTAGTTATAGAGACCAAAACAGTTTTTTGTACCAGGCTGTAAACATATTTATTTCTTCTGTGAAGTTGGACATTTGAACATGGGGACTTATGGAGACTGACTCACTTCTGCAGCCAGCCTCACGTGGACGTTTGAGCAACTGCAGTTTTTGGCACTTTCTGTGTCGGCTGAATTTCAAACTCTAAAAGGTTGAGAATTGCTGTTCTAGAGCACCATTTACCATCAGTGGGTGTTCGTAGCAGGCTCTCGATTATATGTGTTGTAAAGACCACTTCTAAATGTCAGCAGACGTTCAGCATCAAAATTTAGATGTGTGATCTGGACTGACAGACTCACTCTTAAGTGACTATGTGTCTGAAATGTTTATATCTGTTCAGAACAGCCAGACATGCAGGCAATGGGGTGGTCGGTAGCGTAGTGTGTTGTGCAGGCGCCCCGTGTGTAGAGGCTGCAGTCCTTGCGGCAGTATGCTCTGGTTCGAATCCCGCAGCGGACGGCCCCCTTTGCTGCGTGTCATTCCCCCTCTCTCTGCCTCCTGCTTCCTGTCTCTCTTCAGCTGTCCTGGCATAAAAGGCCCAAAAAATATACTTTAGAAGACATGCAGGCAATTTGAAAAAGAACAGCCATTACATGTACAAATGAATTAAACAGAGCACACGTTCAGACGGTAAATGGACTGTACTTATATAGCACCTTTCTAGTCTTCCGACCACAAAAGCATTCTTACGTACATACACACACCGATGGCAAAACGTTTGGGAGCAATTTGGGGTTCAGTATCTTGCCCAAGGACACTTTGACATGCAGACTGGAGGGGATCAAACCACTGATCTTCTGATTAGCGGATGACCTGCTCTGCCTCCAAGCCACAGCTGCAGTTCACAGTTGCAGTCGGTTGTTCACTTTAAAAGTGACAGAAAGTTCAAACCTTACTCACTTTTTTTTTTACCTCTGTATGTCTGAGAAATCACTAAGGAAAGTAACTGCCAGGTTACAAAATAATATTTGTTATAAAATTTTTGGATGAAGTGGGTTTCAGATGCTTTCTGACTATCAGACAAGCACAGTGACTAAAGCATACTGACACTTTTAAAATCTGTCCACCAACGGACTTTCGCAACAGGGTCCCAGTTTAGACATCTTTATAAGACTACTTGTGCGCCTATGGATGTCATTCACTAATCACAGGGTTGTTGGTTTGATGCCCAACAGTGTGTCAAAGTGTCCTGCTCAGGACAGGATCGACTAACCTGATAATCACCTCACAGGCAAGGTGACTGGATGAACCATCGGTCTTCAGACATGGCCCATTACAGGCAAGCTTCAACCAGTCAGACCAAGGAACCATATAACATAGCCATATATCTTTTCCATTGAAAAAAACTTTCAGTTTTGTTCTGCTCTCCTGTTTTGATATAACTGGTGCTTGCAGTATCTATGCTCAAACACATTGTCACACATACGTAGTGTTGAACCACACCCGTAGCTCCTGGCGTAGCATCCAGTAGTTCCTCATAGGACGCTAAGCCTGGCATGATGGGTTCTTCATGTCATTCTTTGTGATCTTGCAAGTCCAGTTGTCTGACAAGGTTAGAGAAAAACTACATCATATCCTGGACAGACAACAACCACTGTCTTAGAACACCAGACCAAACGAGTCACAACATTGACTGGGGAATAAAGCTTATCATCAGCGAAATGAAATATTATTATATTCCAACATATCAAGTTTAAATCATAAATACAAATAAGGTACTGCAATGAGAGCTTCCTAAGTTGAAAAATCCTGCTTGAGTCCAGCAGAAAGACACTTGACCTCAAGTCATTTGGTTCAAGTCCCAAATCATAGTTAAGGCTAGTCAAGTCATGTCCTCCTGACCCTGTCTTCATAAAGAGATAAGGTATGTATCTAATAATGATATTATTCAAACATTGTTCAAAATCAATTGAATTGAAAGTCATCAAAACAGTGACTAGAGTCCAAAAACTATATTTGCTATTAGTATTCCTGCTCCTCCGAGGATAAATCCTGATGATTCTGACAAATTGAGTAAAATTGACACAAATATATCAAATTTTCTTGGGCAGAGTGCCATAAAATTTTTTTTATCACATTCTTGCTTTCCTGACGATAAACCCTTTGGAAGTTTTGGGCACTCCATGAGCACTTGACCTTCCCCTGATGTCTATAAGCCCTCTGTCTTTTTCAGAGAGTTCAGGGAGGGATTTTGCACAAGAGCATGTCACCTAGATGAACCATAGTACACAGGGAATCAAACTCGTGACCTCAACAAGCCGCGGGACCAGCTAATGTTTCCCTGTCAGTGTGTTTGAGCAGCAGCTCGTGTAAACCCCTCAACTCCTTCCACAGAGCCCCTGCCGAGCCCGGAGCAGCCGGTGTCAAAGTAAGCCTTCAGCCTGATGAATGGCCTGCGGCCTTTTGTTCTCCCCCGCAATTAAAGACCACGCTGAAATATTATTATTCTACTGCTCCGAAATATGTCAGATTAAATCGTTACCTTCGCTGAGCCACACACAAAAGACACAAACACTGAAGCACTTTACAGACCCAGTCCAGGATGTTTTTTGAGTTTTCTGAAATATTATTATAAAACCATTGTTAAACTGCTCTGCAACATGACAGCTTAAATCATCACTTTCAGCAGTGGAAAAATAAAAGGCACATATGTGCTGCAGAGTCTTAAAGTGTAACAATGGAGTAATTTAGGTCTTTGAATCGCCACCAACAGCAGGTTGTGCGACTGCATAACCCTTGCTGACTTGGGTTTAACATTCACACACCAGCCTGTCTCTCATGTAACAGCATAAATAATAACAGTTTAGTGTCAGAGAGGGAACAAGAAAGGCCTGCAGTCATAATGAAAATACAGTATGAACGCATCTGTTTATGTAACATGATGTATTTCCTTTTTGAAACAGGATGTTGGAGATGCAAAAGGAAATTATTGAAGTGTTAACCAATTGGATATCAGTTAGTGAGATAACTGATCTGGTTGTTCAAATCAGAAGACAAGAAAGTGATTTAAAGATTTAAACAATCGTCTAAACTGAACAGGTAACTTAGACTGAGGTGATTGTACTGTCACACCTCCGCACAGCCGACCAATGGCAATCACAGCATGAAGTTTATGTATTTGTTGGGTTGTCAGTTTTGGAAAGTTTAAAAACAAATTAACTGAATTCTGACATTTGAAAGATGTGAAGGGAGGAGGTTTCAGATGTATAACTGAGGCTGAAAAAGTTCAACAAGTAGAAAAACCCAAAGTACAAGAACTTTAAATGTGTACATGAGTAAATGTACTTTCATTCCACCACTAAATATCTGAACTATTCTACTCTTCTTCTATATAATCTGGTCAAGTGTTAAATGAGGAGATAGGAAGGGAAAGGATAAAGAGGAGATGGTGTATGGACATTAGTGTAATGTAACTAAGTACATTTCCTCAGGTTCAAATTTAAATGACTTATTACCTAATTTAAATTACTTGTATAAATAGTTTCCAAACATACCAAAACAGCCAGGCTGTATGTGGGTAAAAGTACAACATTGTTGTTTTCTTAGTAGATGACAAGATATGGTGGAAGTACATTTACTCAGGTACTGTACTTAAGTAGTTTAGTAGAAGTCACTTATTTTTTGTCAACAACAAGCCATGTAGGTTAGTTTAGTTTAGTAGTATTTAATTTATTTCATCTTTATTTTCAGGTAAATGACAACTGGTCGTGGAATGTAACTAGTAAGTACTTTTCAAACTCAAGGTACTTGTCCTTGCACTTCACTACTTGAGATATACTGCAGTACAGAAGAGAATGCAAGTACCTCAAATTTGTCAGTCCCTTCTACACGAACATGAAAGATTATTAAGACCTTTTTGGTCCATTTAATGTTAAAATTTCATTCACTGCCCTGGATATGTCATAGCTGCAAACCTGCATGTCTTTGCGGACGGAAAAATGTAATGTGGGTCATTTTAGGCATTTGACCAAATGATCAATGCAGTTGTTTTCTTGGTGAGGTACACTGGGTTAACTCTTCAGATTTAGGCAAAAACATGTCACACTCCTCTTTTACCCTATGAAGGATTCAAGAATAAATAATCACAGTTACGTTTACTGCGGTGTATTAAGAATCACAGCCCTGTGGTGCTGCTGTGGACTTTAAGTCTTGTCAAAGCTTGTATTTTGTATTTTGTAGTTATTTTTTTCTTTGTTTCTGTTTTCAGCAGCACACATTTGAAGAACACCTAGAATAAAAGGAAACTTTAATATTCTGGTACTTTTTAACAAAGATGCTCAGTGTTGCACCTCAGCAGCAGTGAGCCACTTGTGAATGAGTTTAAATGCTGTTTGGAGCAGAAAGGCGTCTGCAGACAGGCATGTAGGGCACAAATTCACACAAACACGTCCTCAATAAGAACACAGATATTACCACAGTTGGCACAAGATGCATTTTCCAATACAGCTGTCTCAGCATGAGCCAAGTTTCTAGTGGGAGCCGTGTGTCCAACTGGCTGCTCAACAATAAACTCCTCGCCGTCAATCAGCCAGTCACTAACAAATGTCACCTTGTTTTCAGCTCTTACTACTTCTCTTTTGGGGCCTCTCACTGTCATTTTGCAGTTTTGAAATTGCCAGAACGCAGCAATAGCAAGCTTTGTTCTTTAAAAGATCACACCGGTGTTTATTTTTACACCATTATCTGAAAGCTTACTGGAGCTTTTTAAATTGACTGACTCATATTTCTGTTACCTTCCAGGCTTCCAGTGGTGTCCTTTTACTTCAGTACGGTGTGATAATCAACTTAAATTCTACTGTCTGATACAGTCATGAGTGATTGTAAGGGCTGCTACAGTCATCTATGGCGGGTCCTCATTACTTATAGCTTACTGCTACCATTTGTAACTACAGTTGTCTTGGATGCAAAGTTAGCTAATCTTCTGACTTTAATTACATTAGTTTTTTTCTTCCAAGTCACTACTAACATTAGCTACTAATACTTGATGGAAAGACTGCTTAGTGGCAAACCGCTAATTGTCAGCAATGATGTAACTGAACTGATACAGCTAAGGGATGCCAGGAGCCAAACCGGCAAGAAAAGCACTTGGTAGGCTACTGTATTCACTGACAGACTGACCACTGCTGGTTTCAGGGGTTGTGTTTGGTCCCAGGTCTCACTGTGTTCACTGGAAGGTAGATGCTGCAATGCATAGCGGTGGGGTTGTAATGCATACTAACTATTGGCTGCTGTAAACGCCAATCAATATCCCTGAGAAGTCGCTGCTACAAATTGACACCTTCTTAACGTCCCATCTGCCCAGTCCTCCTCATCTGGCTGCTATGACCTTTGACCCCTGACCTCATACTGATATTATCATCAAACAGACATTTTTATGGGTCTCCCTTCTGTCTCTGATCCATGTTTTTACCTCCTAATCATAAGTTCAACTGCTGATCTGAGAATTTCTGTTTGTTCGGCTGTTAAACCCTTTTTTATAACTCTATCAGCTGAAATGATTGAAGTGTGAAATGTAAATGTGAACGCTGATGTAGCACGCCTCTCTAGTTGCAATTTGGAGGGAGGGGGAAAAAAAATCCTGCACTTTCACCATCAGAAACTCATTGAAAAACTCCTCGAACGCACCGCAATCTTTTCAAATCACTGTACTTCTGCTGCATGAAATCAGTCTGATTAATTAAGTCTGCTGACAGCTTTGGTGCTAATGTTCACCGTTTGTCACGTTCACTGCCAAATAATTCCAAGAAACACAAGAGAGGAAAAGTTTTCTGTTTACAGTCAATATATCTGAAATGTTTCTGAGACAACATCAGCGAGCAGACAGGAGGTAAAGATGAGGAGTTAGTTAGTTTTACATTAAAAATATGAGTCATTTCTGTTTTGCTCCTGTTGCTGTTGTCACACCAAATGAGGAATAATATTCTAATATATCCAAGACTAAAATTATATAAAATGTTTTTAAAAATACATATTTGAAGCTCTCTTGGCACTCCTGCCTCTTCCGGCTCCTGGCTAATCCAAAAATGGGGCAGGCTGAGCCTGGTTGCTCAAACAAGACACCTGTAATTTATGAACAGAACCAGAGCTCATTTGGTCTCCTGATTTCTGATTTCCTGCATTTCTCTTCTTAACATTTCCTGTTTAGAGATCCTCTGTGGCTGTGAAATGAAGCCATGCGAAAGTTCCAAAAACTGCAGTTCCTCAAAGGTCCACTTGAGGCTGGTTCCAGAAGTAAGTCAGTCTCCATAAGTCACCATGTTAAAATGTCCAACTTTACAGCAGAAATAAACATCTTAACAGCGTCTCGTCTCGTCTCGTCTTCTTCCGCTTACCCAAATATGGGTCGCAGGGGCAGCAGCTTTAGCAGGGAAGCCCAGACTTCCCTCTCCCTGGCCACTCCATCCAGCTCTCCCAGAGGGACCCCAAGGCGTTCCCATGCCAGCCGAGAGACATAGTCCCTCCAGCGTGTCCTGGGACGTGCCCGGGACATCTCACCAGGTAGACGTCCAGTAGGCATCCTCACGAGATGCCCAAACCACCTCAGCTGGTTCCTCTCAGTGCGGAGGAGCAGTGATTCTACCTTGCGCTCCTCGCGGATGGCCGAGCTTCTCACCCCATCTCTAAGGGAGAGCCCAGCCACCCTGCGAAGGAAGCTCATTTCGGCGCTTGTATTCGCGATCTCATTCTTTCGGTCACTACCCAAAGCTTGTGACCATAGATGAGCATAGGAACGTCGATCGACTGGTAAATTCTTCACCACGACGGACCGGTGCAGAGTCTGCATCACTGCAGAAGCCGCACCGATCCGCCGGTCGATCTCCCGTTCCATCCTTCCCTCACTCGTGAACAAGACCCCGAGATACTTGAACTCCTCCACTTGAGGCAGGATCTCATCCCCGACCCGGAGACTGCACTCCACCCTTTTCCAGCTGAGCACCATGGCCTCGGGTTTGGAGGTGCTGATTCTCATAACAAACCGCTCCAGAGAGAGCTGAAGATTACGCTCCAATGAAGCCAAGGACTAGATCGTCCGCAAAAAGCAGCGACCCAATCCTGAGTCCACTGAACTGCATGTTTACAGACTGGTACAAAACACAGTTTTGGTCTCTGTAGCTAATTTCCCCATTCATGACAACTGTACTGAGGGTGAATTTATATACAACTCACCTGTTCATATATATTATGGCTTAAAGTTATGCAGAGAGACAGTTAAGTGTCACACACACACACACACACACACACACACACACACACACACACACACACACACACACACACACACACACACACACACACACACACAAACAACAGTCCTGAACACCTACTGCCCTCTAGAGGCAGATGACTTCTGTACAAACTTTTGTCAACCCAACAACTCAACAGCTCTCTATCAGCGCTGTTTTATACCAAACGTTATTTTAGTGTTAGACGGCCATAGGAACGAGGTGAACCATAAGAGCTGGTTGGTGGATCAGATACACGCTGAATTTAAAAATAAAATTTTATCTGAACGTCAAGATGGGAAAAAGACTGTGTGTTATTTCACTGGTTCATACATGATACAAAGCAGCAATGTACAACTACACAAAGTAGCTAACAAGCTAGCATTCATGAAGTGTTGATGTGTTGCTTGGCAACAGCGCTTTTCCAGTCCAGCTGTGGAACTATTTGTTTCGGCGGAGCTAAAAATGATGAAATAAACAAACAGATTGTAATTTGCTGTCACTTCTCCTTCACAAAGCAGGACACTAATGGAATATTTTCTAAATACTTTTACTGAAGTGAAGTATTTTTTCCCATCTTCCTCTTTCAAACTTCATTATTTTTCTCTTCTCTTCCTCTTTCAAACTTCCTTCCCACCTCTTCTGTCTTCTTTTTCTTCTTCATTTTGAATCTATCTTCCCTCTGTCTCTTTCTGGCCTCCTTTAACCTCCTGTTTTCCACCGCTCCTCCTATTCTACCTTTCCTACTCTAATTTACCCCCCCCCCCCTTCATCTCTCTCCTCTCCTCTCCTCTCCCATCTTCTCCTTTACTGACCTCCTCACCACTCTCCCCTCTTCTCCTACTTCATTCCCCTTTCCACTTTTTTCTCTCCCCCTTTCCTCCTGTCTTCTCTTCCCCCTCCTTCACTGCTGTCCTCCTCCCCCATCTCTCCCCTCTCACCATCTCCCCATTGCCTTCTTTCCTCCTCTTTTCTCCTTTCTTCATCTCCTTACTGCTCTCCCCTTTTTCCCTCCATTTTTGCCCACCCCTTCTTTCCCTTACTCTGCTCTCTTCTCCTCATCGCATCACCACTCTCCCTCTCCCCTCCTGTCTTGTCCTCTCCTACTCCCCTGTCTTTCCCTTCCCTCTTCTCCTCTCGTCATCTCCTCACTGCTCTCCCCCTCTGCTCCTTACTCTCCGCCCCAAACTCTCTCCCTCTGCTCCCTCTGCTCCTCTCTCCTTCTCCCCCCTCTCTCCCTCTCAGTCGGGGGTCCGTATTGTCCTGGTCCCGGCTCTCTGTGGGAACAGCTCCTCTGTTTGTTGGCCAATAGGTCCAATTCAGCCGGGCCCTTTTTAGAAAGACCAGCACCACAAAAGCCAACGGGAAACGACCCCCCCCCCCCCCCACACACACACACCCCCACCCCACCCCCACCGCCCTGCCTCCCCCCTGCTGCCGATCAACGTTTTCTTACCCTCCGCCCCTCCCTCCTCCTCCCACTGAGGCCCTCTAAGTTTGTTTAAGAGATTGAGGGTCCAAAGAAAGAGACAGAAAGAGAGAGGGACGGAGAGAGAGCGTCCGCCCATTAAGGTAATTATATAGAGCCTGTGTTCCCGTGAGGGCCCTTAATTGATGTTAATGTTTGTCTAATTGGGGGGAGAGGAGGAGGGAAGGCAGAAAGAAGGAGGTGAAGGTCCTCCTCAATAGATCCCTCTTCCTAACAGGACAAGAAGCACTTTTCAGTCCTCCCTCCTCCTCTCTCTTCTCTTCTCTCTGTCGTTCACACCTTCCCACAATGGCTGTCACCTCCAGCTTTCTCACATTACCTTTTCTGAACCCCCGAATCCCCCTTTCCTCTCCCATCCTCCACCCATCCTCACCCACTCTGGGCAAACTAAGCGAGCTCTTACAGCTTGGCGATCGCCGAGGCCTCAAACCGACTGATTAAACTGCATCAACACGACCAAACAACAAGAAACTAAAGCAAACAAGACTAAAGGCTCAGTTCACCCAAAAAACACAACTATTAGGATCTTTACTGCAGTACAAGTACTAATAACATACTGTAAAGATACTCTATTACAAGTAAAAGTATGTGAGTATATTCAGTAAAATGTATTTAAAGCAGTACAGTTGTGACTGTTCTATCTGATCTCATTTGATCATTTTTAAAATAAAATAAACTATGATTATCAACATCATTACAAGGAAAAATAAATAGATAGAAGCTGCAACAATGAGATATTTTTATGGCTTCAATGATCAAAATAATTTCCTGTCAATCAATTAATTAATTATTTAACTAGTAAATGGTACTAGTAAATGAAATCTGTAGTAAAGCATCATGCTTTAATATGTTTTGTATTTTAAATCTTTATTTGAAAAGTAACAAACGCTGTCAGAAAAATGGTGTGACAGAAAAATAAATGTATATTTCCCTCTAATGTAGTGGAGTAGAAGTAGAAACTTTAATTTAATTTTATTGCACAAACTCTCACTTCATCTGCAGACTAATAGTGGACAAATTTTATTCTAGATTACGTACAACAATTGACCTTGTCACACTAAAAAAAGCAGCTCCAAAATGTAAGCTCCCATGGAAAAATTAAAATCTGCAAACTCAAATGAAATTGTGGGAAAGACGAGTGTAGATGCAGGAAACATAAACTCCTGATCCACGGCGACATTCACAATCTTTTATCAGATTACAATAAGGCACTGAGAAAAGCCAGACAGAACAATTTTTCTGAAATTATAAATATAAACCAAAACAAAACAAAACTGAGTTATTTTTAAAACAACTGACCGCCTTATTAATCCTACACCTACATGCCCAAGTTAGTTTTTCTCCATTACTAAGTGCAATGAATTTTTTGCCTACTTCAGAAACAAGATTTTAACACTTAGTACAAATATAAATGCAACAAGATTATATAATGTTTTAGACAGTGCTAAGTATTTTAATTGTAAAAAATACTTTGTATCTGACTGGGTAGGACTTCTCTGTGTCCCAGGGTGATTTCTTCTCAGATACTAACGCCATAACCTGTGGAGTCCCACAAGGTTCCATTTTGGGTCCTTTTCTCTTCAGCATTTACATGCTACTTCTTGGTGAAGTCATCAGAAACCATAACATTGAATTTCATAGCTATGCTGATGACACACAATTGTACATTTCTTTATCTCTTCATGAAGTCAGCTCAGTTATTAACTTAGTACATTGCTTAGCTGAAATAAAAGACTAGATGGCAAACAAGCAAATTTCTGCAACTGAATAAGGATAAGACGGAAATAATAATATTCTGACCTAAACCCCCAGAGAGACCACGTGTCTGAGCACTTTTAGTCCCTGGGTCTTCACACACAGGACCAGGTCAAAAACCTGACAATAAGTTTAGATTCTGACCTCAGCTTTGAGGCATGAAATGTAACCAAGTTGTCATTTTATCATCTGAGAAATATCGCACCAGTCACACCTTACTCTGGATGACACAGAGAAACAAATTCATGCTTTCCTTCTGCCCTTCTGTCTGGTCTTCCCAAAAAAAGAAAAAAAAAACACTAGGCCGCCTTCAACTCGTACAGAACTCTGCAGCCCGAGTACTGATGAAGACCAGACAGAGGGCACACATAAACCCCCATTTTAAAATGCTTGCACTGGTTGCCTACTAGTTTTAGGATTAATTTTAAGATTCTCTTATTGGTTTTTGAATCACTAAATGGCCTGGCACCGACCTATCTTTCAGATTTACTACATAGGTATGCAGCAAGCAGGCCCCTCCATAAAGACATACAGGGAGTCCACCTTTAGTTACTGCGCCCCTTATCTCTGGAATAGTCTGTCCGTGGATCTGCGGGACTGCGCCATTCACTGCCAAGCTTTTAAGTTCTGATCATCCTACCTTATACCTTTTCCCCTGTGTTTATTCACTTTATAGGGTTTAATTTATTTTTAAACTTTAATTGGTTTTATTTTTGTAGTTTTTTTGTTTGTTGAATTGTTTAGAATTTGTATGCAATTGTTCTTAAACTTATTTTTGTTTTTCTTACTGTTTTTTATTCATTATAAAAATCTATAATTGTGTGGCCTAATTTTATTGATTTTAAAATGTAACCTAAAATGGAAATATTCAACTAAAATACAAGTACTTAAAATACTGTACTTAAGTAAAAATTCTAAGTTCCCAACTTTTTGGGATCCCACATTGACAGTACAGATAACTCAAGTAACTAACTTTAAGAATTCTGCAATATGAAAGGTGTTATTAAAACAACGGCAGCAACAAACAGTACCTTTTTATTTAATCAGTGGAGTGGAATTTGAATTTACACTGTTTGTATTCATATGTGTGTCCAAGTCTTCATATCACATGGGGTGCTAACACCAACGCTAAGGCCGTATTCAGACCAAATCAGGTGTTGCAGCGAATCGTCACATATTTGTGTGGCAGTCTTTGGGGGCTGGATGAGTGTGTTTATTTGTGTTGTATGTAACTCCTATGAAACAATCAGAAAATATCTGTTTATTTTGCTGATTAGCCAACTTTTTCAATACAGGCGTTCTCTCACTGTCATCACTGTCTGTGTCGCTCTACCACTGCTCTCTCACACTAACAGTCAGGCACAAAACAAAAGGAACTTCATGTCTCTATTTTGCAGCATAAATTCTGAGTGAGACTCAGATTTAGAAGCTTGGTACAACAGATAGAGCATCAAAGTTTAGTCCATGAATCCACCTGGATTGTCTCAGTTTCAGAGACATTTCAGGCAGACTTTGACCGGTCTGATTGACATTGTGCTGGTATTTTCGCCACAGTACCAGATTTGGTCTGAATCCAGTCTAAGTTTGCAAATGGTCAACATTGGGTCAAAGGAAAGTTATACGTTTTAATGTGGATTTAGCTATGCTAGCTTTGTATTACAAGACCTTTATTCAGAGTGTATTGATCTCTACTGGGGGGGAGTTTTGTCCGTATTAAACAAGAACAAACTGGACTAAGCTGCCAGAGTTAAACACAAAGCTCTGACGCTAGCCTACAAAACCATCACAGGATCTGCCCCAGCCTATCTCAGTGTCTTAATCAAGGCTCACGTCCCGACCAGGGCGTTACGCTCAGCTCATACAAACCTTCTAGTTGTACCCTCGCCTCTCGCAAAGCGAGGTCACTCTAAACTCTTCTCTGTGGTCGTCCCCAAATGGTGGAATGACCGACCAACGGCTACAAGAACAGCAACATCCCTTTCTACCTTCAAAAAACTTCTAAAAACCTTTCTGTTTCGAGAATGCTTCCCTGCCTAACAAAACTAACAAAACTAACAAACTACTCTGTGCTCCTTTACACCTTTTCAGCTTATGTCCTCCTCTGTAAGTCGCTTTGGATAAAAGCGTCTGCTAAATGCAATGTAATGTAATGTAATGTAATGTAATGTAACTGGGTCTCAAGATCACTTGGGAACCATTGTGCAGTACATGAAAGACCACAAGTTTAGTTTAGAAGATCATAGCAGAGCCACTGCACACTCTAAAGTCCGAATACGCACTTTAACCTTCAGGGTGAAGGTTTCATGACCAGGATGGGGGTTAGGGTTAGGGTTATGACCAGGATGTGGACTAAAAGAAGCGTCAGGTCCTTTGTTCAGCATGAACAAGCTTGTGACACAAGACACTTTTTAAACGTGTACTTGACGTCTTTATCAATTCCCAAATGATGCTTTTGTATGATGTTCTCATGTTTTCAATGTAATTTTTGATGTTTTACATGCTCTTTGTGCAAAGCAAATTTCCTCAGGGTCATAAAGGTTTTTAACTGGACCACTTTCCATTTCTAGATGTTTTCTCAGGATCTCGACGTTGAGAAAGGACGCAGTATCAAGTGGACCTTTAAAGCTTTGATTACCTTCACCCTCGTAGTTTTTTCCACGACCATGTGTACATGTCGCAAACAAGCCAAATAATCAGCAACCAAACGGAGTCAACTCACAAAAAGAACCACACGACAACAAACAAACAAATCCGTCTTTTCCCAAACAAACAAAGGAAACTGAGTTGATCCAGATGAACTCGAGCTAACTGACAGCAGCCATTGTGCTACGACGACACGCCGCTCTGACACAGACTGACAGCGATTGTTGGTTTGTGTAGGCCCTGATGATGATGATGGCGATGATGAAGGTGATGGCGATGATGGCGGAGGGTGAAAGCCACTGTCAGCCTCCGCCACTCTCCACCAGCGGCTAAACCACCGCTGCCGGGTCCTCGCACTAATTACGACTACATCTGTCTTTCTGTTTTTCTTCTTCTTCTTCTTCCCTCGTTCCTCAGTTGTCTGCCTAACAAATAGTTCATGCCACCTTCCTCCCCTCCGCCGTCTCTCCTCTTTACTCCTCCTGCCTCCCTGCGTCTCCTCACAGCTGGAGGCAGTGTCAGCGCCGCTCTATTGTGGATTATATTTGCATGTTTTCGTGCATGGCATGTGTGTTTGCGAGAGCGAGAGAGTGCGAGAAAGCGTTTGGTATTAAACACTGGTACATTTCTCTCTCTCTCTCTCCCTCTCTCTCTTCCCACATCCTCTCTGTATATATTTGTGTATGCTAATGAGGGATTTCTGTGCTGCCAGCCATAATGGAGCTGCTGGATAATAACCCTGCTAAACAAACTCAGCCACAAACCAATTATCTCTGCTCTTGTTTTTCCAAGCCCACTGTAATTACTGTACGCAGAGGAAGAAGAAGAAGAAGAAGAAGAAGAAGAAGAAGAAGAACAACAACAACAACAACAACAAGATGAAGAAGAAGAAGAAGAAGAAGAAGAAGAAAAGAAGAAGAAGAAGAAGAAGAAGAAGGAGAAGAAGAAGAAGAAGAAGAAGAAGAAGAAGAAGAAGAAGAAGAAGAAGAAGAAGAAGAAGTCGTCGCAATCAGTTTGTTTTCACAAAGTGGGACCATAAAAAAAAAAACGGGGTGACCCGACACAAATTATAAAAAATGATCAGGTTTGATTTCATTTTTAAATCTGAACTTCATTGGCTTGGAGCAAAGCCCCCACCCCTCCCTCCATCCCTATTTCTTCAGTTGAAATTTACCCATCATTCCCATGGAGGGGGCTGCGAGGATCGACAGACAGACAACGAGACGGGTGTTAAAAGAAATGACAGCGCGACAAATAACCTTCCTTGCTTTCTGCCCACAAATTTGACCAAAGACATAAAAAAAGCCTCGAAACTATGTCCTGCGGCCAAATGAGACACCTGTCCAAACCTCTAAAGACCTTTTGTGTCTTTCACAGATTCTTTGAGCTGCCTTCTAATTGGCTGGCCGGCCTGTGTGTTAGCGTGCATGGCATGCCCGGCTGCCGGGAAGGTAAAACAGGCAGGCGGGGGAGCTGAATAGAAATGTGATTGTGTTGCTGTCAAGCGCTCCCACATGAACTCCCCTTTTCTTTCTCCACCCGGACAGAGAGGAAAAGTGTGAAGGGAGAGAAGGGAGGGGGGGGGGGGGGGGGTCGAGGGGAGAAAGAGAAGAAGAAAAAGGGTGAGAGAGAGAGAGAGACAGACAGACAGACAGACAGACAGACAGAGAGAGAGAGAGAGAGAGAGAGAGAGAGAGAGAGAGAGAGAGAGAGAGAGAGAGAGAGAAAGAGACACACTTCATTTGTCATCCAGCGGCCTGATTGGAGTGGCAAAGCCAATTCACATCTCGAGTGGAGTTCCCATCACACAAACCCCCTATACCAAACCTCCACTAGTCCTCCATCACCCCCTCCTCCTCCTCCTCCTTACCCCCTCCTCACCCCCTGTATACTGCCAATCAAGCGCAGCCTGTACAAGCTGCCGGTGTTTCGAGCTGAGAGCTTCATCATCATGGATTATGGGAGCGGTAATGACTCTCTCTCAGGGGCTGTAATAGCTGCAGCTAATGGGGACGGGTGGGGGGAGCGGGTGGTGGCGGTGGTGATGGTGGTGAGGGTCATGGGGAAGGTTGGATAGATGGATAGATGAAGGGGTGGTGGTGGTGGTGTTTGGCGGGGGGGCGCTGCTGCCATCACAGCCTGACGCTCAGAACTTTTTGTTTTTTTGGTGATTTTCGTCACGTCACTTAGCGAGTTCAGGGACACTGAACGCGTCTTGCGGCAGTTTGTCCATAAATACATTTGTTAAACGTCTGAAAACCAGCAGCTATATTTATCACGCGTCTTTCACCATAAGTATATTTAGAGTTATTGACAAAGTGTCAACTCCGACGGGCAACTTCTTGCTTTCCTTACATCTTTACACCAGCCTCCACTTACTCTTTTGGAGATTTTAAAGTGACGCTGCTAATTTATGAATCACTTGATAATAATCACTGATGAATATGAACCCAGGTGGAACCTTTAGATCTTCAGTCGGTTGGTAGAACCTCAGAAGAAGCTGGATGATCTCAAACACACATGCCTTCCTCCTTCCTGCCTTCGACTGATCTGTTCCTCTGCTGTATTTTGTTCTGTATTTCTGCTCGTATTTTTTTCTAAGAAACACTCAACTGCAAAAGTAGTAATTATGATGGATTGTAGTTTTTCTGACAGATATACTGCTTAATACGGGGCAGCCAAGTAGAGACCAATTGATATATCACACTTTTTTTTAATTTGCACCTTCTTCTGCCTGGACTGGGAGAATATTTTGACCCTTTATGTACTGAACGGTATATACATGGATGACAATAAAGTCTGTTTTATGTCAGACAGTCTGAAATATTCAGAACTAAAAAGTTATCTGGGCACTTTTTGCATTTATAAAACATCTTAGAGTAAAACATGTTTGCAAAGACACATCTTTGGTTCTATTTATTTTTTCATTTTTGTATCTGTGCTGTTTTTTAGTTTACTGGTGGGTTCTGACAGATAATGATGACATATGTTCATTAACAGGAGTCATATTGTTGCAAAATATTCATTGGTTTTACCTCAGATAAGGCACAGATTCATCTGTTTCTTTACCAATCAAGGTGAAAGTGAAGAAAAATAAGCAAGATTCACACGAAATTTGTGAGTTTTTTTTCTCTTTTAGACTGAAATTTAGAGAGTCAGACAGTCAAGTTCTAAAAACAGTGGGTTAGTGGGTGAGTGAATGGGCCTCCATGCATTAATGCATTACAAAACTTATAATAACACATGGACTGTACACGTCATCAAACAGAGATTATAAACAGTTCATCATTGTGTCATATAGTGAGCATGTTGAAAGATGAATGAGATCCTACTGGATAGATATACTGGATGTCAATAGTATTATTTTAAAAACATGACAAGAGACATGTGTTTATTTTCAGGGATGTTATTAAATGTGCACACATTCAATGAAAAAGCAGGAAACTTCATAGAATCTTACTCCCACCATGTACGAAGGAGCACTACCACAGCTCCTTCATTCCAACAGCATGACTTTCTATAGCACTGATAAATTACTGAATCACATTTTCCCGTGTTACCATATACCTGAGAGGTATATATAATTTTTTTGATTTTTTTGATTTTATTTTTTCTATTTTGAGTTTATGCTATATTTTCTCAATATTCTTCTTGTTTGTGAGTAATTTCTTTTTCCACCTTGTGTATGTGAGTGAACTGAATTTAAAGACTAATATTAGCATACATTTTTTTAGTTCTGTTTTAGTTCTGTTACTTTATTTTTCTGTCCGTCTCTCAGCTCACTGGTTCCTACTAAATAAGTAAATCTTTAAAAACACAAAAAGATAGTTTCAGTAATTTCTTGCTGTTGTTTCTTATCAAAGAAACATGAGGAAATAGTGCATTTGTTAGGGACTATGTTCAGTGGTGGATTAATACACAGTTGGTGCATTAGTGTAAATAAACTCCAGTGTGTTTTTAATGGAACTCTGTGGCACCACAGAAGAAGAAGTGCATTTCAGGCTGAGATAAAGACACAACACTTGTTAGTAGAAACTTTTGGTTTGAGGACATGAGGTTTTCAGAAGTGAGCAGAAGGGTAGAGATGATTATATCGCGTCTTACACCACAAATTAAATTCTCTGAAATTCAGCGTCCAGCCTTCGACCTCTCTCACATTTTTTTCCTCCCACCTGCTCGGCCCCTAGAGGATCCGCTTCCACTTTTTGGCTTCTCGGTCTCCCTCTTTACTCTTTTATTAATGTTCCACCTCCATCACCTCCTCTCCACTCTGCTTTCACTCTCAAATGATGCTAGCAGTCCCAAGGATGCTGGATGAGTCATGTGCAGGGGTTTTCTGCAGGTTCATCATGGCTGCTGGCTTCGCACATAATCTGGTAAACAGTTGTGTTGTTGTGTCTGCTGTGTTGTTTGTGTGGGTGGAGGTGTGAGTCTTGGAGTCTTTACAGAGGTTACAAACTGTTTCAGATTTTTTGTTTGGTTGCTTGTTTTTGTGAAATGCAGCAGAAAAACAAACTCTCTCTTTTCTCTAAGAACTAAACAAACGTCAGCAATTCTTTCGTTTTAAGCTTGAAAACTCTGAAAAAGAGTTTTTCCAGTTCATAATTAAAAAAAATAACAAAGTTCTGATCTCCAAATACTGCAAATAGAATTATTAAGATGTTTTACTCAAAATACAACACAGTCTAAATTCTCAATTATAAATTAAAGTCCTGCATGCAAATATATTACTTGAATCATCATTTGAACAATATTTACTATTGTAGCTGTACATCTTAATTACGTTATACCTATACTGCTATACTTAACTCCTACATGTAGTTTCATTTGGTGCTGTCAACATACAAAATAAATCTGAGGGGTAAATATCTTTTTGGACTAACATTCACTTAAATTAAACCATTTGAAGAGTTAAGGAGCTAACTCTTTGCTCCTTTGCTCTTTAAGTGTTAAGAACTAATGGTCACAAACCAAATAGGTGAATCTATGAGTAAAAAGTACCATGTGTTAAAGTAGGATTGCATGTGGGGGAACTCTAAGATCTGCTTCACAAAATGTAGGAATTTGCTGCTTTCATCTTTTTTATGTAATTTAAAATTTTGTGTTTTAGGGGTTTTAAACTGTCTACCTTTAGGTAAATCCACATGAAAGTGGCCTTTTCTACATTCTAGGGGTGCTTTTAGGAGGTTGTAGACATCCTTAATAAATATCTAGGGGTCTTTTTCAAGGATCTGATGGTCACTGAGGAAGTTCTAGGGCTCCACAAGAGGTGCTTGTCGTCACTGGTCAGTGGTCATTAATTGATGTCTTTGCGAACCCCTGTCAAATCCTGTTCTGTAGCTAACCTCTGACCTAGCTGTGGAGACGCAACAAAGGAGAACCTACCACATGTGGATCAATAAAGTCTGTCATTATCACCTATTAGAGGAATCATCTGCAGGTTGGAGTTGTCCTTTAGGAGGGTCTGATGGCACTGATGACCTTCTGTTGGTTCTTTAAGAGATTCTTACAATCATTGATGAGGTTATCGAGGTCACTAATGAGAGTGTAAGAGTACTTTAAGGGGTTAAAATGGTCCGTGAGAAGGTTCTAATAGTCAGTAATGACGATATAAGGTTCCTATAGGAGGTTCTAGGGGTCCTTAGGAGGGTCTGATGGTCAATGATGGGGTTTTAGTGTTAATTTAAGAGATTCTTACGATCATTGATGAGTTATAGAGGTCAATGATGAGTGTTTAAGAGTACTTTAAGGGGTTCTGGTGGACAAAATGTAGGTTGTAGTCATCTTTATAATGTGTCATTTAGGGGGCGGCGTTTAGCTAAGTTGGTAGAGCAGCTGCCCCATGTGCAAAGGCTCCGTCCTTGCTGCGAAAGCCCAGGGTTTAAATCCAACCTGTTGCTCTTTACCGCATGTCATTCCCCATCTCTATCTCCCCACATTCCTGTCACTCTTCAACTGTCTGTCTCTATCAAATAAAGCTTAAAAAGGCCAAAAAAATCTTTAAAAAAATGTGTCATTTAGAAGAGTCTGGTGGCCACTTCATTGAGGTGGGCCTATAGGTACTTCAGGAAGTGTCTGAAGAGGTCAATGAGGAGGTTCCAGGGGTCATTAAAATGTTCTAGACTGCCTTTAGAAAGCTCTACATCAGTGTTTCTCAATCCTGTCCTGGATGTTTTCGATGTTTCCTGCTCCACCACACCTGATTCAAATGAGTGGCTCGTCATCAGGCCACTGCAGAGCTTGATAACGAGCAGGGCAGTGGAGGACCAGGATTGAGAAACACTGGTCTACATGAACGCATCTACATTATTTACTAGCGTCTTGGGGGTGCTTTAGGGTGTTCTAGTCATCCTTTCCAAAGATCTAGGGACCCTTTAGGAGGTTCTGATGGTTCTGATGGTGGCACTGAAGGCTCAATAAGAGGACATTGTCATCACTATGGCTCTAGAGTTGAATTAAGAAGTTATTGTGTTCTTGTCTTGTTTAAGAAACTTATGGGTCTTTCTGGTAAATATTGAGGTTCTAGTCGTTGCTGAGAAAGTTCTGTGGTTGTTAAAGAGCCCTAGTGGTCATGTAGGTGGCTGTGGGGTTCATGCAAGAGGTTCTACTGGTCAAAAAATCTCTTCCTGAGTGATGTGATCAAAATATCATCTTTTGTCAGTAATTTTAAGAAAAAAATATTAATCAAATAAACTGTTGTTTTGTGGTAATTTGTTCCAAAGACGTTCCTTGAACAGAACCTGTATCAGCTGGTGTCAGACCACACAGTGGCTGCAGAGGAAGTCTTAGTGCTGAGTTAAAGGATTAGTCCACAATATATTTAAAGTGTTTCTATCAAAGCGTGTAATCCTCCTCCACAGGCCTGCTGGGAACTCTGCGTTCCTCTGCTGAAGATCTGAAGATCTGTGCTGAGACCGGCTCATCTTTCCCTTCAAAGGCCTGAGACTCCACAGAGGTCACGACATCTGACCTCAGCCAGGATGACAAAAAAAGCTTCTTCCTCGTTGTCTTCCTTTAAGCTGACTCACTTGGTTTCTACCTTTTTTTTGTAAATATTTCCTTCCTTGCTTCTTCTGTTTTTAAATGTTTCCTTTCCCCTTCCTTCTTTTCTACTTTCTTTCCTTCAATCCTTCCTCCCTTACTGTTTCTTGTCCATCTTTCCTTTCTTTCTTTCTTTTTCCTCTTCTTAAATTTCCTCCCTCTTTTCAGACTATTCTTAACTCTTTTCATTTTGTTTGTAAATCTCTCCTTTCCCTTTTATTCCTGCAGCAATGAGTACCTCTGGGTACTTGAGTACATTTTACTGCAGCTTCCCTTCATGCGATCTCAGACCTGTAACTTTCTTCACATCTGTTCATTGGAAGCTGAATAAACCAAGAAAAGAAAAAAAACAGTTTTCACGTTCCCTCCTCCATCCCTCTCTCCTCTTTCCCTTCCTCCTGTTTCCCTCTCGGAGGAGATCTTGACTCCTTGGCGGCTGTAATCACTTTACTACTGTTTTTGTTCGCGGTAAGTGGACTAAATATTTGGATGCTGATAAGCAAAGCAGAATAATTGAACGTGTGATTTGTGGCAGCTGGCTCAGAGTCTATGGGCTTGTCTCAGCATAATGAAAACAGCTAGCGAGCCGCTGTAAACAAAAGCAACTTGTTATGTTGCAAACCCCTCGCTGTGCTTTGCTGTGTGTGGGAAACAACTAATTTTCTTGATGGCGTACTGTAATCATGGCGAAGCTTTACCACGCGCTGTGCTGAGTATTGCACTGCTTATTAATACAGAGAGAGAGAGTCGGTCCACTCCTGGCAGAGCTACTATTACTGTAGAACACTTTAAAGTATAAAGAGGGAGGAAACAATACAAAAAGCTGAATTATTATAATTATGAGTCCAGAGCGGAGGGCTGGGCTGGCTGGAGGACCTGAGCCTGTTTGCAGCCGCCATTGGAGCGCCAAATCTGGACTCCAGGACCAAGGAATCTGTCTGATGAAAGTACTCAGGCTTTTTTCTAAATCATACAATAATAACAATTATAATAATAAAAATAATTACAGTACAATGATGAAGCATGTGAGAGAGAGCTTCTCCAACAAGCTGGGAAATAAAGCTTCTTGACTCGTGATGAAGGTTTTTGGATTTTTGAACCCGAGAACAGATTCTGCAAGTTCACAGAACAAAACTAAGATCATAATACAATGTTTCAACCCTTATCAAGGTTAATCAGCACAAATGATTGTACAAGTTTACAAGTTTTATAGTTTTATAAGCACAAAAGATTTTCTACGTACAGTACAGTAATAATAATGAGGATAATAAGTGACTGAGGGATACCTTGAAACAACCAGGATACATTTAAGGATACGTTGTGAGGTCAGTGAGATTCTATATGACCTTTAGGAGGGTCTGATGGTTACTGATGAGGTTATAGGTGTGGTTGATAAGAGTTTAAGAGTGCTTTAAGCTATTCTAGTGGTCAGGGACGGACTGGGACAAAAAATCGGCCCTGGCATTTTGGACCAGACTGGCCCACAACATTTGATAACACACTTTTATAGTTTTTTCAGTGCAACTGTGCAAGTCTTTAAAACAACCTAGCTCAACAGGACATAAATAATCAAATCATATTAAATCAATTTTATTTGTATAGCCCAAAATCACAAAGTCCATTTTCCATTGAGGCTTTACAATCTGTACAGGGAGTGACACCCTCTGTCCTTAGACCCTCGGTTCGAGTGAGGAAAAACTTGCCCACAAAAAACTTTAACAGGAAAAAATGTGGAAGAAACCTCAGGAAGAGCCACAGAGGAGGGATCCCTCTCCCAGGACAGACAGACGTGCAATGGATGTCACGTGTACAGGACAATTAACATAAACATATTGTACATTTACAATGACTGACTGAAATACAGCCTGTTTATAATATATTTATATCAACAACCACACAGCTGCATTGACATAACACTAGCAATGAACAAAATTATGTCATTTTAAAAAGTGCTATTTTCTTTCTTTGTAGGCTAACTTACATTGTCTTTAGCCACCTAGCTACATAAAACAGCCCATTTTTTTCCCCAGGCCTAAATAAGAGCTTACCCGAGGACTACTAGATGAACAAAGAAAATGAGAGTGCTGACTCTTCACTTTTCACTCACATTTTTGGTGAGTGGTGGCTTTAAATATGCCTAGAGTAGAAATACTGGAATGTACAGATACCTGCAGCTGCATTCACATAACATAGACAAAATGATATAATTTTAAAAGTGAGATTTTCTATCAGTTATGTAGCTAACATTGTCCCTACCACCTAGGCTACATAAAGAACTGCTATATCTGCAGGACAAAAAAGCAACTTAGCCAATAGGCCAGCCTAGTACTCACCCCACAGACAATAATAGTCTAATAAGAAATTAGACTTATTGTTATTGTTGGTGAATGGTGAACACGTTTTCTCACATTAAAGACTATTTTTTATTTAGAATAAAAGACATAAAAAGTAGGCCACTGAGCTAGGCTTATTTTCTCTTCCAGCCAGTGTAGCCTACAATGTATTGTAGCGACCCTGCAGTAATGTGTTGTGTGTTACAATGTGAGTTCTGTGGTTTCCCATGGTCCATAAATGCACCTGTATGAGAGCAAGGGGGCGGGGGAGCAGGTGAGGGAGAGCGCGTGTATGTGAGCGTGTGTGGAGAGAGACTGCACGAGTGAGGCTGCAGAGTGGGACCTGTTATGTGTTCTTGGCGTGGTTATGGCACCAAGTTCTGTAACCAGACTGTTGGCAATAAAAGCCAGTTTGCTAAATAACGCCTCGTTATTCGTGACACGTCCGGCCGGACGCCACAGTATGTTTTATCATACTCATCAAGGGGTTGGGTGGCTTTATCCTACTCGTTGCATTTCATACATGTTCTGACAGTAGTCCAGCTTACCGCAGGTTCAACAACATGTTGAGTGCCACTGCCACCGGCACCACTGTCATCAGCGATGGGAGCTGATGAAGCCCTGCTGTGGCAAACATGTCAGTGATTTTAACACACTTCGCAGCATCTGCCTGAAGAGCAAGTTTCTTTTTATCACGGAGTTTTTCTGTGCCACCTTTACGTTTTCTCTGCATCTGTATCTGATAGCGTTTCGCCCATCAAAAAACACACCGGCGCATCAAGCCAAAGGGGGGAGGTGTCTTATGATGTGATTGGGCCGGTCCCCTGTCAGTCAGCGTGTAAGGGCCGGTGGTAAGGAAACAAAGTCTTGCACAGCCTTTTTTTTTTTGTGCCTGTAGGCGGGACCAAAGCGTACAGAGTGGTTGTTTAACAGTGTGTTTGGGCTGCGTGATCTACTCGTTGTGGGCCGGTCAGAATATTAAAAAAATAATAATAATAAAATTTAAAAAAATCAGGATTTATCGGCCCAAATAGCACGTCGGCCCACCGGGCAAATGCCCGGTATGCCAGATTGCCAATCCGTCCCTGCTAGTGGTCAACAAGGAGGTTCTAGTGGCCTTTAAGAGGTTCTAGGTGTTCTTTAGGAGGGTCTGATGGTCATTGGTGTAGTTTCAGTGTTCCTTTAAGAAGTTCTTTATTGAGTTGGCTCTATGGGTCCTTTAAGAAGTTCTAGTGGTCACTGAGAAGGTTCAGAGGGTCATCAACATTTGGATTTTCTGGTATTCCTTTAGAAGGTTCTAGGTGTACCTTAGGATGTTTTAATAGTAAGTGATGATGTTCTAGGGGTGCTAGAGCTTCCATATATGACAGAAGGAAACCTTAAAACAATCAACCATGAAAGAAAGCTCTTTAAAGATTTGGAGACTATTAAGATAAAACCTGTACACCTGTAAGGTGTAGAGTGAAACAAAGAACACTTTAATAAACATTTGAATAACTATTCTTTGTGTTCTGCAGCGGTAGCTCAATCTGGAGGGGCTTGACATAAGAACTTGAGGGAGGCCAGTTCAAATCTAGTCTGAAAAAAAGACTAGGAGATACTAGGAGAAGATACTAGGTGCGACAAACTGAGTTGAAAAAATATGCGTTAATAGAAAGTAGAACAACTAAAGTCAAGTAAAAGTTCCTCTAATATGAATTTAAATGTAGTACTAAGGAATTCCAGTGAATCAAAACGTGGTAAATCTGGCTTTAAACTTCTCTTTGTTTTTCTGTCAGTTTCTCTTAAGTATCTCTGAAGACAGCACAGCAGCCTCTCCACCTCTTCATCCTCTCTCTCATCCGTCTTCTTTCTTCTCCTTTCTCCTTGACAGATTTCTCCTTGAGAGGAACAAAAGCTCCCCTCCACATCACTTAGTCCTGACCTGCTGCTTGCACCTGTGAATGGCTAAGAGGCTATCACACAAACTGGAAAGAGCGAGGGAGAGAGAGAGAGAGAGAGAGAGAGAGAGAGAGAGAGAGAGAGAGAGAGAGAGAGAGAGAGAGAGAGAGAGATTGGGGTTGTTGGTCGACCCCTGAGAGGGGTCAAGAGTCAGGGCCGGGGGTCAGAGGTCAAGAGGAAGTCCTTTCTGCTGACGGAGAGCCACTTATCATTCTCATCTAATGGAGAAGCCATCTGTCAATCAGGAAGAGAGGGGAGGGGCCAACAGGTATTATTGGCCCCTGATGCTGCTGCTGCTGTCCCCCGAGGGCCCGATTTTCTAGAAATATTGCTCAGAGGTCTGAATCAGGTCGTGGGATTGTTTACGATGTACCCATGCCCCTCGACCCCAAACGGTTGTCTCTTCTTTAATCGAGTTTTACTGAACCAAGACTGCTGCTCCGACAATTAAGATTCAAGAGTCCGAGGTGACACATTCAGGTGTCTCGTTTTGTCTGATCAACAGTCGAATTCTAATAAAAAAATTATGTTTAATATCAGATGAATCAGACAAGGAAAATATTAATTCAACCCTCATTTTAGCTCTCAAGGAGATTAAAGGTGCTATCACATATCGTTCTGGTGGTCCAAAATGCCTGCGGTACAAACACTAACACTCCCCCGGTGCTCTGAGTTCACAGTCTAGGCAGCCCGGCTAACAAACTAAGCTAACATTAACTAACAGTAGCTACAGTTGGCAGAAGTTTACTTCACTGTCCATCAGAAAACTCACAGAGAGTTGAGGCGGAGCAGCCAGAGTTGGTGGTGTGTGACTTAGTGCCATAAAGTGTTACGTACTTCTGCCGACCCGGAGCCCAAAGTTACATAGTGTGAGAACAGACGTACAGATTACAAGTCAGTATAGCACCAACAGGAGTCTGAAAAAAACCTTTTGTGTAACTTTTCAGAAAAGTCGTCATCTTTGATCTTTGAGTGTGACTCATGTCAGTTGCGTTTATATTTTGAGTGTTTTTTTCTTACCACTTCAGAGACAATTGGCCATTTGTTTCACTGTCACGTGATATTCTCCGTGTTTACATGTGAGGGTTCAGCAGGATCCTCATGTGTGACAACAAACCTGATCTGGAGTCTGTGTGAAAACGCTGTGACGGAACATTCTGGGCTGTTTGTTGATCCACCGCCACACATTTAATCCACCGATCCTTCAATTATCCCGAAACACAATCTGTTGTCACCTGTGCTCGCTCCGCCTTGGCCTGTTAACACCAAACATTCCCACTGTCAGACAGAGCTGTACAGGACTCCCTGTGGACCTCCTCCTCCTCCCCTTGAACCTCCTACCTGTCCCAGTACCCCTTTTTTATCATTGTCTGGTGGTTTTTAAAGCTACTTTCTGGTTTATTTTGGTGATGAAGTTCATTAATTTGCTTCTTTGCAGCACAGCACTAAAATTCAAATACCATAAAATGATGAAGAATGCAGCTCAGATGGGAGGGGGACCCTGCAGACTGATCACAGGGTCCCTGTAGCTCTGTAGCTAACTGCTGGCAGCCTCTAATGATCAGATCAGTGAATTAATGACAGCCTGGTCGGTCTGGGAGAAGCCTCACGCCGCGTTTCTCAGAGCTCCCGGTCCTGCAGGGATTAGACTACCAGGGACCCGCTGCAGTAGCATGGCCCAAAACCACAGCTGGTCCCTGGGGAGAGTGTTGAGGCGCTCACCTGGAGACCCAGAGGAACAGGTGGAGCGTGGGAAAAAAATCTGATAGAGTGGCAGTGAATAACTGTAGTAACCATCCTGTTCCTTCATTACACGTACTGTAATTTTTTTATATACTGTCCAAATGTAGAGCACCAAATGTGGATTCATCCGCCACTGGAAATAGGCCCCTAACAAATACATCATTCCCCTCAGTGTGTTTGATAAAAACTACAGCAAAATAAAATTACTGACACTGTATACTTGTGCCTTTATAGATTTACGTCTTCATTCCAGCCAAAGGGGTTTGGAGCCACAGACAGGAAGTCAAAGATGGATTTGTGACTGGTTGCTGTTCATCTTTGAGTCCACTTTAAAGACATTTCGTAAAAACAGAAATGTGCTCCATCTTTTTCTCACTTTTTAAAAAATTTAATCTGATTTTTATGTGACTAAATGTGACTGTGTGTGAAAAGTCTTTGTTGTTTGTTTCTAAACACGTATTGTGACGACGAAACTTGACACCAGGAAGCTCATCTGAGCAAACACATAAGAGTGGTTGGGTGGGTGTGCCAGGGGAGGGGGTGGTTAACTAAAGGAAACCAAGAAGATGAAGGAGAGAGAAAGAAGTCTTTTTATTCAATCAAGCTGACTGCTTAGGACAAAAACAAGAAATTCTCTGTAGGTGTATGGGAAGCCCTCCCAGCATGCACTGGGGCATCAGACAGAAACTGTACAAAAGACCAACACATCTGAGTGGACAAGAGTCATTTCATGAGTGTTGATAGAGAGCACAACAGCACTGAGACTTTAAGCTGCATGTAGCACTCAGCAATTCCCACCATGAGCAAGCACTTGTTAACAGCTGTGTGGTGTTGCAGCCATTGTCCAGTCTTTATGCAAATTCTACCATGGAGAAGTAGGTATGTAGTTAAATAGTTTCCCTTGTGTATGTTTTTATGATCTGGAGTTTTATTTTGAAAATCAACTGGATTCCCTATACTGTTTCTGTGCCTGGCTTCCTGTCAGTTCGACCTGCTCTGTGCTGCTTGACATGGCATCCGGGGACACTTCTGGTGGAATCACAATCATTGTCTAGAACGGGCACGGTCACAGCTCCGCCCCCAGTGGGATTGAGATGTCAGGGAACATGAGGACACTTTGGAAACAGGAGACATTTTGAGGAGATACTGATGGCTTTAGTCTGGTTCTTGTGTCTTCAAAAGACAGTTTAAGTGTTTCAGACTTCAGACTAAATGTACAAATGTGTGTGAACTGATTTCCTCTGTGGTCATTATGAAAACACAAACCAACGTGTTCAACTGAAATATTTACAGATTTATTAGTGATGATGACGAAATCATCTTTTATGTCCCTGCAGGTCCGAACTCACAAGATCATAAACGTGAGTCCTGATTAAATCCTCGCTCTTCTTCTGTGGTGTTAGTATCAGTCTGCTGTATTTACACCACAGTGAAAATGAAATTATCTCTGCTGGAACAGAGCTTGATTGAGGAAAGGAGAAATAAAAATTAAAATAAAAAAGTGAATGATGAGTATTTTCAGGACCGGTGGATCTAAATACTCTCGGCTTCAGATTTCGTGATGTGCAGATTCTGGGTGTTTTTTTTACTCCCAGAAACAAGCAATTCTTTTATTTTCTGTATGTCAATCATCATCATTTTTATTAAATGATTAGTTAAGAAAAGAAAAACACTGTGATTCTGCGGCGGGATCTCCAGGAAGCGAGCAGCGGTCTGATTGCGACACAGCTCGGCCCCTCGACGGCCCTCTAAGGCTGAAAGCCGGTAATCATTTGTCTGATTTGATACGAGGAGGAATGAAGCGAGCAGTCTTGATTAATGCTGATTTGGTCGGATGGATGGATGGACCCCCCTTCTCCTCCTCCCTCCGCCACCACCATCATCACCAGTATCACCAGCACCAACCCCTCCCCCCAAGAGACGACGGCCTGCTGGAATATTATTACACATTGGCGGCGTCCAATCAGCTAATGGCTGGTTATCAGACAGGAAGGTGGAGCACCGTTAGATATCTGACCTCCTCGGAAAGAACGGAGGCCGAAACCTGAACACAGAGCCAGTGTGTTTGGCTCCAAACAGGAAACACGAGGGAACTCCTCGAGAGAACCTGCAAGAACTCACGTTAACGAGGGGACGAATTAATCAGCGTTAATCATTAATTATGTCTTTGGTGTCCACTCATGCTCACTTTTACTCTGAGTTTAAAGAGACAAACATTTAATTTACATTTGTGTTTTCTTTAAAAATGTGGACACCTGGACTGAACCAAATTCCTTAACACGGAGGGGTTGAGTTTTTAATTTCTGCGTTTGTATTTTTCATTGTTCATTGAGTTTGAAACATGCTCACGTTTATTTGTTGTTTTGTCCGCCCCATATGTGTGTTTAATGGTTTGACCTACCACATTTGTTCTGTATACAGTACATCTTTTAGGGTCCTGTAAGTTCCTACTTAGCGAAGCCATGAGCTTGACGCTCTCCTCCCACGTTATCCACTTTTACCGAATGACCAGAAAAAACTCCACACGATCCACTTCGTTTCTTTTAGCGCTTTACTCCAAAAAATAAGGCAAGATACAACAATCCAACATTATGAAAAACAAAAAAGGCAAGAACCAAAAAAGGGCAAAATGCGGAGTCTAAAACTGAGTGAGGGAGAAAGAGAGAGAGAGAGGTCAAAAAACTGTGTGGCTCCCCTCCATGACACAGACCTGACAACCTGTTTTACGTCAACAACGTAAACATACACCTACTCCTCCGCATGTGATTTTCTAAGCCTACAAACATCCACGTATTTTTAAGTGAAACAAATTAAATACTAACTTATTAATATGAACTGTCCACCTGTAAATAACGTTCCTTTTATCAAAATTAACAACAATCTTTTTTCACATGTTAACTTAAATTATTATTCAGACACTTATCAACAAAAAACGGCATTCAGGCTCCTACATTACCGGCCCCTAATTGTTATCAAGGTTCTTGAAACAATTACTCCAAAAGTGTCAACTTAAATAAAGGAAGCCTGAATAACATTACTATCACTCAGTGAAGGAAGCTTGGTGTTCTTAGTCCCATTCAAGATGAGATCTTCATAACAGTCCATCAGTTATCCTCTGATTCTTGAAGAAGACACAGCTTTGTTACAGGGCGACAAAGCTCGTTGGTCTTGGTCTTCACTTTAACCTGACGAACGAAACCATTTCCATCAGGAAAAGTCTCCACTATTCTTCCAAGTGGCCAGGAGTTTCTAGGTGATGTATCGTCCACGATCAGCACCACGTCACCGACACAAAGGTTTCTTTTAGGTGAAGACCACCGCTGACGTTCTTGGAGCTGTGTCAGATACTCTTTACACCAGCGTTTCCAGAAGACATCTGCGAGGTATTGAATCTGTCTCCATCTGCGGTTGACATACTGGTCATCTTTATGAAATACTCCTGGTGGTAACTCAGGCTTGACCTTGAGCAACAACAAGTGGTTAGGTGTAAGGGCCTCCAAGTCATTGAGGTCTGATGATGCCTTTGTGATAGGCCTGCTGTTTATGACCGCCTCAGCTTCACAAAGCAGGGTGTGGAGACCTTCTTCATCCAGCAGTTGCTCTTTGACCGTGATGTTAAGGATTTTTCTCACTGAACGGATTAACCGCTCCCAGCTGCCTCCGTGGTGAGAACCCGCTGGCGGATTGAAATGCCACTGAACACCTTTTTGTTGCAAATGTTTCGCAATCCTGTTGGTGTTCCATTCCTTGATTGATTTCCTCATCTCACTGTCGGCTGACCGAAAGTTGGTTCCATTATCAGAATACATCTCTCTGACTTGTCCTCTCCTAGCAAGAAATCTTCTGATTGCGTTGAGACAGGCATCAGTGTCGAGAGAAGAAGCAAATTCCAGATGCACTGCTCGTATAGCAAGACACGTGAAGATAACACCGTATCTCTTTACTTGGACTCGTCCTCTCTTCACTAGGAACGGACCGAAGTAATCTATGCCGACTCTCGTAAAAGGAGGGTCATCTGGCAGGACTCTGCATGTTGGTAGATCTGCCATGAGCTGCTTGCCAGCTGCTCCATGTAGTCTCTTACAGATGACACACTTGGACAGGAACCTTCTGATAGCTCCATTGGCTCCAGGAATCCAGAATTGTTGCCGTAACTGAGCCAACATGTGATTCCTTCCAGCGTGAGCTGTAATGTCATGAATGTGTCTCAACACAAGCCTTGTGACGTGTGAATCTTTAGGCAAGATGACTTGCTGCTTGGAGTCATCTGGCATTGCCGCACGACTCAGCCTTCCGCCGACTCTCATAACTCCATCTTGGAGCACTGGGTTCAACTTAAAGAGCGAGCTACTTTTTTTCACTCTTTGATACTCCTTTAGGGTAGCCAAGTCTTCTTTAAAGCTTTGTTTCTGACAGCACTTCACGATTTCTGTTTCTGCTTCAGTCAAATCATCACAAGTCAGATGCTTTCCTTTAACAGCTTTCTTGAACTCTGTCATCTGGCTTTCTATGTCTGCTGCTCTTAGCTCCTTTCTCTTTTCCTTTAGCTCTTTCAGTAAATCCTTAAGTTTCAGAAACCAGCCTACAGCGCGTTTCAACGCTGTCCAGGAGGAGTAGTGGTTCATCCACTGATCCATGAAATTCTCAAGCTCTTGTGCCTGAATGACATGCACTTGAGTCACTTTTTTGACCTCTGGGTCGTCGATATCCAGCATGCCCGGATCTGGATTTTTGGGCCACTGGTCTTGTGAGCTGAGCAAGAAACTTGGTCCTGAAAGCCAGCTCTCATTTTTCAGAAATGCTTCCACAGTCTGTCCTCTTGAGACAACGTCGGCAGGATTCAGGGTGGTGTTGATGTATCTCCACTGAGATGTCTCAGAGTGATCCAGGATTGCTGAAACCCTGTTAGCAACGAACGTCTTGAATCTGGCGCTCTCACTATTCAAGTACTTTAGCACAGCCGTGCTATCGGTCCAAAAAATTGATTCGTGAAGCTCCAACTCAAGCTCTTTCCTCAGAAGCTTGTCCATTTTTATTGCAACTGTGGCTGCCGTCAGTTCCATTCTGGGAATAGTTGGTGACTTTAAGGGAGCGACCCTTAACTTTGCTAGGATCAAGGTGGATTGAGCTTCACCCGTTGAAAAGTGTAGCAGCAAGTAGCTTGTGGTGCCATAGGCATCTTCACTAGCGTCAGCAAAGTGATGAAGCTGTGCAAAGACTGGCGTCCCAAACTTCTTCGACTTGACACATCTTTCAACTCCAAATCTCTCAATCTGAGGCAAACTTGAGATCCACTTATTCCAATCTTTAACTACAGTGTCTGGCAGGTCTTCATCCCAGCTATACTTCTGTCGACACAAATCCTGCAGGATTCTTTTGGCGGGCAATATTACTGGAGCGAGAAAGCCCAGTGGATCAAAAATTGAACTGACTAAGGAAAGCAGACCTCTCCTAGTGTGTGGTCGATCTTTGAGGTTGATCTTGAACCTGAACTGATCTGATTCGGCACACCACTGGATACCCAATGCTCTCTCCATGGGCAGGTTGTCCTCATCTAAATCCAGATCTTGAAAGCCTTGTGCCCTTTCCTCTTCTGGGATTGAGTTAAGCAACTTCCTGCTGTTGCTTGACCGCTTTGTCAGACGGAATCCTCCTTTAGCCAACATGCTTCTCAACTCAGCACACAGTGTGATGGCTGTATCTTCATCAGAAGCCGACTTAAGACAGTCGTCCACGTAAAAATTTTTCCTGACTGTTTTAGCCGTCTCTTGTCCAAACTCCTCTGCGAAATCCATTGCGCATTTCTGGAGTGCAAAGGTGGCGACACTTGGCGATGATGTAGCACCGAAGATATGCACCAGCATCTTATGTTCAACAAGATCCTGCTCATAGTTGCCGCCAGGCCACCATAGAAATCTCAGGAGATCCGTGTCCTCATTACACACTTTAACCTGATGGAACATGGCCTCCACGTCTGCCATGACCGCCACAGCCTCCTGGCGGAACCTCATAAGGACCCCCACCAGCGAGCTTGTAAGGTCCGGGCCTGGTAGGAGCTGCTGGTTCAGCGATGTTCCTTGAAAGCTTGCGCCGCAGTCAAACACAACACGCAACTTTTGCTTGGTTGGATGTCTGACTCCATGGTGTGGCAAATACCACGTTCGCCCCTCAGTAAGTTCACACTCATCACCTTCAAGCTTTATGGCATAACCTTTCTTAAGCATGTCGTCCATGAACGTCACATATTCTCCATAGAACTTGCTGTCCTTTGAGAACCTCTTCCGTAAGTTCAGTGCACGTTGCTCCGCAACTGCTCTGTTGTTCGGCATACATACACATTTTTTCTTCACTGGAAGACAGACATTGTAATGACCGTCTTTAAGTTCAGCAGACTGTGACACCATGCTGATAAACTGATGGTCCTCCTTAGACATCTCAACGTCTTCCTCTTGTCCAGCATCAGGAAAGTCCTGCTTGAATTGCAGCTGCCAAAGTTCGTCAAGCTTGGTTACTGAGATTCTGTTTGCAGTAATTCCTGTCAGTGTGTTTGCCTCCACTGTGTCACTTCCACCTCTGAGTGGTCCATTCACTGTCCAGCCTAATATTGTCCGCACGGCGTATGGTCCATTGTCCACACTGTTGACCACTTGTAGCGGTTCCATCGCCTTGGGAACATTTGCTCCAATGAGCAATCCAATTTCTGCCTGGATAGTGGGGATTTTCACCTCCTTTAGGTGGGGCCAACTGTCAATATCCTCTTGGCGGGGAATACTGTCTTTAGCTACAGGAATGTCCTTCTGTGAATACACCTCCGAAAGCTCAACAAACTGGTTGCTGTCCAAACTGCTGATCTCCAGACCAGCCACAATGCGTGTGTTCACGACTGATTCATGTCCCATAGTTCGCAATGAGATGTTTACATTGCGTCCATTAATGTTCAGTTGGTTTATCAGTGACTCTGTAGCGAAAGTAGCCGAACTACCAGGATCCAAAAACGCATAGGTTGTCACTGTCTTGGTTCCCTTTTGTGCCTTGACACACACTGGAACGATGGAAAGAATGCAATCGTCCTTACCGGCCCCTGCTTCAGCTATTTGTACAAGAGCACTTGAAACAGATTGCTGATCACAACAGTCCTTTCCTGTACCTTCTCTTGTGTCTTTGTTAGTAATGTGCAATGATGTGGGATGCGGTCTGGAGCATTCTTCACATTGAAGCTTCTGTTTGCAACTGCTGCTCATATGACCGTGCTTCAAACATGCAAAACACAGACCTTTGCCCCTCAAGAAATCAATCTTGTCTTTATGTTGCTTGCTCTTGAATTTCTTGCAAACTGTGAGACTGTGTTGCTCTCCATTACAATAAACACAAGGTTTGCTGAAACCATCGACTGAGACAGGTTGTGTTTTTGTTGCTGTCTGTTTTTCATTTTCTGTCTTGGGGGGCACAACAACTGTTGTGAACACTTTCCTTGACTTGAGTGTTTCTGCATATTGTGGTTTCGTTCTTTGTTTTACAGGCTCTTTCGTGTTTATTGTATTTTCTCTTATGGTTCCATAGATTGGATGCAGAAGATACTTAACTTGCCGATTCACAAAGTCCACAAGGTCCTTGAACTTGACTCTTTTCTTTGTTCTTTCTTGCAGGTCGCAAGCAAACTTCCTCCAAGATTCCTTGAGCTTGTATGGAAGTTTATTTGCCAGTGCCTTAATGGTAGCTGTGTTGTCCAAGTCTTCCATGTAGCTGATATCTGTCATTGTGTTAGAGCAGCCTGTTAGGAATAGTGCAAAGGATTGAAGAGAAGCACCATCTTCTGGCTTAATTGTGGGCCAATCCAAAGCTTCTTTTATGTATGCTTCTGCTATCTTGAAGTCGTCTCCAAAGAACTCTTTCAACATTTGTTTTGCTTTAGCATATCCTGCTGAAGACTCCATGTGCATGCAGCTCTTAACCAACTCGTGTGGTTGTCCTGTTGTGTACTGAAGCAAAAATTGAAGACGATCACGATTGTCACTTGTGCGGCCTTCAATTCCATGTTCAATGGCTCTGATAAAGGATTTGTATTCCAGTGGGTCTCCTTTAAATGTTGGGATGGTGAGATCAGGAAGTAGCGAAGCTTTGTGACTCCTCACAAGATACTCTGTGACGTTGGCTTGCTGAGAGATGGCTTGGCAAAGCCCATCAAGCACTGGTCCCTGTGGCTCTTTAATTTCAGTCTTTGGCGCGGATGTAACCAGCTGAGCCGTTGCTGCTGAAGCATTTTGTTTAACCCTGGGCGTTGATAAGGTGGGTCTTGATGGTGGTTGAAGGGTGGGTTTTGTGTCTGTTTGACTGTTAACTGCGCTACCATTTGGTTGTGTGTTCTCATATTTTTGTAAAACCTCCATTTTAGCATCAGACTCAGCCAGTGCGGTCTGCATAGCATGCATTTCCTTTCTAGCCTTTATTGAAGCTTCCATTCTTTTTTGTTGGGCTTCAAACTCTGCTTGAAGTTGAACCTCTTCCTGTTCTATGGCCAGTTTCTTCCGTAACGCTGCAGCCTTCGCTCTTAATGATGCTTGTTCCATTTCCGCCTTTAATCTGACTGAAGACGCTGATGAACGTGAACTTCCACTCCGTGATGTAACTTTACTTTGACCACTAGTGGACACTTTTGTGGATGTAGACCTGCTGTCTGCAGGTGTAACCTGTCTGTCACACTCTTCAGCCTGCTCAACACGCTTCAAAACCTCTTTCATCCAATCCTCACATTTCCAGAAAAAATCATCCATTGATTTATTCTTTGGATCAAACCAGTTGCTTTGATCTTCCACATATTCCTCCTCATTCATTAATTTCTGAAGGCCAGAATTAAGCTCCACAAATTCTTGATGCAAGCCACTGAAGTCAACACGGAGCTTATTTTTTACAGTGTTTAACATTTGCATCATCTTCCATTAATTGTTCAATGTTATTTTTTAATCTAGTTATCTGGGAGAGCTTGTACCTGCGTGCCTGGATCTGTCTGGATATTTGTTCCTCTATGGCCATCTCAGTCATCTTTACTGTCCGCTTTCCACCGTCTTGTTCATCCATAACAAGTATTGTTTCCACTTTTAATCAATAAAGAAGCCGAAGCACCGTAGAGTCTGACTTCGTTATTCAACAACGATCCTTTTTTTTTTTTTTTTTTTTTTTTTTTTTACTCACACGCGTCGGCGAGTAGACTCGCATCCATTTACGATCCGACTCCAGGCCGTTGATTTCCCTCTCCCACTTGTCACTTTTTCCTTCTCAAAAGTCTCCGTGACTTGTCGGGCTGTTCCACGTTCCATAAATCCACGAAGAGCAAGTTTTTTGACTAATGTAAGTTCCTACTTAGCGAAGCCATGAGCTTGACGCTCTCCTCCCACGTTATCCACTTTTACCGAATGACCAGAAAAAACTCCACACGATCCACTTCGTTTCTTTTAGCGCTTTACTCCAAAAAATAAGGCAAGATACAACAATCCAACATTATGAAAAACAAAAAAGGCAAGAACCAAAAAAGGGCAAAATGCGGAGTCTAAAACTGAGTGAGGGAGAAAGAGAGAGAGAGAGGTCAAAAAACTGTGTGGCTCCCCTCCATGACACAGACCTGACAACCTGTTTTACGTCAACAACGTAAACATACACCTACTCCTCCGCATTAAAGATTATATGTGTGATTTTCTAAGCCTACAAACATCCACGTATTTTTAAGTGAAACAAATTAAATACTAACTTATTAATATGAACTGTCCACCTGTAAATAACGTTCCTTTTATCAAAATTAACAACAATCTTTTTTCACATGTTAACTTAAATTATTATTCAGACACTTATCAACAAAAAACGGCATTCAGGCTCCTACAGGTCCAATCTAAGGGATACTAAAACCCACACTACCCACACAAAATCCCAGCTTGTGAGGCGATCACCAGCACACATAGACAAACACACCTATGGATTTAGATTTGCTATATAACCTATTGAACTGGAGGTTATGACTGTGGGTGTCATAGTTTTGAGTTTGTTTCTGTGTTTACTGTTTTATTTTGTTGTATTGTCTTCTATCTGTCTTGTTTCCCGCCCTTTTTGGTTTTGCACCTGCCCCTGATTTGTTTCACCTCTGTCTGATTATTCCTGTCTATTTAGTTCCTGTGTTCCTTTTGTTTCCTTGTCTGTCTGTTCATGGTTTCTTGGTTTCTTGGGGCCTGTCCACACAAATACGTTTTTGTCAAATTCACATAAATACTTTAGCATTTTGGCCTTGTGTCCAGACGGATCCAGCTTTTTTAAGGTGTGAAACCGGTATTTTTTGAGAACGGGTCAGAGAGTGGGAAAATCCTAAAACGCCTGCATAGCCCGGAGTCGTCTGGACGGCAAATGCAGATTTTTCCAGAAACAATGACGTATAAGCCCCGCCTCTCTAACCTTTAACCTCAGCCACCTCTACTCAGTCTATTACGGCTGCTACAATAAAACCTTCTGCTTCTATATTACTATATATCACTATATTTCTGAACATGTTTGTAAACAGTGCGAGACCTTTACACACATGCTCCAATGTCTTCTCTTCGGTTTCAGTGTATTGCTGTCACAGCGCCACATACAGGCCTGGCATATGTACTACAGCGTTTTGGGTTGTTTTCAGTAAATCCGTGTCCATCCATTTCTGGAAATGACGCAATGTTTACAGAGATATTTTTTCAAAATGACAGCATAATGGGTTGGTTTCATGGTTTCTGTCCGTTCATGGTTTTATGTTGTTTCTTGTTTTTTTGTGTTCATGTGTTTGTGGTATCTATGAGTATCTGGCCCTGTTTCTGTTTCTTATGCTTCTGAATTATTTGCCTGTTTCTTTGAGTCTTTTGTTTGTGTTTTGCCTGTTTTTTCCCAGACGCTTTTTGATTATTAAAAATTATTAGTTTTTGTTTACCCACACCTGCCTGCATTTGGGTCCTTCTCCTGTTCCTCCCCACTCCCCCTGTGATAGAACAGACAGACCATTATTGGACCCAGTGGGAATTTCTGGTGGCCTAAAATGGAATTAGGAGCCATGCATTACATTACATTACATTACATTGCATTTAGCAGACGCTTTTATCCAAAGCGACTTACAGAGGAGGACATAAGCTGAGAAAGGTGTAAAGGAGCACAGAGTAGTTTGTTAGTTTTGTTAGTTTTGTTAGGCAGGGAAGCATTCTCGAAACAGAAAGGTTTTTAGAAGTTTTTTAAAGGTAGAAAGGGATGTTGCAGTTCTTGTAGCCGTTGGTAGGTCATTCCACCATTTGGGGACGACCACAGAGAACAGTTTAGAGTGACCTCGCTTTGCGAGAGGCGAGGGTACAACTAGACAGTTTGTATGAGCTGAGCGCAGTGCCGGTCCTGGCCACATTTGCGCCATGGGCGAACCCCCTCCCACCCCAGGCGAAGATTTTCTCGTGCGCCCTCACGGCCGCCCGTGCGCCCCGATCAGTCTGTCCGGCGCCCCCCTCTGCCTCGTCAACCCCCCGCTCCCGGGGGCGCCCGCTCCGGCGCCCGTGCGCCCCCGACGGAGACGGCGCCCTGGGCAGCCGCCCACATTGCCCATAGCTAAGACCGGCCCTGGCTGAGCGTAACGCCCTGGTCGGGACGTGAGCCTTGATTAAGACGCTGAGATAGGCAGGGGCAGATCCAGGTGGTTTTGTGGGCTAGCGTCAGAGCTTTGTGTTTAACTCTGGCAGCTACAGGCAGCCAGTGCAGGTCACTGAAGAGGGGGGTGACATGTGACCTTTTAGGTTGATTGAAAACCAGTCGCGCTGCGGCATTCTGGACCATTTGCAAAGGTTTGATCGCGCAAGCAGGTAGGCCAGCCAAGAGCGAGTTGCAGTAATCAAGGAAGGAGATGACTGTAGCCTGAATCAGGAGCTGAGCGGCATATTGGGTCAGGTACGGTCTGATTTTTCTAATATTGTACAGAGCATAGCGACATGACCTCGCTACGGAGGAAATGTGTTTAGAGAGAGAAAGACGATCATCTAGTACCACGCCCAGGTTTTTAGCAGCATGATTAGGGGTGATAGTGACGGTGCCAATTTTCAGGTTTAAGTCATGGCAGAGTGACTCATGGGCAGGGATGACCAGGAGTTCGGTTTTTGACAGATTAAGCTGGAGATGGTGGTCTTTCATCCAGGTTGACAGATCAGAGAGACAGGCGGAGATGCGTGCGGAGACTGTGGTGTCGTCCGGCTGGAACGACAGGTATAACTGTGTGTCGTCGGCGTAGCAGTGGTAGGAGAAGCCGTGTGAGCGGATAACATGGGACAGCTAGGTGGTGTAGATGGCAAACAGGAGGGGACCCAGCACCGACCCCTGCGGCACCCCCGTGGAGAGGGTATGAGTCGATGACAGACGACCTTGCCAAGACACATTAAAGGAGCATCCAGCCAGGTAGGACTCGAGCCAAGAGTGGGCAGAGCCTGTAATGCCCATGTTAGCGAGTGTGGTTAAGAGTATGTCGTTAACTGGAGGAGGTACTTTTGAAGCAGCAGGAGCACATGGATGGACTGATGGCCCAATTGCAGCTTTTCTGCCAAGCTGGGTCAGTGTCGGCCACCTCTCGACGGACTTCTTCCCCTCCTGCTCTTTTGCTAGAGGCCCGGACGACTCAAATTCCTTTTCCTCTATCGACGGCCCGGCTAACTCCAGCCCCTGTCCCTGCATCAATGGCCCTGTTTCCTCGTGTTTCTGTTTATGGTTTTTGTCCATTCATGGTTTCTTGTTTTTTTGTGTTCTTGTGTGTTTGTGGTATTTGTGAGTATCTGGCCCTGTTTCTGTTTCTTATGCTTCTAGATTAATTTGCCTGTTTCTTTTGTTTGTGTTTTGCCTGTTTTTTCCCAGCTGCTTTTTGGTTATTCAAATTTACTTATTTAACTGATTCTAAAATAAAATGAGTAATTTATCTATAAATAGCCGTTTGCAGGCAGCCATGGACACAGGTTTCATTAATTCTAAATTATTAAACTTAATTTTTTCTTGTTTGCCTGACCTGAATACTGATTTTAAATTAATCCTGCATGCAGATTTTATGGATTTGTTTCTCCTTTTTTTTGGAATCTTATCACGACTGAATCAAAGAATCAGACATTCAGTCATGTCTCAAATATTCATCTGCACACAGGAAGAAGAGCTGAAAATCAAGAAAATGAATCTGAAAATATGTTCAGAATCAATTAATCATTCCAATAACTTTTTCATCCAACAGTTCGTCACATTTAACTTCTGACGTGAAGATTTGCTGCTTTTCTTTGACAAATATAAAATTGACTGTTGGTCTAACAAAAAAGTAAATATTAATAACTTTGCTAAATGTGTTCAAGATGCAAAGATTAATCAAGACAATAAGCAACAGCTGCTGTCAGAGAAAAAAATAATACAATAACAAACCAGAAAGTATAAAGTTAGAAAATCAAGAAAAACACTGAAGAAAGTAAAATGTTTTTAAATTATTTGAATTGGTTTGGGCTCTCACGACATCAGCAGGTTTTTCTGAAGTCATGACAAATACAACACTGAGCAGCTTCAAGAGGTTCGACTTCAATCAAAGTTCATTTTTAAAAATGCTGAATACTTTTCTTCTCTACAGATGCTGGTGAAAACTCATCAAAACAGTAAAGGATGAATTAATATCTTTCTGTCTGTTTAATTACTGGTGCCTGTAAATCTCAGCAATGTTTACTTAAAGAAAACTGATAAAAATCAGGTTTTTACTTCCAGGTAATTTGTTACATTCGTGCAGAAGAATATACACAGTGCCAGAAAATATAAATAAAGATGAAAGAACATACGGAGAGTTAAGTGACAAAAACAATATGACAGTTATTTAAATGAACGAGCTAAAAGCATTCAGTTTAAATAAGTGCTAACTCTATCTGACACTGTGGAAATTTCAGCTCCTGTGATATTAAAATCTGATCTAAATCTTTTGAATTCAACAATACTTCTACCTAAACTCAGTCTCATGTTCTTCATGTTCGTACTGTCAGTGTGCAGTTTCATAACATCCTTTGAATTACCATGTCCTGATATCCTCTTCAAATTAAAAGCCACTCAGGACGATGTTGCCTTCACTTATTACCATTTTTCATGGATGGTAACAGGCAGCTTTGGTCATTTGGCATATAAAGAAAGAAAAATCTAATTTTTTTAGATTTTAGAAAATCTGCCGTCGTGTTTCCTCCTCACTCCTCTTCTTCTTCTTCGGGTTCCTATAAACCTCCCAGCCGCGTTGAATCAAATCAGCGCTGGTTTTGTTGGCGTTTTTCACATTTTCTTGCTCGCGTGGATCCGTTGCTTGCTCCAAGCCCCTCTGTCAGCGGCGCGCTCCGCAGAGCGAAATAAACGCCCTCATTTTTTATTCAGGAAACAACTTTGATGAAATTTGCTTTAGCCAGTGGTGCTTGAATCAAAGTGCAAATCAGGGACACTGAGAGCAGGCTGCAGGTCGGTGATGGAGATGATGGAAAAGACATCTGATCAAGAAAAATAAGTGTGGCTGCCTCGCCTCTCAGGAGGAGAATAAATTCACCCTGGCTCCTGATGATGATGATGATGATGATCTAAAAATATCTTTTTTTTGGTGCAAAATAACCTGCGTGTTTGGCAGAAGGCATCAGTGTTTCATGACAAACACACAATAGATTTTAAATACCTTTTTTAGAAACTTTTCCTCATGTGATTCTGGCAGTGAGACGACTGAAGGCGGCTCACGTTCTCCAAAAGTCTAAATTAACTTGCCGGTCCTTGGATGCTGATTTATAATCCCGTAGAGGACAGAAACACGTAATAATCACATTGTTTAGTCAAAGTAATTCATACTCTTTCACTCCATCTTTTTTATGAACAGCGTGGTTACTGAGAAAAAAATATATTAAATGATTGTAATACATTATAACACATCTTTTTGCTTCATAAATCAAAGAAAATGATTAGACATGGGACAGAGACACCGTTTACCAAAAATTATTTGGACAGATTCCAAGCTGTGTTGGTCGTCGACCAATAGGAGCACAGAGCGCTCTATAAATGTAAACACAACAAACTAAAAAAAGAATGTTGTCGTGCTGGAACGGTGAAACGTGGGACGGCCAGTATCGTACACACCGCCTCAGAGGCCATGTTTGTTAACATTCTTTTCCCCAGAAATCGGCCCTAGCACCTCCTTCCTGTTGACATCATGCAGGTCGTGAAAAAACGGCATAGCAACAGTAACTAAGGAAGGTGGTCATTTGATTTAGTTTTCAGTTTTTACTTCAAAAGCTTTAAATAAGTTTTTTTTTTTCACGACTTACAATTTTAGAATCTGCTTCAAAACTGTGACTTTAATCTGACATGAAATAAAATGAAATCTCATCATCACTTTCCCTGTGAGCATGTTTTCTCTCAGACTGAAACAGACCTGTGTGAGGACGGCTGGAGTGTGTAACCTGTCGCAGTCAGCTCCAATCAGCTTCTGGCTGGTTGTCAAAGCAACGAGTTGAAAAGGTGTTTGATGTAGGGAAATACAACAGTAAAGCTGCTCTCGCTTGCCAGACCGACCAATCAGCTGCTGCCCTCTCTGCTGACATGTGACACAACCCGTTCTCATTCCTAACGCGTAAAATACCGGCGATTTGTCACGCCCCTTGACGTCTGATACTGACGTAAAAGGTACCCTTCCACGTCTGTATGAAACACTCTGGGTTGTCCATTGACTTCAGTATAATCCGTTTGCGCTGGTAAGAGACGCTCAGAGCAGAGCTCCAACTGTCCATTCACTCCAATAATACGCTGCAAGCTACAATCTGATTAGACAACCAAGGACCCTCTGCCCGGAACTGTTTTTCTCACTATGTTAAAGATTTCTTTTATTGATATCATCAACGTTTCTCAGCACAAATACGGCAAAGTGTCACTGATAATTCAACAATAAAATAGCTTCATGTTGTGGCCCTCAGTATGTTTTTTTCTCCTTCTAGCCTGAGAAATAAACTTTTATTCCTTATGTTTTGGATAGCGGAAAGGCCTACACTACCCAGAATGCTCGTCCACTGATGATTTGTGAGCTACAATCTGATTGGACAACCGAGGACCCTCTGCCCGAAAGTGTTTTTCTAACTATGTTAAAGATTTCTTTTAATAATATCATCAACGTTTCTCAGCACAAACACTGTGTGTGTGTCACCATTGATATTATGACTGATAAAATAAAAAGTGAATCACTTCTCTGGCGGCTGACCTCTGACGGCTGACCTCTGACCCTCCCGAAAGGCGCACAGGTCTGAAACTCGACACCGTGGTCGACCATGCTGTCCCAATGCGCAGGTGCGGATTTCAGGCCCCTACCTCAAAGCGCTGAGTTATCAGGGGATATGGCCTTGACCTTGGGGTCAGCTTAAGGTGGCTCAGATATGTTCTGTGACTGTCAATTCACCAGTGTGACGGCATGCTTTTTAATAAAACACACTCTAGCAAATATGTCAATTCGACTTTGATGATTTCTTCGACAAAACACTGAACAAAACTCACATGGTGAGTGTGCTGCATGGTGCTTTTGTGATCCTTTGAGCAGCCCAGAAAGCTTTCCATGAATAAAATTGTTACTGTATATGAATATATACACAGTACAGCTCAAGCGCAAACTGCACACAGGAAATTTCATTTTTCCTTCTCAAAAGGTCTGTTGATAACAAGCTCTGTCTAAAAACAGACATTTTAAAAAGCACATTAAACAGAGAAGTGATTCACTTTTTATTTTATCAGTCATAATATCAATGGTGACACACACACAGTGTTTGTGCTGAAAAACGTTGATGATATTATTAAAAGAAATCTTTAACATAGTTAGAAAAACACTTCCGGGCAGAGGGTCCTCGGTTGTCCAATCAGATTGTAGCTCGCAAATCGTCAGTGGTCGAGCATTCTGGGTAGTGTAGGACTTTCCGCTATCCAAAACATAGAAATAAAAGTTTATTTCTAAGGCTAGAAGGAGAAAAAAAAACATACTGAGGGCCACAAAATGAAGCTATCTTATTGTTGAATTATCAGTGACACTTTGGCGTGTTTATGCTGAGAAACGTCGATGATTTCAATAAAAGAAATCTTTAACATAGTGAGAAAAACAGTTCCGGGCAGAGGGTCCTTGGTTGTCCAATCAGATTGTAGCTTGCAGCGTCATGTATCGCTGTGGTCAGGTTATTATTGGAGTGAATGGACAGTTGGAGCTCTGCTCTGAGCGTCTCTTACCAGCGCAAACGGATTATACTGAAGTCAATGGACAACCCAGAGTGTTTCATACAGACGCGGAAGGGTACCTTTTACGTCAGTATCAGACGTCAAGGGGCGTGACAAATCTTCGGTATTTTACGCGTTGGGAATGAGAACGGGTTGTGTGACAGCGCTTAGTCCCGCCTGCCTCAACTGGAGGCCCGTCCAAGTGTCTCAAGACTGTTTAATCTGTGTGAGACAGAGAGAGAGAGACAGGAAGCAGACAAGCAGCATGAAAACAAGATGAAGGAGTTGAACCTTCTTTAACTTCCAGATTTAAAGTCTCCATGAAGTCAGAATCTTGATTTAACCCCCCTGGACCACCCAGTTCACACAAATAAGCGTTTACTGTTTTCCTACTCAGAGCTTGATCTGAAAAACTGATCATAAGTTCTTTTCATTTTTTTAAAAACACAACTTAATACCAAATATGTGACATTTGTATATGTGGAAAAATCATCATGACACGGTCAGCCCTCCCTGCCGACTCTTTGGTGAACTGTCCCCCAGGAAACAGCCTCCATCTGGGCAGAGAGAGCCGGGTAAGTCCCTCTGTTTACTGGTGCTGATTATGTGATGTGAGCAAAAGACTTGAATTCGCAATATCTTCATCTCTTTCCACTGCACGGTGGGTCAGGATCTTCCTCACAACACAATCTGACAGCTTTTATAAGATTGTAAACCTTGAGATATTTTTTTACATATACAGAGGAAACCCGCCAAAAGAAAATCATAGATATCAACGTAATGATGTATATCTACGGTCTAGATCTGTCTTCTGTCCTTCAGTATCTGGACCAACAGTGACATAAAGTCACTGTCATGTTTTCAGTATTTTCAGGTATTCTTTGTGATATTTTAGAGTTTGTCATTTCCTGATAAATCATAAAAACTTGTTAATGACTCATCCTGTGTCCAGTAAGCTCTCACCCATTACACCACCAGACTGATTCCTGTGAGTGATGAGTAGCAGAGTGGGACGAATATGATTTTTTTGTGTCAAACAAATTAACATTCAGACAGTCTTAAGAAACACAGGAACCAAATTAAATGAAAATGAATTATATTTTCTTGTTCATTGATCCCTGAACTCAGCTGACTGAAGGCACTGACTAAACCGCTACCTCTCTTTGTTTATGTGTAAACTCTGATCAAACATATGGGCAACATTACATTTAATTATTGACAAAATGACTGATACTCTTCACCACCCTCTTTTAAAAAAGAAAAATGAAATAAATGCGATATAATATTGTTTCTGTGCTTTAAAAATATTGAAAGCAGCAGTCAGTGTAATTACAGTCCATTTTCCACGAGTCACACTCTAATTGAGTGAGAATGGGGGGCTGGCAGAGTTCTAATGACGCTGTTGTTTTTCTTGAGACACTTTTCAAAGTCTAAATTTGCTTTTGAAATAAACTTTTCAACATGATTTTCAATTAAAGTCGAGAAGCTTTGAAACGTTCTGACATCAGCTGTGATATCTAGTTTCCTCACTCATCATCTCGTCCCTGAAATAGAATAAAACCTACACAACATTACAACAACGACAAACTGCAACTGAACTCAACGAAACAAGCGTCTGACATTTCTTCACAGAGAAGACAGTTGGCATTTTTCAACCTTGCTTTGTTTTTCTGTTGAAACAAAACAACGATATGTTTTCCTAAACTATAAGTGCTGGAACCAAAATAATGAAGATACAGCTGCTAAAAACAATACCGACATGTATACTGCCTTGATTTGTTTGTACTATAATACTTTATTGACGTGATAACTTTAAAAAGTAAGAAACTTAAATCTGTTGTCAGATTGATGGTAAATATCTATAAACACTAATGTTGTTGGTGTGGCTCCGAGGATGGCTTGTTGTGATGAACATTAGGTTGTAGCTCGTTGTGATCAACATTAGGTTGTAGCTCGTGGTGATGAACATTAGGTTGTAGCTCGTTGTCTGTCTTACTACGGTTGAAAATATGTGTTTTGTGTTTTAACAACATTTCACTTCAGAGTTATTGATCCCGGAAGTGCCAATATCTTTCTAACTTTACCGAAGTGCAGTGGCCAATAAGGCACCTATACCTATACAGTACTGCTCGAACGTTAAAACAGTACTGCCTTTATTTCGTCACAAATGTGACCTTGAATGTGACCAGGGACTCATGTACGAATACTTACGTGGATTTCCTACTAAAACTTGGCGCACGCCAAAACCCGGAAACTGTCGTATGCACAAAAATATTCAGATGTATCAAAGTGTGCGTTCGCATGGATCCCAGCACGTTTCTCATGTACATCCCAATCAACATGGAATTAAGCGCACGTGCAACTCCTCCCTTTCCACGCCCCATTTACATATGCAAATCTATTTAAATAGGCTGTGGACCTGAGACTCTTTGTCCATTCAGATAACGCGACGAACAAAGAAAAGAAAATGAATTTTACAAAGTCTGAGCTAAAGACTCTAGTGAATGAAGATTCTGTTTGGTACCTTGTCAACAGGGAAAAATATGACCAAAAAAAGACGTGAGTGGGAGCGTGTGTGTGAGGCTGTAAATGCCGTGGGATCCGAGCAGCGCACACACAGGTGTGGACAGGTGTGGCGCTGCGCACAGCTCCAGTAACACTGGCCTTGGTAACCGAAGCTAAGCTTGCGCCGTGGCGCTGTAACCGCTTCTGGGACACTTCTGGACTGCGCCCTGTGTGAGTGCTGTCATTGACTAGACTTTATTTGCTACGGTGACCGCGGCGGTACTGTGCCGCTTCCGTTCCCGTCCTGTGTGAGTTGGCCTTGAGAGTTTAGCGCCCTGTTCAAAGAACATAAATCTGGGTCTTTATATCAGAATCAGGTCTTCAGTCTCTAGACAGTAGTTGCTGATGGCCACTGGACTGGGAAAGGTTACAAACCCATTTTAAAGAGTTTGGCCTTTAAAAATCCACTATCAGGAACGTCATTCAAAATTCAACACCACTGTTACTCAAATGTGACTTTTAGAGTGGTTGTCCCAGAGAAATCACTCCAAGAGCAAGCCGTGGAACATGCAATGTCCAGTTAGACAAAGATTGGTGGTTTACATTGTGAAATGGTTACACTCTGGTTAAGCTTATTCACCAAAACTAATTGGTTTGTTTTATTACATACCTACTGTGCTGCAATTGCGGCCCGCAGGACGATAGTTTGTGGCCCCCGCCTTAATATTAAAGTTTAATGTCAGTGCGGCCCGCGAGTTTGATATGTATGGCAGTTTACAGTGTTGTGTGCGGAGCTGAACGAACCTACCAATCACGGTGGGGTATATGGCTCGCGGGGGCGGGACATCGGTCGGGCTTGACGTAAGCAGAGAAACATTTGTCAATGAAAGATACAGCAGCGTTGCCATGGAGTTTTCTTCCATGCCTGGCTGCCTCGTTTCTATTGGGCACACGCGGACATTCGCCACAGCACGCTGCGTTCACAACACTTAAAAAAAAAGTTTTCTTAAGTTGCTGCCCAGCGGGACATTATACATATATAGACGTATCTAAATGTGAATGTGTGTGTGTGTGTTTGATATATATATATATATATATATATATATATATATATATATATATATATATATATATATATATATATATATATATATATATAAAAATAAACACACACGTCAATGGCACTTAGAAAGTTAATGTGAGGTCTCTCTCTCTGACAAAATAAATCAAAGTGATGCGTACGCGGCGGGATAAAGGAAAAGTAAGGAGCTCAATGCAGCCTAATGTAGTCTCCAATCACATAGCGACACCTGTCCAGCGGCAATAACAGTCCCCGGTGACCCGGACCAATTATAAGGTTGCACCGTTATTTATGGGTTATTATGTTTTTTATTGCCATCGCGCTATTTGCATTGTATTCGCATTCCCTCACACAATGAACATTACATATATTTCTATATGATGTAAAAGTAGTCAAAACAAATAAGATCGACAACAGCACAATGTCATTTCCGGGCTTTTATCCGCCGACCGCCGTGCTGAGGTTACAATAAAAAGAAGCGGGAATGACGTTTCCCATGTAGTGAGACGTTCACTGTCCGTCGGCTAAAGGCTTGATTGAAACGTCAATGCGACAGTGACAACAAGTTGAAATCTATATATTACACAGCCCCAAACATGTCTTTTTCAAAGCCTGCAGTGAAGAGAAAGGTTGGTGATGAGCACAGACAATTTCAGGAAAAGTGGGAAATGCAATATTTCTTTGTTGAGCATAGGGGCACCCCGACATGTCTTATTTGCACAGAGAAAGTTGCTGTGCACAAGGAATACAATTTGAAACGTCATTACACAACTAGACATGCTGAGGAGTATGAGAAATACCAGGGAGATGAGAGAGCCAACCGGATTGCCAATCTTAAAACATGTCTACTAAGGCAACAAGATTTCTTCAAGAAAGCAACCAAAGAGAGTAATGCAGCAGTCGAAGCTAGCTACATGGTTAGTGAGATGATTGCTACAGCAGGAAAGCCATTCACAGAAGGTGAATTTGTCAAAAAGTGCATATTACAGGCTGCAAGTATAATCTGTCCAGAAAAGAAAGGTCAGTTTAGCAACATCAGCCTTTCTTCTAACACCGTGGCAGAGCGCATTTCTGACCTGTCAAATGACATTTATGACCAACTGTGTGAGAAAGCCAAATGTTTCAGTGCATACTCAGTCGCTCTTGATGAGACCACAGACATCACCGACACTGCCCAGCTCGCAATGTATGTCCGTGGTGTTAATGACAATTTTGAAGTAATGGAGGAGTTGCTCAGAGTAATTCCAATGCATGGCCAGACCACTGCTCAGGAGATATTTTGCCAGTTGTGTGATGCCATCAAGAATGCCGGTTTGCCATGGAAGAGGTTTGTTGGGATAACAACCGATGGAGCGCCATCAATGACAGGGAGGAAAAATGGACTGGTGGCACTTGTTAAAAAAAAACTGGAAGAGGAGGGTGTGGAGGAGGCCATTGCGCTGCACTGCATTATCCATCAGCAGGCCCTTTGCAGCAAATGCCTGAAGTTTGACAATGTGATGTCTGTCATTGTGAAATGCATTAACCAAATCAAATCCAGGGGCTTAAAGAACCGAAGGTTCCGTGCTTTTTTAGAGGAAATGGAGTCAGAATATGGGGATGTGCTCTACTTCACCGAGGTACGTTGGCTCAGCAGGGGAAACGTATTGAAGTTGAGAGCAGAAGTGAAAGCCTTCATGGAGAAGGATGGAGTGGCTGTTCCTGTGCTAAGTGATTCCAAATGGTTAATGGACTTAGCTTTTCTTGTTGATATCACACATGAGCTTAATGTACTCAACAAGAAGTTACAAGGCCAGGGGCAACTTGTCAGTGCTGCCTATGACAACGTGAGAGCATTCTCCACAAAACTAGTGTTATGGAAAGCCCAGCTCTCTCAGACAAACCTTTGCCATTTCCCAGCATGCAAGGCACTGGCGGATGCAGGCACACCATTCAGTGGTGAGAAGTATGTTGACGTCATTTTGAAGCTACAGGAGGAATTTGATCACAGATTTGCAGACTTCAAGACGCACAGAGCCACATTTCAAATTTTTGCTGACCCCTTCTCCTTTGATGTGCAAGATGCCCCTCCTGTGCTTCAAATGGAGCTCATTGACCTGCAGTGCAACTCTGAACTCAAAGCGAAGTTCAGGGAGGTGAGTGGAAAAGTAGACAAGCTTGGGCAATTTTTGAGAGAATTGACCCCCAGCTTCCCTGAGCTTTCCAGGATGTTCAAGCGGACCATGTGCCTTTTTGGGAGCACATACTTGTGTGAAAAGCTCTTCTCCACCTTGAACTTCAATAAGTCCAAGTATAGGTCCAGACTTACTGATGATCATCTTCAAGCCATACTATGGGTCTCAACTGCTTCCTCCCTCAAGCCAAATGTGGCTCGGCTATGCGAGAGGAGGCGCTGCCAGGTCTCTGGCAGCAAGAAGTAGGCAAGAGGAGCCATGTTCAGAAGAACAGTTCATGTTCTTCAATGTTCCATTCATGTTCAGGACAATTCATGTTCAGAAGATCAGTTCATGTTCTTCAATGTTCCATTCATGTTCAGGACAATTTATGTTCAGAAGAAGGTATATAGTCGCTAACTAGAGAAATCTAATTATTATTATTATTATTTTCATGATTATTATTATTATTTTATTTATTTATTAGTGATTGATTTATTTTCTTATTCATTCTTAATTAATTTATTTATTTTTTCATAGATTCTTAATTTATTTATTTTTTCAACTTATTTTGTGTTAAAAAATAAAGAGATTTGACAAGAATTTTTCTTGTGGAAAACCTGATGCGGCCCAGCCTCACCCAGACTCTGCCTCCAGCGGCCCCCAGGTAAATTGAGTTTGAGACCCCTGATGTAACCTCTATAGCCTATGCGACCTGAAGAAAGTCATGTTTACTTGTGGTTTTACTTGAGGGTCTTCTCTCTGATAGCCCTGTTTGTTTTTCTTCATATGTAGACTTTCTTGCTTTTTATAGACCAGCACTTGACTGACGGCACATCAAATCATTGAGCTACTCAGGGTTAGGGACCGGTAATTACACTAGAGGGGAACCTACAGCATCAAAGTGTAGGGTCACTGTTAGGAGTTACTGTAGGAGTGAGAACAAGCTGGCATGGCAGGAAAGCAAGGAGAAAGTTTATTAAAGGCCACGTGGATAAAACAAGAGGTTATTGGAAGAATGTAGATGGATGAGTAGAAAATAGAGCTTTAGAACCTCAGGACCCTGGGCGACTTGAAATCATTGATGGAACCATGAATTTTGCAGCAAAATGTCAGGGTAAGCTTTGTAAAATGAAACTCAAAAGGTCATGCAGCAAGACAATGACCCTTAACAGACAAATCGGCCTAGCAAAGATGGTTAAAGCAGAGCACAGTTAATGTTTTGGAAAGGCCAAGTCAAACTCCAGACCCTAATCCAACAGTAATGTTAAGGAAAGGCCCATAGAGAGTTGTTCATGGGATCAGGATCTTTCAACATACAACCCAGATTCTAAGAAAAGTTGGGATGCTGTACAAAATGTAAATGTGTGAAATGTGATGTCCATGATTTCTAAAACCAGTCTGAAACAAGCACTCGTCAGACCACTTTCTGATAGTCCATCTCTGATGACCGCAGTCTAAAGAAATGTGTATCTGGTTGCATTTATACAGTCATGTGGGTTTTTAATGCAGTGCTGTCTGAGGGGTCAAAGGTCACACATATATAGTGTTGGTCCATTTGCAGTTTTTTACCCCATCCTTGATGTGGATGACTGAATCTTTCGAGGATGCCCCTGACCCTAACATGATACAATCACCTGTTACCAATCAACGTTGACAACGCGACAGCATTTTATCATTTTGTCCCTCAGATCTGCATAAACTTACAAATACTGTTGTCAAATAAAAAATCAATGTTGTAAATAAGTAAGTTAACTTCACAAAAATAAACCTCCTGACTCAAAAAATTTATTGTTGACTTTAATTAAATTTATATTGTCAACAGGTTCCATGTAATTGTATGAAGTTATTTCAGCTCAAAAATGTTATGTTAGGGGTTCAATTACATACCATAAGAGTTTAAAATACTAATACAATTATGTGAAACCTGTTGACAAAATCAAAATAATTTAGTTTTTTTGAGTGTGACTCACTCAAAAGGCTCTTTATACAACCGAGATCGTCACACTAACATGTAGACGCGTGACGTCATTCAAATGTCAAAGTAAAGTGAGCTGAGTCTGATCTGGGAACAGTCAGTCCTGTTAATTCTCCTCCACTCTCGCTGTTTCTGCACCTCTCATCTTAGATCACCTCCTCGTCTTCATCGTCTTTTTGTAAAGGTCACATCCAGCCGTTTCACTCGTCTCTTCAAAATGATTTTTTTCACCTCAGCACCCTCTGAAATGTAACGAGCATCAAAGGAAGAAATCTCCTCTAATTGAATCACTTCAGTCTGCTATAAATTCCTAACACTTTTACACGTTATGCAGCAAATTAGATTTATATGTTTTAGAGTTGACGGAGGAAGCGTTGTGCTCTTCCCTAAAGTTAGTGTGACTTTAAAGTAACCCAGAGAAAAGTACAGAATGTAGGGCTCATTTGATAACAGCACCTGAGCTTCAGGTAGATTCATTTAGTCTGTGTTGGCGTTTGAAATATTTTCATAATTGAAAAATACAAAAACTGTGCCAGTCTAAATACTGACTTTATACTCCTCTTCAACTGGCAAACAACTTGGGAGGAAGAGATGGAGTTGAAAGCTCCAGAAATAGCTAGTAAGTAGGCCATAGTTTAAGTATATGCCTTATGTATAGGCGTTACATGAATTTACATTCTCAAATGACCTCTCTAGAAGTTAGCATGTTTACTGCAGATTCAGCCATCCACAGCTGGATTTAAAATTCCTTTACATACACATAAAGGGACTGACAGGAAACCAAGTAGCATGCAATCGAGTCTTACTCTGATCGCTGTTCAATCTCCTACAGTCATATCAGAGCTGGATTAAGTTTCTGGTAATGCTAACACAACATGCTAATAAGAAACATTCATGGCTTTTATTATAAAGAAGTCACAGCAAATGTCCAGCATCACCACCCATAATCCAGCCAACAATGAAAACGATATCAGACGTATTTGAATTAATAAAAGGTCAGACTTACAAAAAGCAAACAAACACTGGTGTGGTCCTTCATCTTTGTTATTCCAACTAAACCAAATATTTAATTGATTTGGTTGATTAAGTTATTTACAGTTAATTAGCTGATTAAATAAACAGCAATAAATCATTAAATATTAAAATCAAATTAAAAAAGAGTGAGAAGTGGGAGAGTATTCTTTTGGTTGCAATCTGCAACTTCACAGCTAGGTGTCACAAAATCCTACACACTGGACCTTTAACTCAAGTTTGCTTGGCAATGACTGTAGACTGTCTCATTTAACATTCCTCAGTTTGGCAAAATCCATGGAGGCCACATCATCAAAGACTGTATCCTGTGGCCCTATAAATGAGATGCAGCTTATATTCGTATGCCCCTCTGTGATATTCCACAAATGAACCCAAAAGTAGCATCCAGGGCATCTACTTTCTTATAATAATCCCACAATGCAATTTTCTGCATTTTATAGATAGATAGAAAATACATAAATGTAAGAAACGTGTATGAAGGAAAGTGTAGAGCAAAAATACTGTTTACTTAACAGACAGTACAACAAAACAATAGTTCAGCAGATCGTATTGTAGCCTACACTTTAATGGTCGCCATCTTGAAACTTCGTTTTTCTGCTTTTTTCGCAGTATGTGTTTTACAACACTGCCACCTTGTGTTATGAAGTAACAATAATATAATCAGGGAACACAACAAAAGTACTGACTGTCATTAGCCAGGATTCCATCCAATTTTTACAGAATTTGGGGATAATCTGCAAACAAAAATGTGAACTTGCTACTGAAATGTCAGTGATATGTCAATGTTAAAAGTTGGTCCATTGGGTTAAACAATTGGTGGAGCTATTTCTCCAATCAAGAGATGCCCTAGTAGCTCACCTGGTTGAGCGCCAGATGCTCCATGTATAATACAAAAGCTGAGTTCTTACCGGGTTAGATTTCGTAGCTTTCTCTGTCTGGACTCTCTTCAGTTGTCACTGTCAAACCACTGAGCAGGAGGACACAGCACACGCGCCACACTGATCTGATGGTTTAAGCTCTTCAGTTTAAAGTCAATGTTATTTATGCATTCCAACATCACAGATTTCCAAAAAGCTTCGATTCAGAAAAGGAAAAATCTTTATCGGCGAAAAAGATGGAAGACTGTCTTCTTTTAAACTGACTTCTTTATTACATTATTGTCTGCTAGACGTAACACTGTTTCCTAGAGGACACGTATGCCAAATACGAATAAACTTAACTTAGGTTGCTAACTGCTAACAGTGCCTGAAGCATCAGTACTGTTGCTATAGTTACCTGCAGGTTAATACTGTATATGCTTTGAACTTCGGTCAAACCTTTGAACAGAACTGTATGTGACGTGTCCTGATATTAACAGAAACGTTGTTTAGAAACGAAACTACTTTCTGCAGGAATGGTACAAGTTAAAAAAACATAACCCCCACCCCCCCGTCAAAAAAAAAAAAAAGTTCAGCTAATGAAACCAAGTTGGACATGAAGGTAATTCTCGGGAGAAAAGGTTATATTAGCTTTCTAATTTAGCAGCTAGCATCTCTGATTGGTTCGGGGGAGTAGAGTCACCCTGAGAGATGGAGAGACAAAGAGTGGTTTAATTCCCTCAGTGAAGGCCGGAGCTGCATGAGAAACCAATCTGAGAGCTATTATCTTCCCTTCTCTCATCAAATTGGAAGCAGGTCTGATTTGGCCTTAATCGAGCTAATCTCCCCCGCTGCTCCTTCACAAAACTGGCTGCAGCTCAAAATCATTTCCCTGCCTGAGGAAGAATATTGGTCATTTTCTTTTAGCACCAGGACTCTTATTAAGAGCCATCTCTAATTTTCTCTCTGTCTCGCTGAGGGGTATAGAGGAGAAGGAGGAGGAGGAGGAGGAAGGAGAGCTGGCATCAGCACGTGATTACAGTTACCTAGACGACGGTCCGGCGGTGCTCCCGGGATCATGGCCGGGCGGGGTGATGGAGAGCAGAGGGAGAGCTGAAATTGCATTCCATTAGTGCTAATACAGAGACATTAAGAGTCTGTCTGAAGCACGGCTGCTAACGATTATGGTCACTAATTCATCCAATCAGCTACTGAGCAGACGCTTCACAAAGTCATAACGACCTCGCCGCCTCTCTTCGCCGGCTATTACTGAGTGATTGACAGCAGCCAGAGCTTTGTTTTAAAAGGAGTGAGAAAGGAGAGAAAGGCCAAGAAACATCAGCATCATTCTGAGAAAAAAAGTCTGTTTGATTTCTCCTCCGTCCTGGCAGATCTTTGTGTTAAAGGAGCAGCCTGCAGATTTTTACAGTGCACGTGACCTCCGATCCTGCTGATCAAGTTAAACTGTGTTCTAAGGAATTCAACTTGCAGAAAATTTTGAACTCATCCATCGTAGTCAAGATTTAATCATCAGAGAATATGAAGGCCTAATTAATTTTGACCTAATTAAATGAATGAATGCAGCAATAAATCAATAAATACATAAGTTAATTACAAAGATTATGTATTTCTGTCTCTGTATGCTAATTGAGGATGCAGTTCTAATTCAGTCTGAAGCTGAAGGGTCTTAAATAAGAGATTTATGTACACGACACAAGCTAGTGAATGGTTAACCAGCAGGAAATTTCTACTGTTCTGTCAGCGACCCAATATCGAGTGTGACCAGAAAAGGTTATTTCATGTTCGCTAATGCCAAATGAATAACTTTGTGCTGCACTGGGTGTCGTAAACATGGGAATTCAACCCCACTGCTACATAACGTTACACCCAGTGGGTGCTGCACAAAGAGAGAATAAGAAGTGGTCGGCTAATTTAGTTTCAGTTCCAATCAGTAAGCTACTTATTCATTTGTCATTAGCTAACGTAAAATATTTTTTACGGATGTAATGGGTGTTGAAATGATCTGACAGAACAGAAGAAACAGAAATGACATACTTCACAAACCTAAAGCTCCTGCACACTGAAAAATGACGGGCTCTTTCAAGTTCACTTTGACATATCGGGAGTCTTCTCAGGATTTATCTGGAAGATTAACATCCATTTGTTTTGTGGTTTACCTGAATGTATTTTCTTATTTAGAACTACTTGGACTACTTAACATTGCATATTACCTGTACTGTTAGTATGGCTAACGTTGGTAGAGTGATACATCGTCAGTAAAAAGTGAAGCTCTATTACGTTTGCTGTTTTTAGCAGTCATTAAAATGATGTTAATAAAATACTGATGCTGCATCTCAATTCAGATACATCCATTAGTGTTGACTCAATTAGAGTATGGCCATTGTGAACTTACCAGAACTTATCAAATGTTTTACTGCTTCTTCACCAAATTGCAGCTCTAGACATTTGATTGCAAAATGATGCGACTACAAACCGACCAATAAAAACACGAAAGGAAGTGATGCAGAAAAAAACAGCCCATTTTTAAATGAAATTATTAGAAAGTTTTAAATGTAATGTTGAACAAGAAAAACTACCACACAGCTTTCACGGGTCTTGGATCATGTGAATGTGGACTACATCTCTGAACAGTGTTTGTTTTATTTATTTATTATGACAACTAAATATACCTGAAAAAATCAAACAGTAAACCAGTGTATATTTCAATCAGTTATTAAAACACACTTCTAATAATTTGCCATAATTAATTACCTGCAAAACCACAGAAGGCGTTACAATCTGTATACAGTAAGAAGTGACACCTTCTGTCCTTAGACTCTTGATTCTGTGTAAGAAAAAGCTAGACTGCTGATTACTTCCTGTTTCCTAAAGTCAGTGTTGGTTTCTTTATCCCATCATCAAAAAACATCATTCTGTAACGCTTCTATAACTAAGAGGTACTTGCGCCTGAACCTGAAACAAATCTGAACCATAGAGTTAATCAATGTGATATCAACACCTGAAGTAGGCCACTTTGACCTGACACTGTCACTTTGTCCTGATATGGATTGAAAAGGTTTCCCATAAAGGCCATAACAACTGTGAAAAATGTATCTATGACTTATTTAAGTTATGTAACTTATCCAAATTCTTTGGCTGTGCATGTGCTGATGAATTAGTTCATCACTTCAACTACTTACTCGTGAACATTTGTTTATTCTAATAATAAATAGTATGAAACAATTTCCCAGAACCAGTTGTTATGGCCTTTATGGGAAACCCTCTCAATCAGGACAGTGACAGTGTCAGGTCAAAGTGGCCTCATTCAGGTGTTGGTCTTCCCCAAACAAGGACAAACAATAAAAAAAAAAGTGAGTCTGGCGTCATGAAGCCAGGTCAAAAGTGATTAAATAAATACACTTGATCAGAAGTAACCATGCATTAGATTGGTGGATGTTGCCTAACTCTAACTCTGTTTTCTGTTGTTTAAATGTAAGCTTGTTTCCACATATCTGCAACCTTTTTCTTGGGTTTCTTGGTGTATTGTTCTGCAAGAACCAGATCGTCTCTTACCTCCTCATTTTCACCTGAACACATAAAAGGACAAAGTCATGCTTAACAATAATTTCCAGTTTGGTTAGATTACTTAGGGTATATAAGTTGAAATAAGTCACAGATGACTCTTGGTTTGACATTGGACACAAACAGCCATCTTTTGGGTGAAAGGCCTCTCTTTGTTTGACCCATCCATCCATCCATCCATCCATCCATCCATCCATCCATCCATCCATCCATCCATCCATCCATCCATCCATCCATCCATCCATCCATCCATCCCTGTCCAGACACAGAGTTTCCACCATTTGCTTCTCTTTTCTGTTTCTCTAACCAAGAAGGTCCTGAATTTATATGTGATCACTGTGCTATCATCGGATGGCATGTTATATCACATTGTGTACATTTTATAAGTTTAACTATATCATGCGAGTTATTTAACTTAAAATAAGTCACTTTTGCTACCACATGGGACAAGATCAGCTGCCATTTTTAAACATTCATGACAACATTATCATTAACCAGCTTGGTTAGATTTACATATGGCATGATGATTAAAGAATGTCTCTTGAGTGAAAGTCCGCTCTTTTGACCAATCCATCCATTCACATGCTCCCTCCTCTAATCGTGGATGTTTTCCTACAGTAAATGCTTTTCCTTTTTCTTGTTAACATGACCACTATTGTTCTTCAACTGTCCAACTAAGAATTCCTTGTACCTAAACATAGACATGATGGCATGTTACATCATGTTATGTACGTAGTAACTAAAAAAAGTCACTGTTGACTTTTAGAACAGCAGTCAACTGGGTGAGAATTTGAAGACGTTTACAGACGCTGCATTTTAGGAGTTTTGGACTTGCAGGAAACAATGTGTGGTTAGGATTGTGTAAGTAACTTGAAATCATTCACTGTTGACCTGTGGTTTCACTTGGGAAATTAAACAATGTTCCGGGTGAAATTCATGTGTAAAATGAGAAATGAAAAAAAAAAAACTACCAATGTTACTCAGTGGATAGAGGCAGAAAAAAAGAATTAGGGTACCCAGTGTGTGGTACAAGATCAGATCAGATGCTCATTTGAATCGAGATTTTGAAGAAAATGTTTGATCATAAAACACTTGTATAAGTTGTGTTTGAAGGCAATGACTGATTTGGACATCTAGGTTGGATGATTTCTTGATCTTTCGTCCTTCATGACCTCTTCTAGCTACAAGGTTTAGGTCTTTATGCCCCGATGGACAGGAGTTATAATCTATAGATCCACTGAACATGGTTTGTTTCTGTCATTTGAAGACTGATGCTGTTGTTTTGGGTCGTTATCAACAGGAAATAAAAATATGGAACTGAGACAGACACTGAAAATACATCATCATTGCTTTTCTTTTTTTTTAATAGTGTTTTTGGCCAGATTTTCCCTTTCAACATGCCACATCTTGTCTTGATCTCATTTCTCATCTATCTCCTGTATGTGTACATCAGGTCATTTCCTGCAGCGTTCAATAATGTTTCATCTCATCTCGATGAAACCACAAACAACAAACCATCTGAAAAGAGAAACAAGATGCTCCGAGATGAAAAACGACTTGATGGCAGGGCGATAATTGTGAGGCTCGATTCATTTGTTTTTACTCGTCTGTTGCTGTGTGTAATCAACATGCGAGCAAGCATGGCGGATAGACGGAGGGATGAGGGAAGAGGGAAAGATGGAGGGATGGAGGGAGGGGTGTTCATGTTGTCTAGCCTCATTTTGTTTCCTAACAGACACAACTAAATCATTTCGACGTGGGAAAACTGTTGTATTTGTGTGTCGTCATCGGGTGATGCTGCTGGTGCCGAGAGAGAGAGAGAGAGAGAGAGAGAGAGAGAGAGAGAGAGAGAGAGAGAGAGAGAGAGAGAGAGAGAGAGAGAGAGAGAGAGAGAGAGAGAGAGGCTGAATGAAGGAGTTACTACGGCAACAAACCCATCATCCCTCTGTCTGCCAGAGAGAGGATGAAGAGGAGGGAGAGAAGAAAAGAGCAAGAGATTAAGACAAAGAGACGGTGGAAGAGAGAGATTGTGTGAGACAGCAGCAGAAAAAATAACATAATAAAAAAAGGCTGAAAGGTGCTGAAAACAGAAATAAAGAGCCAGAGAGAGAACAATTCTGTCATGCTCTGTTTCATCCTTCCTACCGCAAATGTTTCAGTGTTTTTCCAACAAAAGGGAGAAAAGAAAACAATAAAATAAAAAACAAAAAACAGCTGACCAGTGTTCATAAGATTGATGTCCATATTGGATGAGTCTGCACCTCATGATTTCCGTTTAGTACCAATGGAAAGGTCAGAATATCGAGGTTTGGGTTTAAATTTGCCTTTTTTGTAAACCATAATCATCCCATAGTATTTTCCTATCGTTATAATTTACAAGTATTGTAGTAAAAAGAATATCACAACTTGTGTTACACAATCATCAAGTAATCCCTTCGGCTTCACAAGATGACATTTTCACTACACGATTCTTGTGGTCAAAATAATGACATTAAAGCAATATCTTTAAAATAAAATTGTCAAATTCATCTTTAATTTTTGTTGGGCGTTTTGTTTCTTTTTTGTTAAATGAATTCTGCTCTAAACACGAGTTTACAGAGGCCAACAAAAAGAATGATTACATAGAGTGGGAAACCACAAATGTAGATTAGAAAGAAATGTAAATGATTTAAGAGGTGCTGGATTATTTATAAGATGATATCATGTGTGTATTAACTTGAAATCAATATTTGAATTCAATGATTATCATCGATATATAGTCACACCACTACTTCATTTTTTTCTGTTCTGTTTTGAACCCACCCATGTACATCTAAATACCCATAACCCCTCATTTCTGTACATGCTCTGTTCATATGCGTCTTTTGAAAAACACAATGGGCTGTCATGAGACCACATTTTTACTGCATGTGGTAAAAATAATTCATGATATTAAAGCGATATCTATAAAATAAAAAATAAAAAAATGCTATAAATCAAATTCAATCAATCAATTCACATTTTTGTTTCATTTTTTTTTTTTAATTATGCTCTAAATATGAAGGCAAAAAACAAAAAGAACAATTACCCAGAGTGGGAACCACAAATGTAGAGTTGAGGGATATGTAAATGATTTAAGAGGTGCTGAATACATCGTGTGTATTATTAACATGACATCAATGTTTTGATTTTGATTATCAATATATATCAATATATCACAACACCCCTGCTTCAGATTTTGTGATTTTTTTCTGTTTTGATTTGAACCAACCCATGTGCATCAAATTACCCACAATCTCCTTGTGCATGCTCTGTTTATTTGCATCTTTTAAGAAACACAATTCCAGACCAAAGGTTTGGTCACACTACGCTTCCACACTGTAAATATTTGCTTGGTCTGTTGAGTTTCCTGTTTTTTTTTGGTGCGAGCTCCGGCAGCTCCAACAGACTTAAGTTCAGAGTTCACTCGTGTTTCTTCAACCTCGTTTTTGTACAATATCACACCAGCAGGCTGCACAAAGACATCTGTCTGATCAATATCTGTTTATTTCCTTTAAACACAAGGCTAATATTGGTGTTTTTCATTGATTGTATATTTGTTAGGTACATTTTAAATATAATACGAACCTCTCGCTCTGTGTCATAGTGCTTTATTAACAGTTATTTCAGTGAAGCTCCAGTTTGTTGGGGACTATTTCCACTGGTGGATTAATCCACATTTGCAGGATGGTGTTTGTGTGATTAATGCCTGTTGATAAATATGTTCACTGTTGGTTTGCGTCGATCATCAGCAGACTCACTGTAATATCCTGTAAGTTTATATTCTTTTTGCAGTGCTTTTGTAAAAATTTAAATATCTAATAAACCCCTTTTGATTTTTTTATGTTTCAGAGTGAAAGGCAAGGGATTAAATGATAAAAAAGAGGGAGAAATAAATCAATACAGTGAGAAGGATAAAGAAGCAGAGACGGGGGAATGAAAAGAGAGAGAGAGTAATGAAGCGAGAAAACGAGAGAGAGCGAGAGACATATGGTGGCTGGTGGTTTGCAGACTTTTCTGCCTCGCGGCGGAGCTGACAGCTCGCCTTGGCGCTCTGAATAACACAGGAACACAACATGTAAAAATAGAAATAAAAGAAAGAGACAATAGAACGAGGCTGGAGTGAAAAGGTATGCTGGAGCAGATCTGAAATATACAATTTACGTTTGTGTTTGCAGACTTTTGCAGATCATGTCAGCTGTGAACCGAAAGGAAGAAGAAATAAATATAATAATCCACAAACTGAAATACAAGAGGAAACAAAGGTAAAATTACATTAAATAGAAATTAAAGTCCGTTTACAACTAGAGATAATGAAAGGGAGATTATTGTGTTTATATTTATCGATATATACTGTGAAATATAATCTGTAAATAAATCAAAGATTAAATAGGATTAACAAAAGTGTCACAGCAGGGAAAAAAGGATTTTAAACTGAAGTAATAAATTACACAAAGCACAAACACTGCAAAATACACCCCAGTGCTTTAATACATGTGTTTAATGTTGAATAAAATCTGATTTTATTAAAATCAGTTTTTAATTTTCATGCAGACGTGGATTTTACTGGCAAAATCACTAAAAATATAAAGAAAAAAGAAACTGAGAAACAAAATAACGAGAAAACGGATTAGACCATATGTTGTATATATGAAATATTAAAAACATTAATTCATTCATTTCAAAAGGCTAAAATACAAATGATTTTGAGATCTTGTGTGTTTTAAGTTGTCCTCAGAAATAAATATGGGAATTGATATAAATTGAAGGCAATAAATTAAGAAAAAAGTGAGAGATCATCATAACATTAATAATAACATTAATATTAATAATATTAATAATAATAATAAATGTAATAATTATACAGTGTTGAGGTGGATTATTGATCCATGCTCTTTGATAATAATAAACATTGAATAAAGATATCTAAATTTTATTGTCATAAATAAAAGATTAAAACACAAATTTAGAATTACAATTTCAAACACCAGCATCAAGTTCACACACAAGAAAATAAATAAATAAATATAATCATTTTTTTTTATTATTTATTTAAAAGTGATCATCTCTTTGTGTTTTCTATTTTGGAGGAGAAAAGCATCAGCATCTGATCTTTTAATATTCAAACAAACATTTATATTTCATTTCCTTCCTAAATGGTTTAAACGTCCTGTGATCTGCACATGTTCGTCTCCTCTGAAGGCTTCTATGTGCACAGCTTTAATTTCCTGTCGTGGATCATTGTACATGCTGTAGAATAATTGACGAGGTGTTATATGCAGGTTTCTTTATCGTTTGGTTGCTGTCTCAGCAGGCGGACGCTTAACGAGAGCCTCAGCACAAAGAATGAGTTTTTTTTGTTTTGTTTCTCGGCTGAACGGACTGCCGCTTCTTTCTGCTGCAGAAACAAACAAGAAATGGATGGCATGTAGTAATGCACAGTATAGCTGTTTATACAACATTAAAATTACCAAATATAATTTACTTTTAGCTGTCATACTCCATACTAATACTAATGGTAAAAACAAATGTTTCATTTTAACTATTGTAATGTATTTATTTAGTTCATTCTTCATTTGTGATTTCTGCCCGTTTCATTTTGAAGCCTCACTTCTGTCTTCCTTTTGTCACAATTCCAGACAGATATATAAATAAACGTAAGGGCAAAATCTGGAGCATTGACTTATTTCATGTTTTAATTTGTCATCAAATTTAAACAGATTTGATCTAAAAATACTGAAATGAGCTCATAAAACACTGACCTTGTGTTCTATAGTTTGCTTCTGCAGAGTGTAAATATCTGATCTATACTAAACAACAGCTTCAAATTTACAAGAACGAGTCAACAAATAATAATTAAATAAGTAAATAAATAAAAATAACAATTGTTAATTTTAACAACATTATCATAATGAGCCTTTTAGTGTTTATTATTATAACCATAATAAAATAATAATAAAGTAATTCAAATAATTTGTTTTAAGTTTGTTATTTTTTAACATCACAAGTATAGTAATAGTTTATTATTTCTGTTTGCTTTTTGTTCTACTGTGAGAGGTTTTATTTCTTTAAATCGTCAGTCTTAATATCAGCAATCATAATAAGTTTTATTGATTATTACTGATCATTTCTGTCTCATTTTACTTTGAAATGTAACCTGAAATTATTAATGACTTAATAACTAATTTTAATACATTGTGTCATTGTGTCAATATCTTGTCTTGAATGTAACATAATGGATAAACATATAAATAAATATATATAAATGCCTTTTCTGAACATATTTTTACTTTATTTTTTTACAAAATGATGTTTGTTGATGTTTGAAAGTGGAAGCAGCTTTGCCTTGATTTATTCACACACGTGACAGGTGCGTGTGTGTGTGTGTGTGTGTGTGTGTGTGTGTGCGCGAACACTTTAAAACAGTAACAATCATCAATCATAACATTTCTTTAGAAAATGATTAAACGCATATTTGAAGTAACTGCATAGTAAAAGACCCTAAAACTACATTTTCTATCCTATTTTTGTATTTTTAAAGTGACCAGAAACACCTGGTCACCACTTGGCAGGTGTAAGCTGACAGTCCGTAAGGTAGGAAAGTGTGTGTGTGTGTGTGTGTGAGTGTGTGTGTCCACATGTGTTCTCTTCTTCTGTGTTGTTCATGTTCAGATTTAAGGGAGGATTTGAGCCTCCGAGCTGCAGCGACGAAGACACTCATTTCCCCTAATCGTTGTTTTTCTTTAATCGCTCACATTGAGTCTCTAAAATAATTCAGTTTTTTGTCTTAAACCCGCCTCTCTCTGCCTCACTCTCCGTCTCTCTGTGTTTTTTTAATTGGCATATAGGGAGGCTTGTTTGTTTTTGTTGTCTGCTGTTTCTTAAATGTGTGTGTTCGTGTTCATGTGGCCCCCGGTGTCCCAACAAGCACCGCGGTAGGTGTTGGGAGGCGCTTTCGACGGCAAAAACAAACACACACACACACACACACACACACACACACACACACACACACACACACACACACACACACGTACACACACAGAAATACACAACAAGACAAATTAGATGACAAAGACAGAAATACACACCGGGACAGAAACACACAAAGACAACAAACACACAAAGACTCCACCATACCATGGGAAATCACACACACAGACAACTCTGAGACAAATACCCGTTAAAACACACACACACACACACACACACACACACACACACACACACACACACACACACACACACACACACACACACACACACATATACATCATCCATCCTCCCTCTCATTGGGCGCCATCTTGTGGCAACATCGATCATCAGAGCCAACAGATGCCTGCAGAGAGTTCAGGTTTGATATTTTTTAGGAATTCAGTGACTGTTTTTTTGAGGACAAAAATACTGCAATATGATCACAATACTGCAGTACCAAAGTGTTTTTACAACAACTTTACTATTTCCTTTATATCCTTTCAAAATAAAAGAATATAACACAAATGAACATGAAATAATTAGAAGTAAAAGTCTGTTATGCTTCTATAGGCTTAGTAGTAGTACTTAGTACTATGTGCTTGAATCATGTAGAATTTACAGTTTCTTATACCAGCAACATTAGCTGTAGTAGTAGTACTATAGAACCAGTACTACAATAAGTGATCATGTAGTATTTACTGTGCTCTAGTACTCTATTTACTGTGCTCTAGTACTCTTAGTACAGCAGCAATTGTACTAATGGGTAGTACTGTTTAAGAACCAATGCTACACTAGACTTTGTAATTCTCCTCTAGCATAACAGTACTAAAAGTACAAGTAGGTCCGTGTGTGGAAAAACAAAACTGCTGCTGCTAAAATAGATTTTTTTGATGAGTGAAAATGGTTTTTAAAAGGCTGTTCAGGACCTGTCAGGATCTGATTTCTGGTCTCTGTGTGAGCTGGAGGGATTACTCGTCTGCGTATAACCTGTCAGTCGGTGCCTGCCCCCCCGTCAGACCTGAACATGGAGGGAAACTACATGGCACCGCACATGAAACCTCCAGTGAAACTGAGCTTTTATCTGACAGGCTGGAAGAAGTACTCACATAGTATTACCAAAGTAAAATTACTCCAAAGAGTAATCAAAATATACTATACAATATACTGTATAGCAGTACTCATTGTGGCTATCTATTTCAGATTTAATATATATCACTTAATCATAATTGGTGATGCATGTCTAAACAAAGGTGAAGCTAATTTCAACTTTTATATACTGCCCAAATAGCTTTATCTATAATAGCACGTCATTTATTGGTTGATTTATATTCAGTAAAGTAGTAACTAATAAATATATGTCAGGACCCAACATAACAGTTTTTCCCAGTAAAACCAGTACTGGCCCAGGGGGCCAATAGATCAGAGTTTTACTGGCCCCTTGGGTATTTTCACTGGCCCGGCTGACAAAAAAATATTAATATTTTTTTTAACCTAAATTTTGATTTATTAAATTTCTCTTTATAATGTCAATAACTAAGAACACATCTGCCGTAGAACACAATCACATAAAACAGTGAGAGGAAAAAAGGTGTGTGTGTGTGTTCACTCCAAGCCCCTTCTGTCTGCTGCTGCAATCCACCTGTCCACCACAGACTTGGAGTTAAAGTGCTCAAGGTCTGGACCCTCCAGACAAACCTGAAAAATAAAAAGTAGTAGTTAGGACAATGTATTCACATGGTATTATAGTTTTAGTTTCTTGTGATCACACAAGTAAGTAAGGATAGGATGTAATCGTACCTGCTGTAGCTTCAGCCTTCGTCTGGGCTGTCAAAGCGTCTTGGTGCGACGTGTCTTAAAACAGCTGACAGGGCCAGGAAACCTTTTTTTAAAAAGTTCCCCAGCCCAGCTACGCCCGTCCTCCACCCTCGCGCCGCCAGTGGAGAACGGTGACCCAGGTATGTGGGAGACACGTCACACCAAGATGCTTTGACAGCTCTGACGAAGGCTGAAGCTACAGCCGAAACTGTCAGTAGGTATGATTATTTTGGATCTAAACAGTATGAGCACTATGAAATGAGCTTTTAGAAAGACTCGGCCAAAAGTTCAGCGGACCAGCAGCCGGGTTGTCCGCCACCCGCTTAGCCACCATACAGCAAATGATTTCTACTCATATCATGAGCATCCATGGCATGCTTCCTGAAATTTTCCATACCTTCAAAAAACGCCCCTAAATGGTGTTTTCCCAGCGTAATTCCCGGAAAAAATCCAAATCTTAAATTTCTATTTACCCTTGACTCTGATTGGCCTGCATGTATTTTTACTGGCACAACAACACATTATTGTTGGAACTATTTGTCATTAAAATGAGTAGAACATTAATTACATCCTGCTCTTCAAAGTACTACAGCATTTTATAAATCTGGGCTGTATGTGTGGCTATATGGACTAAGCTCAAGACACTGACACTGGAGACAAGTTAGCTTGTGGTTATATTCATGCTAGAAACACACTCAGGTTAGCTTGAGGTAAGATCATGTTTTGTTTAAATATATTAAAAGTAAATGTTCTGTCATTTGCCTAAAGTCTGTGATAACTTTTTCCAGTATTTAGACTTTGAGTGTCTTTACATAACAAACCCAGTGCACCCCATGGGACATTATTTCTAAAAGAAATATGTACTGTAGTCATTGACAAGAAACAAATAATGTTTTGTCTGTAGGTGACAGGGTTGCTTTACATACTTACCAGTAGAGTTGCACGATACCCGCGGTATACACAGTACCCCGCTGTGCCAAATCGTAATGGTTCCTACTATACTAGAAATTCTACACGACGGTCCTACCGTGGATTACTATACTACCGGTGCCAGTTTCCGCTACATAGCGGCCGCCTCTGCTCTCCTCTCCTGCAACTGAACTACACAGCTGCTGAATGATTGGCTGTTTGCCTGTTACTGGTGATGTCCAGGGATATGATAGGCTGTTTCCACATGGGGTCCGCCCGTCTGTTAGCTGATTGGCTGTTCGTTGTTTCTGCCGGCAAGAACGAACTCAATGAAGACAGCTCCGCTTCCATAGAAAGTCGCTTCAAAACTAACAACAAGCTAAAGTTCTGTCTCACCCAGACGCGCGCACGAATTACAGTCACAAACACGAGACAACACACTCACCATGGCAGAAGCACCGGGCCCGAGCATCTGTCGCGGCGTCGTTGTTAGTGGCACCATAGACATATATACAAAGACATATATATACACCCATTCACACACACACTAATATATCTGGGAAACACATAGGCACCAAAAACAACGTATGTAACTTTTAGTGATAGTTATAAATGTTTACTTCTTATGGTTAGGACATAAGTAAGCACCAAACCAACGTATGTATTTTTCTAATGCTGAGTGTTTACAGCTACACGGGGGGCATGCATGATGAACATACATATACAGCTATACAATTGCAGTCTCTGTGTGTGTGTGTAAGTTAAAAACCTTGGAAAAGAATACTCTTGCACAGCTTTTCCGTGTGTTGCCAGTTACTTTGCCACATCCGAAATGGCGGTAACGTCAACGTACGATTCAGTGCGTCTACGTTTCTATGTCTATGACTGACACCACTAATTTTGCTAAAAAATAAAATAAAAACTTGTTTCAAACTTGTTACAGTCTAATTTTTACTTCAAAAGTATTATGTTCATCATGCACCAAACAACATTAGTAATTAATATGTATTTATAACTTGTACCATGATGTCACCCATTTGGTTTGTTAGTTTGCTTGTTGGAGTTTGGCATTATGGACGTTGATATCTTGTTTTTTGGATTTGATTGAATTCGAAACTAGAGATTGAGACCATAAACTGATAAGGAAACTGTTTACTGAGGTCATAAATCATCTTATTGAGAAATTAGCTAATTTTTACACAACATTTACTTCAAATGCACTTCTTTTTGCAACCAGTGGAGATGGCCCCTGCTGGCTATTTGAAAGAATGCAGATTTTAGGACACTTTGGTAGTGGCCTCACTTCTGGAAGCTTTGTTTACTAATTATATAATGTGAATGATCATGACACAGTTTATTTGGGAATAAATTGTGAAAGAATTTTGGATTTGATAAGTAAATCCTGGACAAAAGTTTCTATGCTAGCTTGTCACATTTTTATGCAGCAGAGGCACAGCAAATAACTACTGAACAACAATGTAGTCAAGAATTAGGCTAGTTAAATTAGAATTTACGCAACCAATACTTTATTTTAATTTGTTCAAATGTTTGACAGCTACAATATGAAATTTCTCAAAAACGTTTGCACATTTGTTAGATGTTGAACTTGTTGAGCCATTTATCACACTTATGATGTTTTGTTGGATCCGTTTCTTCTGGTTTACTGACACCACCTAAATCAAAATCAAATCGAATCAATTTTATTTGTATAGCCCAAAGTCACAAAGTACATTTGCCTCGGAGGGCTTTAAATCTGTACAGGGAGTGACACCCTCTGTCCTTAGACCCTTGGTTCGAGTGAGGAAAAACTTGACCACAAAAAACCTTTAACAGGGAAAAAATGTGGAAGAAACCTCAGGAAGAGCCACAGAGGAAGGATCCCTCTCCCAGGACGGACAGACGTGCAATGGATGTCACGTGTACAGGACAATCAACACAAACATATTGTACAATTACAATGACTGACAGAATGACAATGAATCACAATGAATGATAAAGTGACCACAGTAGCAGATGTGGTAGTAATAATGACAGTAGTAGGATCGTCGTGCAGGATCACAGCAGCAGCCACGATCCACGAAAACCTGCTGGACGACAGAGCACAGAAACTCCGGGGAAGTTTGGTTAGTAACATGCATTAATGAGACATGTCCACAGATGGAGAGAGAGAGAGAGAGAGAGAGAGAGAGAGAGAGAGAGAGAGAGAGAAGGAGGGAGGGTTTTCGGTAAGGGAGATGTGACTACATCTTTAACCAATACCGTGCCTGACTAAGCATAACCCTGGGGAGTCCCCCGGCAGTCTAATCCTATGGCAGCATAACTAAGGGATGACCTGAGCCAGCCCTAACTATACGCTTTATCAAAAAGGAAAGTCTTAAGTCTACTCTTAAAAGTGTTGACCGTGTCTGCCTCCCAAACCAGGATTGGTAGTTTGTTCCACAGAAGAGGAGCCTGATAGCTGAAAGCTCTGGCCAATCCCAATCTACTTTTGGAGACTATAGAAACCACAAGGAACCCAGCGTCCTGAGAGCGCAGTGTTCTAGAGGGGTAGTAAGGTACTATGAGCTCTTTTAGATATGATGGTGCCTGACCATGAAGAGATTTGTAAGTAAGGAGGAGAATTTTAAATTCTATTCTAGATTTAATAGGTAGCCAATGCAAGGAAGCCAAAATTGGAGAGATGTGATCTCTGATCTTGGTTCCTGTCAGGACGCGTGCAGCAGCATTCTGAATTAACTGCAAAGTCCTAAGAGACTTATTAGAGCAGCCTGATAACAAAGAGTTACAATAGTCCAGCCTTGAAGTAAAAAATGCGTAGACTAGTTTTTCTGCATCCGCTTGAGAGACAATGCGTCTGATTTTAGCGATTTTACGTAAGTGGAAGAATGCAGTCCTCGAAATTTTTATATGGACATTAAAGGACAAATCCTGATAAAAAACAACTCCAAGATTCTTTACAGTGGGGCTGGAGGCCAGGGTGATCCCATCTAAAGTAACTAAGTCTCTAGAAAGAGAGTTTCTGAGGTGTTTGGGTCCAATTACAAGAACTTCAGTTTTGTCTGAATTTAACATCAGAAAATTATAGGTCATCAAATTTTTTATATCTTTAAGGCATGCTTGGAGTTTAGTTAACTGATTGGTTGCATCAGGCTTGATCGATAAATATAATTGGGTGTCGTCAGCACAACACCTACTGCTTATCTTGTGAACCACCTCCTAATATTGACATAATGATAGTGGATGCAAACAAGTGTTGATTCACATTTTCTTTTGAGATATTGCTCGAAATTCAATTAAAATTTGTGACACATTTGGATGAAATCGGCTACTACTACTGAAACCACTGTTCCTCTGAACTTGCCCTGATTATACAAAATGTCATCTGATGATTATTCTGGAGAAAAACAAAATTAGGTCAAGTTAGTTAAGTCAGTTAAGTCTGTAAGTCAAACAACACTCAACCATGCATGAGATTAATTCTGCAAAAATATTAACACTCCAAGATGATGAAATATTTTTATTTAAACATGATCCAGAAAAAAATACATTGTTAAAGTTCCTGCAGATAGCAAACACTTTGTAAGCACTTCAGGCAGGTTGTTACGAGCACAGATGCCAGAGGAGTGAAGCCACATAAGAAACAGTCGACCATTCAGCACACGGACACGCATTTCAACACTGGAGGCTAACAGCTCTGAGCTCGAAGCTAAACACATTCAGAGGAAACCTCACACTAATACTGAGCTGAAACGCACAGCAAACCGTTTATCCTTTGCTTTTATAGACCAAGATTTTGGTTACACAATCAACATTTGAACAACATCTTGAAGACACACAGCATCAAATCTGCAATTACTGTTTATTACACAGTCCCTCTAACCAACCAACCAACCAGGCATCTACTGTAAAAAAAAAAACAAGATCTTGACTATGATCCACTGCAATTAAAGTCTGTAGATACCCAAACCCAAAATATTAAAATATTCTACTCGACTAGTTGATGGTGGAGTGGGTGGATTAAAAGGTCTGGACCTAGACAACTCAACTACAAAAACTAATAGAAATCTGTTGAGGTAAAAATTAGGCTAAGGGTGTAAATGTGAACTTACATTAAAATAATTATTTATTAATAATTACATTCATAATTTGTCATTTTGGAAAAGATCCACTTTCTTTCCAAAAATGAAATAACTGATCTTGTATCTGTCCTGTAAATAGAAAACTGGAGTTAAGATATGCTCAGCTTTAGCTTAGCTTAGCACAAAGGCTAAAAGCAGGACTAAACAGCTAGCTTTGCTTAGTCATGAACACTGCCAACCTCAAAGTCATCAGTAAATTGTTTTTTTTCAGGGAGTTACGCGTGGGATTATTGTCGTGACAGGTGTAATGACTTCCTGAAGTCTTGTCCTCATCATAAATTGTTTCATGCACACAGCGAACGGACTCCTGCAAGGACCCCTTCAGCATTTTTGGACGTTAATCGCAATAGAGAGCAAGCTGGATACCAAGCTCGCCCGCAGGTTAACATCTGTTGTCATCCTTCGTGAGAACAGTCTTATTGAAGCCCTTTGATTATTTACTAATGGTGATGACAGTGAGTTGGACTCGTGAGTTTGAACTCCCAAGGATGCAAGTTAAAACTTGGTTGGTTTTTGAGAAAGGCCTATTGTCTCTAGGAAATGACTAGTTAACAGGTCACCTTTTCTTTTCAATAGTCCTTACTTCTATGGAAGAATTATCCTATCTTTATTCAAGAGCGCATATTTTCAGTTTGAGAGCAAGATTTCTCCTTCTCGTGCTCAGATTTATTGTCCTCGTGCTCACACTCAAAACTAATGTGCTCACGCTCAAAACATGTTTTGCACGCTCAGATTTTTTCTGCTCGCGCTCAAAACTTGCCTCTGCGCTCTCAAATTTTTTCTGCGCTCGCACAAAACAGCACGTCCTCTCAGGTTGAAGTGTCTGCACAGACTGAAGGATGTCCCGTCCTGCGCTTAAATTAGTGTGTTTCACCAGCCAATAGGGAGACAGCTAGAGTCTGGCCCAGACATGGGCAAACTACAGCCCGCGGGCCATATACGGCCCGTTAGGCTTTGCAATACGGCCCGCCGGACTTATCTACATCCAAAAATAAAAATATATTTTAGATAAGATATGTGTCCCATCACTATGCGATGAAAACTTGGCGAGCGCACGCTGCTAATGTCTCCTGCTCTGTCTGTCACGAAGTGCCTGGTTGTTATAAAGACAAAGAGGCTTTGACAGTGAAGTGAGACCTCTTGGTGCGATATACCACCTTTGGGTTTACTTTATTCTGGATTGTCATTGTTTGGTCGTCAAAGGTGAATGTGGGCGGTACTAATTGATTCTCCTGACTCTGATTGGTCGACAGGTGACAGGTGTCAATCATCCACACTCTGCGTTGTTTTAGCTTTAGTAGCACCGCAGCTGCTTCATATTCTTTTAATACCGCTTGTTTCAAACATCGCGTTGTATTAAAACTCAAAGTCTTCTTTCCTCCTCTCAGAATCGTCGCTGAACAACTTTTGCAAACAGCTATGCTGTTGTTTTCTTCTGCCACTATGAAAAATGACCACACTGGTGAAGACATGTTCATTATTAGTATGGCAGAGACTGGGCCAGGCTTGGGTCCTGCCAATAAGGTGCGATAGCTTTTGAGGCGACTCGGCGTGCAAACGTCTGATGATGAACATGTTTAAAAAATCATCTGAAAAGTTAAATTATGTGAAGTTGAAAAGTGAAGATTTTTCAACAAAAATGTATTTAAATATATTTAAATATGTTTAAAAACACACACATATGTTAAAATGTGTTTTAAAAAGATATTAACATACACAAAGATTGTGTTTAAAGAATGACACTCATTGTTGAAACCTATTTTTCAAGCCTTCGTGGGGAGGGGGGGTCCTGGCCCGGCCCCTCTGTCAAATTTTAGAACCCAATGTAGCCCACAAGTCAAAAAGTTTGCTCACCCCTGGTCTGGCCCAATCTTGGGTGTGTTCCTTCACGCTTTGGGCACTTCGCAGGGGCGGGTATATGGTCTGTTTGTAAAACCGCCTTTCTTAAAAATACACCAATTTACCATACTAGCCAGCTATTTGAATCATTATTGAATCATATTTAAGACGCCAGTTTATTTATGTATAATTAATCTTAAATAATCCTAAAAAGAGTTATCGTCGTTTAGACACCGTATGATTCAATTTTTCAACTGTTACTGTAATATAATCCGTGTAATTCTCTTATTGCAACGTTCAACAACAGATGGTGGGTGTATAGGCTAGGCTACGTGATTAAAAAGGTATAATATAAAATACTATGATGATAATGACTTGAGGATAACATTGGTAACCTATTTACGACGTACGATTCAGCGCTCAATGCGTCTACATATATATGTCTATGATTACTTCGGCGACGCCCCCTGACTATGATGAATGATTACCAATATTGATCCATATATAAGGCGCAGTGACGTCTTTTGAGAAAATTGAAGGCTTTTTAAAAACATTATCATAATAGCGTATTTTATATTATACCTTTTTAATCACGTAGCCTAGCCTATCCACCCACCATCTCTTGTTGAACGTTGCAATAAGAGAATTACACAGATTATATTACGGTAACAGTCACCACATAATTTTAATTCAAAATCATAATATTACATGCAGCAAGAGTGCAACGGCAGGGATGCGAACCGGCGTCCCATGGTTCAAAATGCAACAGGTGGCAGTGTGCTTAACCACTCAACTATCATAACACAGGTGTGCTTTCAGGTGTATTTATAGTATACAAAACATCCCGCTGATATAGAATTAGAAACAGTCTACGATAAATTGAATCATACGGTGTCTAAACGACAATAACTCTTTTTAGGATTATTTAAGATTAATTATACATAAATAAACTGGCGTCTTAAATAGGTGACGATTCAAATAGCTGGCTAGTATGGTAAATTGGTGTATTTTTAAGAAAGGCGGTTTTACAAACAGACCATATACCCGCCCCTGCGAAGTGCCCAAAAAGCGTGAAGAAACACACCCAAGATTGGGCCAGATTCTAACTGTCTCCCTATTGGCTGGTGAAACACACAAATTTAAGCGCAGGGCGGGGCATCCTTCAGTCTGTGCAGACACTTCAACCTGAGAGGACGTGCTGTTTTGAGCGCGAGCAGAAAAAATCTGAGCGTGCAGAACATGTTTTGAGCGCGAGCACATTAGATCTGGGCGCGCACAGGACATGTTTTGAGCGCGAGCACATTAGATATGAGTGTGAGCATAAAATGTGAGCACGAGGACAATAAATCTGAGCACAGGAAGGAGAAATCATGCTCTCAAACTGAAAATGTGCGCTCTTGAATAAAGATAGAATAATTCTTCCATATACTTCTTGTACTTCTTGTACACCTTTAAGTAGTGGACTGTAATTGCATGGATTAACACCCAGAGCTCTTACTTCCAGTGACCTCCAGTTCCTTTGCAATAGTTAACACACACACAACCCACTGTTGGACCATTTGTACACACAAATACAAAACAAGTATTTCAACAAATGCTTGATAAGTCACCTCTTTACAGAGAAACGTATGAGACAGGTGATATTTCTTTTCCAAGTGAAGCTGAAATGTCAAAAGCATTGATCAGCGCAAGAGAGGCACGAAGAAGACAAGGCCATGAAGGCGTCAGAGAAACAGCCCTTATTTTCAGATCTATGGCAGTATCATATTAATATAATAACCCTGATACATGCTGTTCTCCTTTGTCTCTGTATGGGAGGATTTCAAAATGTGCCAGTTCAACTCTGCCTTGCTTATCGGTAAACAGACGTCCTGTAGAGTGTGACGGGAGGCCTTTTCTGAATCATTACGGTCCATTGAGCTGCACATAGGGCAATAAACTATAAACTTTTAAATTAATTTGCAGTGATCACTACAACCGCCCACCATGTGCTCTGGTGGCAAAAGACTGTAGGTGGAAAACAAACTGAAAATTTAAATGATGAAAGCATCAGACGATTTGGACTAAGTTGTGTTCTATGATCTCAGTGCAAAACTTAAAATACACTCAATAACATTCTTAGTTTTTACTGCATTGAAGTCAGAAATACAACAAGCCTGAAGGAGGATGTGCGTATAATTATTTCAACACCAAAAGTTTAATGTTCTCATGATCACAAAAACAAAAAGAAAAAAAACCCTAAAGTGATGTAAAGAAAACAAATATGACGATCAAATTCTAATCAGCAAGCTACCTCTATCACATCAACATATTTGTATTTGACTAACAACTGATTCAAGTTAGGGATGACCATGAGTACTCCATTTGGGCGGCAGTATTCAATCAACGTATAAGAGTACTTGCATTTTTATATATTACGAAAATGTGTTTTTAGTCACACATCACTTGATCTTTACACTCTATAGTCTGTGCAACCAGTTGGCCGACCCCCTGTGTTTTCGACTGGGTGTTCATTTCAGACCCCATTCTTACAATAGATTTTTGTTTTTGCAGATGATTTGATCCTGTTATCCTTGTTATATGTCACCGGAAACAGAAAGCAAGTTGAAAAGCTGTTTGCATGCTATCTAGCTATTTTCCGGACTATAAGCTACTACTTTTTTCCCATGCTTTGAACCATGCAGCTTATACAAAGATGCAGCTTTTCTGTTGATTTTTCTTCAGCCGCCAGGGGGCGCTCTAATAGGAAGTGCTAAAAAGGGGACAGACAGGGGAAGTCAGTGCAAAGAAGAACACACTAGTTTTTATTTAGCACATGCAACACGCACAACAAATTATTAACAGCGAATTAGTTTTACACCCTCACCCCCTCATCATGGAAAGCACTCGAAGAAGTTGGTATGATGCAGCTTTTAAGTTGAAGGGCATCGATCTGGCTATCCAGAAAGGAAATTGAGCTGCTGCACGTAAGCTTGGTGTTAATGAATCCATGATGAGACGGTGAGACGGCAGCGGGAATATAAATAAACATTTGCGGTACAATATCGTTCTGTGTATCCGGTAAATATCTAATTTCTCAACCTGGATATCGGCGGCTTATAGTCAGGTGTGGCTTATATATGTATATTTTTATTATTTTTTTAAAAACTTAGTGGGTGCGGCTTATATTGCGCTCTATAGTCCGGAAAATAAAAAATGGAAACTGATGACTGTTAGCGGTTTCTTCTGATGCCCACCTACTGTTTTATTATTTCATCAAGAACTCTACGTATGATAAAGCTTTGAAATTGGACTTTGTTATTTAAGTTGACTTTTAATCCATCAAGATGGATGACATATCTAAACATCCTACTGTCCAAAAATGATGCAAAAGTACTGCAGATACAGCTACTACCATTTGGAGCTAGTAATCACTTGGAGCCATAGTCTGTGCAGTAGTGATCGGGGTTGGAGCCACAGTATCAAGGTCCCTGCCAACTCAGCATCTAAGCTGAGCAGGGATCAATCATGATTTAAACAAACAATTCCATAGTATTTCCTGGCTTTGCTGAGCAAAACGTTTTTGCAAAAGAAATTAAAGGCCTGTCCCATATATAGTTTGACTTCAATGAGTGAACCAAGTAAACTCCTGGAATATTAATTAAAGTTTTACAATACCTAAAAGTAAGTCTTTGTGAAAAATACATTCGACAAGTACGTATATTTTTTTTGTTTGGTCCATGGTCCATCTGCTAACAAGGAGAAAGCAGGACTTATGACCTCTACTACAGGCAGCCATCATGAGGTGATCAAGAAATTTTGGGAAGCCATCCAAAAAGTCGACCATTTTTTATCCAAATATATATCATCCAAAGCCATAAGCTTCCAAAAATGTATTAGATTCAAAAGGCTAACAAGGCAAATTCTTTACGTAAACATTCGATAAACCATTCTGAAAAGCTTTCAGTGTGATTATGGTGTTGATGTTAAATCCTGTGCAAAGCTAGAACAGCATGTATTTGGGCAATATGTACAGTCAATGTGCTGAGAAACTAACAACATTTATACCGTTTACAGAAGACGCTACGTAGCATTCAGGTAGAACCCTTGTCGAACTAAAAACAACTGAAATGCCATGCTGTATTATTTTTTTAACACACTGGATATTACCTTTTTTTATATCAGTAACTGTTTTCTCAGAAAAAAAGACATGAAAGTTTAGCGGCATTCTGACGAAATGACAGGCGGCCATTTTATTTTGAAACCACAGTTGGCAAAACCCACTGAAAGGGGAGCTCTGCTACTGTCGCCTTCCTGTGGTCCAGACAGCCTTAAATGATTTGTAAAATAAAATTTCACAAAGATTAAAAAACAAATTAAACCCTGGTGATGCAAAAAATCATCAACAACCTTCTTGGATATCTGTGGATACAGTGTTCATAAAGGTAGAACCAGAAAAATACAGACAAACAAAAATATTTATGTCTTGCAGTTTTTGGTATTTGTTGGCACAGTTTTTAACGATTGAGGATTTTCATTCCAAAATGCTACATATCCATTTTCAGAAAATAAAGTGGTATTCCATCGATATAGTGAATTGATTTGATGGACAAGTCAATTTGTTTGTAAGTAAGTTAATTATTTATTTTGGATATTTCCTTTTGGAATGAAACCTCAGACATTTCATAACTGCCATTCTATAGAGCAAAAAACATCAGAAACTACATTTGTGAATGCCAGCTGTCATAACAAGAGTTTAAATTTATAAATTTATTTAGAAAACATTCATAGCTTTAAATAATTATACATGACATGCAAAAAAAAAAAAAAATGCCAGGGATGAACGCTTTTCTTAGTTTTGATGCTCACTGGAGCTGTTATCATTATTTTTTACCACTGTTTTATATGTAAAGTATTTATTTATATGTAAATTATTTTATCGATTAAGTGTTAAAACTTTCATTCTTCAAAATGTCAAATGTAAAAGAACAGGGTTAGGGTAACTGTGTACTGTATCGTCTTTAGTTTTCTGATTGTCTTAAAGAAGTGCTGTTTTTAGCCTCTAAATAACTCTATGGATCACGGCTACAGACTATGAAAGTGCATTGCAATCACCCAAAAAAAAAAAAATCTATTTTAAATATGACTCATCTAATAAATGAGTAATGTACTCAACAGAGCGATTTTACAGGTTATGGAGATAGAATAATTTAACAATCCTCATCCAGAAAAAGAAATAAACAGACTAATAGAAATGTAAGACCTTAAAGTTAAAACAATGATTTCCTAATTTTTAGATAAAATAGGAGAGTTATAAGATCCTTACCTTGTAAATACAAAAATTCTACCATGTAGTTTAATTAAGTTTGATTTAATGTATTTGTTTAACAAAAACCCACTTGGCGATGAACCTGATTCTGAAAACCAGAGAAGTCTTGAAAATAAATGAAAATAAATACGACATTCTTACTTCATAATTACAAAATTGTTTTTTGCAAGTATAAATTTTATAATTATATATTATATAGTTCTAGGTTCGTTACCTCAGTATTACACAACAAGGACTATAAACTTATTATTAATTGGGGTATGAATTAATATTATTTATTAAGTATGAACAAACAACAAAACAAAACTATCATTTTACTTCCAGTTGAAAAAAAGTGATGATACTGTTATCACACGATTTCAGGTTTGGGCCAAGGGATTATGAAATGTTACATCCGATTTATAGTGAATGCAATGTGCTTCCATAGCAAGTGGAAAATGTAATATACTTAAAAAAACAACCTGTATTTGGTTTAACGGTCTGTAAAATAGGCAGTCAGTAAAGCACATTATTGTAGTTGAGTAAGTTTTGTTCATTATTTTAGTAAGTTTGGATTTGAAGTGTTCCTAATTGTTTTAGTTTTGTGCTTTCTTTCATTTTGTTACTCTTGCTGTTTTTCGTCTCATGTTCTAGTTAAAACTCTTCACGTGGCCCCCTCTTCAGAGTTCACTGACCCTCTCACTGAGGGTCTCCAGCTCCTCTTGCTCCTGGTAACGCTCCATCCCCTGTCCACTGTTACTGCGGGGACCGTTGGTGAGGTGCGTGGGGTAGTCATGGCCGCTGAGCTGGGCGTGGTGATGCCAGCGCAGGTCGTCGCTCTCGTGGGTGATGTAGCGCTCGTTCATCCGGGACTCCAGGTTTCTTAGGTCTAACCACATCTGATAGTCCTGGTAGGCAAAACAAACCCACCCTCAAACATACTGTTCATTAAGCACCGTCTTTCAGATCTCCAGGCGACTTTTTAATGTTTCCATCTGACACATTTGAAAATGAGAATCCTGATGAAGGATCTTAAATATGTATTTAATGGGTGTGTATGCTGCTAAAAGTCTGAGGCTAAGCTACACGTCTCAGGCATAACATCAACATCCTCACAGTTGTTGATCCATAAATTTACAATACATGTATAGACATATAATAAGCTATGATTGGACAGCTGCTGTTTTATGGAAGAATTATCCTATCTTTATTCAAGAGCGCACATTTTCAGTTTGGGAGCATGATTTCTCCTTCTCGTGCTCAGATTTATTGTCCTCGTGCTCACATTTCATGCTCACACTCAAAACTTATGTGCTCGCGCTCAAAACATGTCCTGTGCGTGCTCAGATTTTTTCTGCTCGCGCTCAAAACAGCACGTCCTCTCAGGTTGAAGTGTCTGCACAGACTGAAAGATGTCCCGCCCTGCGCTTAAATTAGTGTGTTTCACCAGCCAATAGGGAGACAGCTAGAGTCTAGCCTAATCTTGGGTGTGTTCCTTTACGCTTTTTGGGCGCTTCGCAGGGGCAGGTATACGGTCTGTTTGTAAAACTGCCATACAGATTTACCATACTAGCCAGCTATTTGAATCGTCACCTATTTAAGACGCCAGTTTATTTATGTATAATTAATCCTAAATAATCCTAAAAAGAGTTATCGTCGTTTAGACACCGTATGATTTCATTTATCGTAGACTGTTTCTAATTTTATATCAGCTGGATGTCTATAAATACACCTGAAAGCATACCTGTGGTCTGGTGGCTGAGGTGTTAACACACCTGTTGTATTTTGAACCATGGGACGCCGGTTCGCATCCCGGCCGTTGCAGTCTTGCTGCATGTCATATTATGATTTTAAATTAAAATTAACTGATGACTGTTACCGTAATATAATCCATGTAATTCTCTTTTGTAAAATAAACTGTCTTAAATAGGTGACGATTCAAATAGCTGGCTAGTATGGTAAATCTGTGTATTTTTAAGAGAGGCAGTTTTACAAACAGACCGTATACCCGCCCCTGCGACGCGCCCAAAAAGCATGAAGGAACACACCCAAGATTAGGCCAGACTCTAGCTGTCTCCCTATTGGCTGGTGAAACACACGAATTTAAGCACAGGGCGGGACATCCTTCAGTCTGTGCAGACACTTCAACCTGAGGGGACGTGCTGTTGTGTGCGAGAGCAGAAAAAATTTGAGAGCGCAGAGCACATGTTTTGAGCGCGAGCAGAAAAAATCTGAGCGCGCACAACATGTTTTGAGCGCGAGCACATTACATCTGAGCGCGCACAGGACATGTTTTGACCACGAGCACATAAGTTTTGAGTGTGAGCATAAAATGTGAGCACGAGGACAATAAATCTGAGCACGAGAAGGAAAAATCATGCGATCAAACTGAAAATGTGCGCTCTTGAATAAAGATAGGATAATTCTTCCATACTGTTTGGGGGAGGGGGGTGAGTCAAAGTGGATTGTTGTGATAAATCATGAGCCTTTAAAGGTTCATTTACTAGCTACATCCAGAGCTTTCAACCATTTCTCCTAAATTTTCCTCAACAGATGGAAGTCCAATTATATAATAACTAAAGATTGTAAAATCAAAATAGTGTATACATTACCAATAAAAACAATCACAAAGAAACAGTTTGATTTTTAACTTGATTTGGTTACTCCAACTCTTAATTTTTAGTAATTAATTGAGTTTTTGTTGTATTAAGTTTAAGGTTGTAATTCCTGAGCTCTTTACTAAATCCTTCATCTTCCCTTTAACAGTTTGTCTAACCTTTGATTTGGTGTAATATGGTAAGTATTTAGTTAATAATGTTGTATTAAAGTTAATTTAAACGTCATTCAGCCTTTGAGCTGTGAAGTGTCCAGGTGACTCTGCTGGTCGACCTTTATCTCACATCATTCCCTCTCTGTGTTGTTTTCTCTTTTTCACGCTAATTTAACATTTAAATCAGTCCAGAAAATTATTTAGTTTGATTTATAGATGTCTTACCTGTAACCAGGGGTGACTGATGGTCTTGTCGACACTATATCTCTTCCTCATCTTAACCTGCAGCAGGTTGTTAATCAGGTCAATTGCTGCAAAGAAAGAAAGAAGAGAAAGGAGGAAGTAATGAGCGAGAAAAAAATGAAATAAAGCCAGGGTCGAGCATCCAGCGGCGGGAGGGATGTAGACGGGAAGGGGGAGGAGGAGCATGCAAGGCTGCCCCCCCCCCCTGTGGTGAGGGGCCAGTCCGGGCTAATGAGCAAAGCTAACATGATGTTAACATTTCTTTAGGGGTCAGCGGTTTGAACAGCTCTGAGACCTTGCGGCCCCTCAGGTCTACAGGGGCCCTCCATCGCTTGGCATTATGCACATGAATAGACCATCACATGAATACCCACAAATCTGTCTGTCCAACTCTCTTTCCAAAAACAGCCTGCACTCTCACTGATTCTCCTGTTTTCTTTTAGATATTTCTTCCCTCCCTCATCCCTCTTTCACAGAGGTGTCACCCAATTTCACTTTTTTTTATCTTTTAAAAGTGAGGCCGAAGGATGGCGACGTCAATCTATCCAACGTCTCAGAGCAGCATGTCTCGGACAGATTTCCCTGTGGTTAGAGTCGGTTTTCTCTCTGGCAGTTTATGTGTGAGCAGAACAAGATTGGATGTTAGTCGCTTAATCTAGGGAGGACTGTACCTACCAAAATAAAAAAAATAAGACTATATGACTTGATAAATACAGTTTGACATTAATGCACCAAAATTAACATTTAAATAAATGAAGCATTAATGAATTTAGAAAATGTGACCTAAATTAAATTTTTTTTTGTTTTTTTTGTTAACCTTATACTATGGCCCCCGTCATCTTAAAATCATTGCCAGTAAATCAAAACACATAAAATAAAGTCCTGATCTTTGTATTGTAGAAAATTTAAGTTGTCATCAATAACCGGAACCAGAAATATACATCATTATGTTGATATCTATGATTTAATTTTGGTGGGTTTCCACCCAGTTTCCTCTGTAAATCTAAAAATGTCTCTGTTGACAAAGCATCCCCAGGTTTACAATCTTATGGAAGCTGCAGATTGTGTTGTGAGGGAGATCCTGACCCACAGTGCAGAATGGAAAGAGATGAAGACATTGTGAGTTCAAGTGTCACATAAGCAGTAAACAGAGGGACTCTCCCAGACGGAGGCTGTTTTCTGCAGGGAAGGTCGCCGAAGAGTCAGCAGGAACGACTGACCAGGTCACTGTGACTTTTTCACATATGAACTTAGTGATTTTACTACTATTTTGTTTTTTTAGTGTTTAATACTCACTTCGATCTAGAAATGTACTGGCGTCTAGACTCTAGAGGGTTAACATAACCACAAAAAGGTTTTGATAAATAAAAAGGAATAAATTAAATAGAAAATAAATGGGAAAGTAGATAAGATAAGTAAATAAATACAGAAAGTGACAAAAGGTAAATAAATATATAAGCAAATTAAAACAAAAATGTCAATTTATGACATATTCTCAATTATTTAATTCTTACATTTATTTTAATATCATTTTTGGTAATTAAATGGCATACTAATTCATTTATTGAGTCATTTATTTATTTCCGGCTGTTACAGTCAGTAATTTGCTTCTGCCTTTGTGATCCTCCACCCATTTATTATTATTTGTTTGTACATACAAAAGAGTTCCGACCTTTGTGGCTGTGAAATTAAGCTAACACAGAAAGTACCAAAAACTGCAGTTCCTCAAATGTCCACTTGAGTCAGGCTCCATCAGTCCCAATGTTCAAATGTCCAATTTCACAGCAGAAATAAACATGTTTACAGCTATTTATACTAGCCGGGATGACAGCAGCTACACCAGAACCCTCAGAAATGTATGGGTGAACCACTCACTCCTGGATGCAGACCAACTTCCTCAAACTAAACTGTGACAAATCAACTGCAGACAGTTTCCGCCCCAACATCGACAACTCCACTTTGTCTCCATCTCCCCACAGTCGCAAACCTCGGAGTCAATAACCTTAACAATAACCTCTCCTTTGAACATCACATAAACCAAATCACCAGAACTGCCTTCTTTCATCTCAAGAACATAGCCTGACTCCGCCCATCACTGTCCTTCTCCGCCACTGAAACCCTCATTCACGCCTTCATCACTTCCAGCATGGACTACTGCAACAGCATCCTCTATGGCACACCATCCAAAACTTTAAATAAACTACAGTACATTCAAAGCTGCACGTCTGCTCACCCGCACCCATGATCACGCCTGAACCTCCACTGGCTCCCAGTTAAACAGCGTATTCAGTTCAAAATCCTCCTCCTCACACACAAAGCCCTCCATAACCGGGTCCCTTCCTACCTCACTGACTTGCTCCATCGCCACAATCCATCCCGCAGCCTCTGTTTATCTGATGCAAACCTCCTGACTCCTCCACCCAGGACCAAGCACAGAACCTGGGGCGACAGAGCCTTCTCTGCAGCTGCCCCCTCCCTCTGGAACTCTCTTCCCAAACACATCCGTGACTGCACTGACCTGCCCACCTTCAAATCTCTGACATAAACACACCTTTTTAAAATTGCTTTTAATGTTTCGCTCGGTCTACTATCTCATATTGTTTTGATGATTGGATGTTCTTTTTATCTAAAGTGTCTTTGAGTACTTTGAAAAGTGCTTTTAAATAAAAGGTATTATTATTTATTATTATGGTACGTAACTGCTCCTAAACACAATTTGGAGTGCTTGTTTCACTGCCCTCAAATAAAGTTGTTTCATGCTCCATCTTTTTGTGATAGCACATGCATTCTGTGTTCATAAAACCAAATATGATGTTTGACATCATAACAGAGGTGGAGTTTTAAAAGAGTCCCAAACTTTAACTTCTTTATTCAAGTGTCTCCAATAAAAACTTAACTCATGTCCGCTCGTGGGCAGAGAAAGACCTTAAAAGTATCTTCTCTTAAATTGATCTTTCAAAATGCAGATTTGTTGACTTGTTAAGAGTTTGTTCTCTGACATTTAATCCTTTCTGCGGCTGACAGAAAAACAATTTTTACAACATTTATTCTGAAGCACTGGTGAAGTCGCTTAGGATGAGGATGAGGAGGTGGATGGGGGGTTAAGAGCACTCTGTGGATCCGGCCGAGGAGCAAGTGAGTCAGGCTGATTTAAATCTGTCTCGTAGTCAACAGGACGATTCCAGCCAACACACACAAGACGGACACATTTACAGACAGTGACGACAACAACGTGAGTCATGCAGCAGCAGAGAACAACTCAAACTGACTTCAAGTACGAGTTGGAGAAGCAAGAAATAAAAACCTGAGCTGATGATGGACAAAGAATAACCACAGAAAACGGCAATCATAGAGGAGGTTTGTTCATGTTTTAGGAAGGCTGATGCAACGTGTCATTACAAAAAATTCTGCAGCAACATAGTGAAAACAATGAGTGTTTACTGTATCCAGGTTCTTCTTCATAATATTCACTCGGTGTCTCGCTATGGGATGCAGCCTCCTGCAGCCCTGATAGAAGCATTTATCTCAATCCGCCAATCCTGATTGGCCGGTGAATGTGTTCATCCGCGCCGCACCCAGTAGTCCCATCTACTATATATAGTGTGCGCGGATAACATTCCCCTAATTCAAAACCTCTTCTCACCTGAGAACTTATCTCACGTCAGAGCTTTTCGCTAGCTTAACTGTCCACCAGACGGATCTTGCTAGTTTCCGTCACCGGACGCTAGTATTGTGCTCTGGCTTCTGCCTTGTCCGTTCATACCAGACCGGACCGGTAAGTATTCTTTTCCGACCCCTCCACGGCGGAATCCCTCTCGGCTCCCCTCCACGGACGCTCGAGTTGGTCGAGCTAAGTTAGCACACCAGCTACCCCCTCGACCCCACGCTAGCACACCAGCTAGCCACGACCCTTTTCTCCACTAGCGCTCCAGCTTGTTGGCGAAATGGAGACCACTAAAAATCCTCACACCAGAGGAGACTCTCGGCTCTGTTGCTGCGGGAACAAAATTTCAGGGAGGGACACCCACCCGGTGTGCAGTACCTGCCTGGGGGTTGACCACGCAGGTTAGCCCTCGAAATTCCCGGGTCCTGTGGACACTGCAAAGTGTTCACAGTCAAGAGCCTCAGACGCAGGCTAGCCCGCCAAGCTAGCCTCACAGACCGTGACCCGTTTCTCCCCGCTGCTGACCTAGGCGCAGCCGCGGAGGAAGACGAGGTCATGGCCGGGGAAGTTCCGGAGACTGGCTACGACTGGGCCGCCCAGTGCGAGCAGCTCCGAGCTCCCCCGTTTCCCGACGCGGACCGTGACCCGTCTCTCCCCGCCGCTGACCTAGGCGCAGCCGCGGAGGAAGACAAGGTCATGGCCGGGGAAGTTCCGGAGACTGGCTACGACTGGGCCCCCCAGTGCGAGCAGCTCCGAGCTCCCCCGTTTTCCGAGGAAGACGTGCTGGAAATTGGCCTCACAGAGGATGACGATGACGCCTCGTTCCTTATATCAGAGGACGAGGAGGAAGACGACACCTCCGTGGCCCCAGCCCTGGCTGTAAAGCCGAAGCTGCCCGAGTCTACCAACAGGGAGGAAGGCGGGGTGAGCTCTCCAGCTCCCTCCCTCCATGTGGACCTGCTCAGCACGTGCAAACGTGCGGCAGAGAAGCTGGAGGTCCCCTGGCCGGCTGCAGTAGCGGAGCCCACCGGGTCCCGCTATGAAGGCAAGCGGCTCCCCCTGGCTCGTAGTGCGGTAAAACAGCTTCTTCCCGTCTTCCCCGAGTTGCTGGCCGAGCTGTCCAAAACTTGGAATTACTGCCCGTACAGCAACAGGAGCCCCATCCCGGGCGCAGCATCCCTCGACTGCGAGGCGATGGAAGCCCAGGGTCTCCTCTTGATGCCTCCGGTGGAAGCCTCCGTAGCTGCGCATCTCTGCCCGGGCAGCACGAGCCAGCTATCTGCAGCCTCCTCCAGGCGTCCGACGCTGCCAACCAAGCCCGAGCGGTTCCAGTCTGCACTGGCCGAGAGGGCGTATAAGGCAGCCGCCCTTTCGGCCAGAGCTCTCAGCGCTCTCTCCATCCTCACTGCCTATCAGGCAGAGCTGTTTGGGGCATCCGCTGACGAGCAGGACCCCGACGCGTGGGAGGAAATGGCAGTCATCGCGACTTGTCCCTCCGCATACAGCGCGTCTCAGTCCAGGCCACGGGCAGGGTGATGGCGACCCTCGTCATTCAGGAGCGAGCGAGATGGCTCAGCCTCGCTAACTTGACTGACAGGGAGCGGGATGACATACTAGATATGCCAATTGTCCCGGAGGGTGTCTTCGGCTCTGCATTGGCCACGATGCAGCAGCGATGTGAGGCAAAGAAGAAGGACAACGAAGTCCTGAAACTTTGTCTCCCTCGTAAAGCACCCACACCATCACCTCCAGTGCAGCGCAAATCGTTTGCTCAAGCTGCCTCTCAGCCGCCGCATTTCAAGATGCCGAAGCGGCTGCAGCAGCTCGGCCCGCCCCTCCCTCCGAGGAGAGAGCCCGGAGCCGACTGGCACAGAAAATCTCCTGCCTCGACCGCAGTCCCGCCACCGCCACCGGCCGCCGCGGCCTCAGTCCCCCAGGCGAGGAAGAAGAAGAGAGCGGCCTGACAGCCTTCCTCTCTTACGGTGGAGCGTCCTGCTGTTCCCCGTTATGCAGACCCACCGTTCTGGCTTTTTTGTGTGCGTCCCACGCCGCCGCTGCCCACCCCAGAGCCGGTACACGGGAGGAGAGACATCGCCTCGGAGGCTGCTGCGCCCCGAGCAAAATGTCTGCAAGCACACACATACACACATGTCCCCAAACGTGTGAAAATAAAAAGACATCTGTCACAGCCAGGCCACGAGCCGAGGGTGCAGATAGCAAAAAAAGCCAAAATGAACAAAAATACCCTGTCTATAAGCAGTGTGGCCACCAAGCCCTCTGCGGCTCTGCCCCCGAGATGGGCATCTCCATCCCCGGGGAGCAGAGCAACAGGCTCCGCCGCTCCTGCGGCGATGCCCAGGGGTTATTTCCCAGCTCTACCGCAAGGGGGCGCCACAGCACCGCTGTCGGGACCTCCCGTGATGGAGCAGGGGCTGCAATGCGCTTCTCCTCTTTCTCTCAAGTGGGAGAATTGGAAAGCAACCGCAGCTTCACCGTGGGTGTTACGCACGATTTCTCGGGGATACCGGCTCCAATTCGCCGCTGTCCCTCCCCGTTTCTCCGGCGTAATACAGTCACGAGCACAGGGAGAATTAGCTCGAATCTTACAGGAGGAAATCCTCTCTCTGTTAGAAAAAAGAGCCATTTCTGTCGTATCTCCCGAACAGAGTCTGTCAGGTTTTTACTCCAGATATTTCCTCGTTCCCAAACGGGGGGGAAGAGGAATCCGCCCTATTCTGGACCTGCGGGCCCTGAACAAGTTTCTGCGGAAATACAAATTCAGGATGCTGACACATGCGGCACTGTTGCATCTAGTAAGACCGAACGATTGGTTTTCGTCCGTGGATCTGAAAGACGCGTATTTCCACATTCCCATTTACCCCCCTCACAGACGATATCTCCGATTCGCCTTTCGGGGGGTGTGCTACGAATATCGTGTGCTCCCATTCGGCCTGTCTCTCAGCCCGAGGGTTTTCATACGGTGCACAGAGGCCGCCGTGGCCCCGCTCAGACGCCGGGGCATACGGCTGGCCACATATTTGGACGACTGGCTCCTGCTGGCGCAGTCAGAACAGGAGGCCAGGGTTCACACACGCATTGTCACGGAACACCTAATAAATTTGGGGTTTGTGATAAATATGGAGAAGAGCCAACTCTCTCCGACGCAGGAGATATGCTTTCTAGGATTATCCCTGCGCTCCGTGCCATTCACTGCTCGCCTCTCGGAGGAGAGAGTGAAAGCTTTCAAAGCGTGCCTCGCGCGCTTCCGTCGACGCAGGTCTGTCCAGTTCATACTGTGTCTCCGGCTGCTGCGTCTGATGGCTTCAACCATCCTCGTGACCCGCCTCGGTCGTCTTCACATGCGGGAATTTCAGCGCTGGGTCGCTTCGCATAGGCTGGATCCCGTGCGTCATGGCGCACGGTGGATAACGGTCACAGCAGACTGCGTGACGGCTCTGCGCCACTGGCGGGCCCCATCTTTCCTGACTCAGGGGGTGTCCATGGGCACTGTCTCGTCCAGAAAGGTGGTCACCACAGACGCCAGCCTATCCGGCTGGGGTGGCATTTTCGAGGGCAGAGGTGTGAGAGGACGCTGGAGCCAGGCTCTCCAACGCCTTCATATAAACGTTCTCGAGCTCTCAGCTGTGTTTCTGTCTCTGAAACACTTCCTTCCGTTCCTCTCGGGCCGCCACGTCCTGGTGAGGACGGACAACACGACGACAGTAGCGTATATAAACCGTCAAGGGGGGTTACGCTCTCATGTGTTGCACACTCTGGCACGCAAACTGATTCTCTGGAGCAGTCTGCACTTTCTTTCCCTGAGGGCGACTCACGTCCCGGGGACCCTGAACGCAGGTGCCGAATGGATGCTGCACCCGCAGGTCATGGAGCAGATATGGGCGCGCTACAGCCGCGCCAGAGTAGATCTGTTCGCATCCAGAGAAAACGCTCAGTGCGAGCTGTTCTTCTCTCTACGCACTCTGGACGCTCCCCTGGGCGTAGACGCACTAGTGCACGCTTGGCCGCACGAGCTGCTCTACGCGTTTCCTCCACTGGCCCTGATACCCCCCACCCTCGCCAGGGTGAGGGGACACAATCACAGGCTGATCCTGATAGCTCCACACTGGCCAGCGCTGCACTGGCTAGCGGAGATACATCAGATGCTGTGCGCCCAGCCTTGGCAGCTGCCGGTGCGCAGGGACTTGCTCTCGCAGGGGGGGGGGGGGGTTCCCGCACCCGGAGCGACTGCAACTGTGGGCCTGGCCCGTGAGTGGTTCAATCTGACCACTGCTGGTCTTCCGCAGAGTGTGGTTAACACTATACAAAACGCCAGAGCTCCATCCACTAGGTCTCTGTACGACTCTAAGTGGAGAGTGTTTGAGCGGTGGTGTCTCGAACGAGACCACATCCCTTTTCAGTGTTCTGTGCCAGCGATACTGTCGTTTTTGCAGGACCTGATTGATAAAGGAAAAGCCTTTTCCACGGTTAAGGTTTATCTGGCGGCTATAGCGGCCTGCCATATAGGATTTGGGGACAAAACAGCGGGCCAACACCCTTTGGTGTGCCGGTTTATGAGGGGCGCGCGTAGGCTTCTCCCTGTCTCCAGACCACTAATACCTCCGTGGGATTTAGCGGTGGTTCTGGAGGGGCTTAAAGGCCCCCCATTTGAGCCATTGCTGGGAGCGAGTCTCAAACACCTGTCCCTTAAGACGGTGCTGTTGCTGGCTCTCGCCTCTGCGAAGCGAGTGGGTGATATACATGCGCTCTCTGTGAGCCCAGCGTGCGCTCAGTTCGCCCCGGGGAACACACGTATGGTTCTGAAGCCCAACCCGGTTTGTACCTAAGGTGGTGGGCTCATGTTCCCCGATTGAGCTCGCAGCGTTCGCCGCTTCTGCTGGAGAGCAGCGAGCGCACATGCTGTGTCCGGTTCGAGCTGTGCGCTCTTATATGGACAGAACGCAAAACATCAGGAGGAGCGATCAGCTGTTCGTCTCCTGGGCTGAACCCCGAAAGGGACAGCCGGTCACAAAGCAGCGCCTCGCCCACTGGGTGGTGGAGGCTATAGCTTTGGCGTATACGAGCAGGGGACTGCAGCCGCCGGCGGGTGTGCGTGCGCACTCTACCCGCGGGATGGCCGCATCCTGGGCTTTATTTAGGGGAGTGTCTGTTCAGGACATTTGTTCAGCAGCGAGTTGGTCATCGCCTCTGACTTTTGTCCGGTTCTACATGCTTGACGTGTCAGGGCCGTACGTGGCTAGCGCGGTCCTGGAGTCCTAACTGGAACCCATGGACCCTCCCCACTGGCTGGTACTTGTTCGATAAACCGTCTGGCAATACGGGAGCTACCATATCCCATAGCGAGACACCGAGTGAATATTATGAAGAAGAACGTTTGGTTATCTAACATAACCTCAGTTCTTAGAATAATATGAGCGAGGTGTCTCGCCAGACGACCCTTCTTGCTGGGCGGTGAGAAGAGGTTTGCTTATTGAATTAGGGGAATGTTATCCGCGCACACTATATATAGTAGATGGGACTACTGGGTGCGGCGCGGATGAACACATTCACCGGCCAATCAGGATTGGCGGATTGAGATAAATGCTTCTATCAGGGCTGCAGGAGGCTGCATCCCATAGCAAGACACCTCGCTCATATTATTCTAAGAACTGAGGTTATGTTATATAACCAAACGTTTTGATTTGTCTGTATCAATCTACAACCATTTTTTTTCCCCTGACAGTACAAAGAATGGACAGAAGGGCCGTTTTAAGGCTAAAAAACTGGCCACTGCCATGTTGGCAGTCCTGCCTCTTCTGCCTCCAGGCTAATATAAAAATGGGCAAAGAGGTGAATCTGACGTGGGCCATCTGTGACAACACCCACTGATCAATCAAAGTCCCCACTGTTAAATCTGCATAACTTTAAGCCTTAATATAATTTGAACAGGTGAGTTGTATATAAATTCACCCTCAGTACAGTTGTCATAAACGGGGAATTTAGCTATAGAGACCAAAACTGTTGTTGTACCAGGCTGTAAACATGTTTATTTTTGCTGTGAAGTTGGACATTTGAACATGGGGACTTATGGAGACTGACTCACTTCTGGAGCCAGCCTCAGGTAGACGTTTGAGGAACTGCAGGTTTTGGCACTTCATGTGTTGGCTTCACTTCACAGGCACAGAGGTTGCCGCTTGTTTTTTCATATCTTTGATGATCAGCCTCATTTCTGTTCCAACTGAGTTTCCCCTATCACTTGGGAACAAACTCATTTTAGTTTCTGACTGCCTGGACCTGCGCCCATCGCAGCAATGCCCAGTGGGATTGAGCCACAAGGTGCCACAATACCCAAATTTCTGTCAGAGTGCTACAGCTAGCTTATCTAGTTTTCTTAAAACAAGGATTTTAAAATCTGGACATGGACACTATGACTGAATTTTCAGTAATTCAGTAAATAAAAATGCTCGTTTCTATCCAGTTGGTTCATGAGATGAACAACTGGGTTTGGGTCCAGTCTTGCGCAACAAGATGATTAAAAGAGCAATGGTTGAAGCTCAAGATGTGAAAAATAAACAGGCAACAGAAGGTAAATCAGACATTTGTGTTTGTTTTTCACGTATGAATGTAAGGAAGGTTACATCAGATCTGTGTGGAGCCATCATGGATGCATTATAGAGACATGAGGATACAGCTGATCAGTCATGTGACTTCAATGGTTGCTTTGTTACAACATATTCGGATTGTAATTTTAAAAAGTGTTTACATCTATTGTTCAGAACTTTAAGTCGTTTTAGAAAAAGACAACAAGGGTGTTGCTGCTACGTACCTTCCTGGGAAACTTTCTTCCAGGGATGAGGAGGGTACATGAAGGCAGCGTTCTGGATCTGATCATTGATGTCTTCATCTTCATTGAAAGGGAACGTCCCACTGAGACTGCAGAGAAAACGAAACATGGAGTTTGATATAAAATAAAGAAATTATATTACAGTTTTAACCTGTAATGCAGTGATGATTTCAAAATGTCTGCTTTATGTTGTAGTCTTATGTTCAGCACAAGGAATTCAAAACTAAAAGAAGAAAATTAAGAAAATAACAAAACAAAACAAAAACAAATAAAAGCATATAAAAAAGATTAAAACTAAAATCTTTTAAAACTGAAGTCATCCATCACACGAGTTTCAGACCTGACATAGATGATGACTCCAACCGACCACATGTCCAGAGATCGGTTGTAGCCTTTGTTCCTCAGTACCTCAGGGGCGAGATACGCTGGTGTGCCGACCACAGAACGCCTAAACGACTTCTCACCAATGATCCGAGCGAAACCGAAGTCGCACAGCTTCACCTGAAACAAGAAGATGAAGGTGTGTCACTGAAAACGTTTCTGTTTATTGTGTTTGTTTTGAAGTTAATCTCACGTCACTCAATAATTTTTTTAATTTATGAAAATTACGTCTGTACTTGAGACCTCTCAACTGTATGTTGTATGTGTCATTTGTAGAGGCTTGAAACATATGTTTGTGACTTGGCCCTAAATTTTAGATTATGAGGCCTCTTATAAATGTGACCGGTTAACTGTAAAACATAAACATAAAGTCTGATAGCAACAGGTTTGGGAATTGATACAATTGGCACATGATGTCTGTGCAAAGGTAAACATTAGCTGGCTAACTGACTCCCGCCATGTTGTTTTCCAGTGTTGCTCTTTGTGACACAAACTAAATAAAGTCAGAAGATTTGGTGGACAACATGAGGTTCAAACTAGGTGTTCATTGACTTAACACCAGTGTTGATTTGTGGGTATTCTAGACATTTAATATTTTTTGCCCCGTTACCACAGCAGAGGGAAGACACAGGTCAGGGAAAAGTCTTAATTAGCCTGAATCACAAATTTGATTTCCATGACCCTGATGGCTCGACAGCAACAGTCAGTGTTTGGATGGAAACACAGGAGGGAGGATGAGTGTGATGAAGCTGCTGACAGTGAAGAGCTGTTGGCTGCTATCTTTGCAGGATGATTCACAGACACTCAGGAGAAAGATGCAAGTGATCCGGGATACGTTGGCTCGCTTCACAGTCGTGTTGTGATGTATCAGTTTTCTTCAGCGTTGACTGTCAGCTGCTGTTCACATCTATTTTTGGTTATCTGCTCTTGTTATCTAGGCTCCTCATCCGGGTACATATTCAGATGTAGGTGGACTGACCTGATTTTAAAGTGTTGATGTTGGTCAAAGCTCCAGAACAGAAGCATTGTTTGTGTTTTCACATTTGTTCCCTTGATTAGCACTCACTTATCAATGAGCAAATGGCTGCAATGTTAACTGCTGCTAAAACCAAAATGTCTTATTTTTACGATTTTCGGTTCAATAAACGAGACAGAACAGGTGAATTAGACAGCTTTGGAGTTGTCCGAAGATGTTTCTGTTTTCTTCTTTGATAGATTTCAGCTTCAAGTCTTTGTGCTAAGCTAGGCCTAAACATGTTCTTGGCCTATCACATAGCTGAAACTGATATTGATCTTCTATGTTAGCTCTCTAGGTTAACAAATGTTAGCTCGGCCATTAACCTAGCTCTGAATAGTCAGAGTACAATTTGAATTCAGTTAACCTTTCCACATAGTTGATAATGGCTTTTTTATGACGTATCAATAAATGTGTGACTGTGGCTAAAATGACTCAATTGCAACACATTTTTTCATCTTTTTTGAAGGAGCTAGGCTCCTTTGCTAAGCTAGGCTAAACACATTGTATACTGAATACAGAGATGAAAGTCATCTCACTGTGGGGAAGAAGGGGTAGAGGATTTCACAAAATGTCAGCCTCTTCCTTAAAATATCTTCATTAGCTGACTTTTTTTTAGAATGTGTGACACACTTCGCTAACATTAATGCAGCAACTCTTTAAAGTACCTCTTTAAGGCATTAGCATTTTGTTTGTTTCCTGATATTAGCGTGAGTAGCAGGCTCTGCAGATGACACGCAGTAAGTAATAAAGCGTGTGAGGAATGCTGAGCCCAACAGCCGACCTGATGCATCATTAGAGCTAACAGTTACTCCGTCTGACACAAACAGCTATTTCTGGAGAGGAGACTGAAAACTGCAGAAAGCTGCTAATAGTTACACTGACAGCTAATAGACCGTCTCTGTGTGTTTTTGTTTAGTTCGTCTGTTTCTGCTTTTGTTTGCTTGCCTGTATCTTGCTGTTTTCACCTCTCCCTACATATATATATATATATATATATATGCAGTATGTGTGTGTGTTGGTTGGAGGCTGTGAACATTTCTGTGGTGCATTAATCTTTCATCTTCATATCAAGTCTTCTTCTGGGTTTTTAAAATAATTCCTGATGATTCCAGCTTTTTAAAAATGCACTTTGTGCCACCATGTCAGCCGATTCTTTGCCTCACATTTTTCTCCATCCTGTCATTTCAGATCCACCCACTCCCACCTGCCTTGCAGTAACCCCTGCGTTCCCCGTCACCTGACCTCCACCACCCACCTGCACACCTGTTCTCACGTCTGCCATCAGCTCATTAACATAAACAGGACAGTCCATTGTGCTTCCAGCCCTTTTCTTTCTCCTCAGCCAAATATCCTCCACACAGTCCCTATCACGTACCTGTGGAAATGAGTCTGCAGAAGCCAGCAGGACGTTTTCAGGTTTCAGATCACAGTGGACAATGTTTTTGAAGTGGAGGTGACGCAAAGCCACGAGAATCTGACGGTGACACACAGAAACACACAACCAATGTTTAATGATAAAAAACTGTGAGTTTCATCAATCTGATTTGATGAATTTTTAAAAAATGTCCCGAGGGTGGCACTAGAGGAAACAAACAGGGTCCATCCACCCTCATCACGTTTTTGAATCAGATACCGGTCCGATCAAAAATTTTATCTACGTGTAGATGCATTCAAGACGGATTAAAATCTGATCGTTCAAACCACGTTGGGAGCGTTTGAGACATGAAGAAGACTTTTGTCTAACTCGTACTTCATATGATTCATCGCTAACGCAATCTAAACTGTTTTTGTTGACTAAATTGGTAAAAGTTCTTCTTCTGCTTTTTTTTAACAGCTTCAGATCAGAACACCACCTACTTTTGCACTGGAGTAGCACTGTGATCTGACAGACACGTATATTTGGTTTGATCTAAATGAAAGTGTCTCCAACTTTTGAGTTATTTGAAATGTGGTTGTATGAGGCACTGATCCACAGTCAGTGTAGACAGGAGGACCAGCATGGGGCTAAGCTAATGTACTTCTGTGGATAGAGGCAGCAACAAAACGTAAAACAAAATGTACCGGTATGTTATGTTAAGAATATTTTCACCACCCTGGCTTCACCTTCATTGACAAAGACTGTAATTTTACCTCTCAGAACTCAGCAGGTGGTGGTCCGCCGCTGCCTCCATCCGTTAGTTTGTTTAATTAGCTGACTTTGAAACACATTTTTAAGACCTTAGTTCTGAACTACCATTAGCTGCTGCTGTGGAGGTAGACCAACAGCTGTTCTGCAATGATTTTTTCTGTTTTTGTTAATCGAGTCTGGTGGCTGTGGACAGAGCGATATAAGGTCTCAGCTCCCTGTCGAAAAGGGCTGTCTGACAGCAAGGTACGGTAGTGAAAGTATTTTAAATATATATTGATATTGGTTTCTCTAGGTTTGCCTTTTTTTAGTGTCGTAAATCTATTCTATTGTTGCCCCCGTACATTAGCTTACCTTCATGCTGGTCTTCCTGTCTGCTTCTACAAACTGTGGGTGTGCTGACTGCACTGACAGTATAAACCCTGGACATAGTCTCTGTGATGTCCCTCACGGGTTTCTGAAGAACTGTTGTGAAGATCAGTGTGGTGGCTCTGGTTGTCTCCATATTGACAGTGCTGCCTTTTTCGCCCCTTGGCTAATCTAGAAATGGTCAAAGACGTGGCTCATCTGTGGATCTCAGGCAGGCCAAATGATGCCTGGTTGCTCAAACAAGCAATCTGTAATGACACCTAACTGTCGATCAAAGCGTCTGCGCTCTTAATTCTGCATAACTTAATAAATATAACTGTCTACCGTAACACACTGACTGTGGATCAGCACCTTATACAACACACAGATAACAAACTATCTCTTTAAATCTCATCTGGATTTTATCTGGATACGAGTCGCTGAAAATGCTAAGTACAAATAGAGCCTTTGATTGTTTGTGTATCTGTGTCTGTAACTCTGTGTATGTGTGTGTGTGTGTGTGACCTGTGTGACCAGGAACTTGGTGATCCTCTCAGGCAGTCGTCCTTTCTCACTGGACAGGATCATCTCCAGCATGTCTCCGTGGAGCTTCTCCATGACCACGAACACTCTCTCTGGGGTCTCAAACATGCAGTCCAGGTTGACCACGCCTGGGTGGTGCAAACTCTGCAGGGAGGAGAAATCATCATCGTCTAAAGTTCTGACAGCTGCTGTCAGGTCAAACTTTTTATTTTCTAAATGTTTATTAAGATTAATCTGTATTTTCTATTATAATTGAAAATGCTCATATGACTGAAATATAACCTGAAGACAAAATATTCCTGAAGGATCGGGGCAGACATGAAGTGAACAGTGTGTGTGTGTGTAGATGTCGCAGCAGCAGCTTCTGCAGGTTGAGCAGCGCTGGAATATTAGAGGATGTCACACCCCTACAGTGTTGGCACGGTAATGAACATCGTTCACGACAGGAAGTCTCACTCACTGCTGTGTGTGTGCGTGTGTGTGCTTGTGTGTACCTGCAAGATGGCGACCTCATTGCGCAGCTGACTCTCCTGTTTTGTGGGGAATCGGAGTTTGTCGATGATCTTGATGGCGACGTCTCGACCGGACTTTCTGTGCTTACCTGGATGAAAACACACAAAAAATGCACACTCAGCCAGTGGTGGAAAGTAGGAAGTACATTTATTACATTGACATGTGCATCTTCACGTTGTGCAGGTGTGTTTTACCTCCGTAGACAATGCCAAACTGTCCTGAGCCAAGAACCTCGTCTGGGAAGATCTGATACACCGAGTTGATATCCTAAAAACAGAGTGCACATCAATCACATCAACCGAAATAAAGGAAATCACTTCGATAAAGTTCTTAAAGCGACTTTATGTACATTTTTTTGTACACGTGTAGTGAGTCGACAACTTTGCTAACAGCCAATCATCAAGCAAGGTCAACAACACAAGACATAGCAGCAGCTAATATTACTGACTAGTCCAACAGCAGTCAGGCCAGCTCGGCGTCTGTCTTTCAGCCTTTTATTTCACCAAGCTCTCACCAACCACTAAAAGTCAGTCCCACATTTACTCCTGTCCGGCGGCTTCTTGCTCGCTCACTCTCTCTATTTCTCTTCTTAGCATCCTCTTCAGTCTCTTCTCCTCTGCCATTATGTCCATAAAGACTGCTGAGCACGGTTACATTGCCCACTCGCCCAGCTCTGGTTCTGGCAGGACACCGGCTCCACTCCAAACATTCCCCTGCACCCCCGGGCCTGACCTCCTCTTCTTCCCAGTGGTCCCTGTGGTACAAACACTAACACTCCCCCGGTGCTTTATGTTCACAGTCCGGTAACAAACTGAGCTAACATTAGCTAACAGCAAAAAAGCAAAAGAAGCACAACCGAAGGTGCATGTTGGACAAACAAACAAGAAGCACTGATGAAGCATTTTGTCCTCCAGTGTGTCAACTAGTGGATGTGGCGCAACAGAAGTTATGCCTACAAGTGGAAACAGAGAAAGAACCAAAGTCTGTGTAAAAAAGGGAAATGTTTTGATGTAAGCATAACATTTTGAGGCACAGAAATCACTGCATTTGTCTCAGACTTTAAAACAACAATGAAAAAACAACACTGAAACTGAAGCTTTCTTTAAAGTTTAGGTTTCAAAGGTCAAAGGTCTCACGCTTCCTTCGATATAAGACTGCTCTAAGTAAAGTGGAGGAAGGTGGAGGCCGGTTGAAAGTGGGTTCAACAAAAATGTCAATTACATCTATTCATCACCTGGTGAAGGACTTTTCCAAAAATGGGGTTTTATACAGGAGAGCCTACCGTGCGCCTCCCTGAGTGTAACTACGCAGCGTCAGTGATCTGCCACAGCTTTGACACCAAAACTGCTAAATATTTTCTCCTTGTCTGCAATCACGTCTCCCTTTTCTCCCCTGTTAGCTGACAGCCTAATATCACACCTCAAGCAAAGAGGACAGAAATACAATATTATAAACCTCCTCCCCCTTCCCCCGAGCTTACTGCCTAATTACCATCCATCGCTATGGAAACCGTTTGGCTGAGTAAGTAATCACAGTAATCTCCATTTGAGGTGCTTGAAGATATGCTCACCTTGGAGACGGCGAGGTGAGCGTGTCTGCATAGAAAAATGGGACTCGATGTTCTCTGTAGTTTAATTTGCATGAATAGAGTTTGCAGACATTTGAAGGTTATGTGAATCTTTATTATGTAAATGTACAGAGTGTTTGCTACATATACGACCTGACACGCTGTGACAGCTCTTCAAATGTAAATGAATAAAAAAGAGAGAAAACATGAGGCCATAAGAGACGCTGTCATCATGTTAAAGACAAAGAGTTAAAGCATCATTATGTAGAAATCATTATTTGTTGTGATGTGTTGTGTTGCTTGTGTTGCCTCCAGCTCAGTATCTGTTCTGATTACATTACTCATAATAAAAAACTAGCGAGTCGACAACTCTGCTAACAGCCAAACACCAAGCAAGGTCAACAACACAAGACATAGCAGCAGCTAATATTACTGACTAGTCCAGCAGCAGTCAGCCCAGCTTGGCGTCTGTCTTTCAGCCTTTTATTTCACCAAGCTCTCACCAACCACTAAAAGTCAGTCCCACATTTACTCTTGTCCGGCAGCTTCTTGCTCGCTCACTCTCTCCTTTTCTCTTCTTAGCTTCCTCCGCCAACATTCTCTTCAGTCTCTTCTCCTCTGCCATTATGTCAACAGAGGCTGCCAAGCTCGGTTACATTGGCAGCTCGCCCAGCTCCGGTTCTGGCACAACACCAGCTCACCTTCCTGTCAGCATTCCCCTGCACCCCAAGCCTGTAAACCTCCTCTTCTTTTTTCCGGTGGTCCAAAACTCCTGTGGTACAAACACTAACACTCCAAACTGAGGTAACATTAGCAGCAGCTACAGTTGGCAGCAGTTTACTTCACTGTCCATCAGGAAACTCTGTAAATCACAGAGAGTTGAGACGGAGCAGCCGGAGGACATCAGAGGGAAAAGCAGAAAACCATTTCTCCATAAAATATGATCCAGTTTCACCAAAATCAGTCAAATAGTTGGTGGTGTGTGACTTAGTGCCGTAAAGTGCTACGTACTTCTCCCGACGCGGAGCCCAAAGTTACATAGTGTGAGAACAGACGTATGAATGACAGAGACACCATTCATCTGATTACAAGTCAGTGCAGCATCAACAGGATTTAACAGACGTTAGTTTATGAAAAAAAAGTTACACAATGAGGCTTTAATGAGATGAATGAAAAACCAAAACCTGTAGAAAGGTCGTCAGATGTTCTACACTAAAACTAAAACCTGACCGATATATTAGCAAACATTCACATGGCGGCCATTTTTCTCTAAAATTAGGAAGCTCAAGTACAGAACCTGAATACTTGGTGCACCACTGAACAATGACAGTAATACGTATCACTGGCTATCTTTAGACAGTAAGAGGTGGCAGAGATGGTTACATAGCTGAATGTGTGTGTGTGTGTGTGTGTGTGTGTGTGTGTGTGTGTGTGTGTGTGTGTGTGTGCGTGCGTGCGTGCGTGTGTGTTTTCTTACCACATTCTCCTGGATCTGGCAGTTGGACACAGAAATACTAATGGAGATTTCCTCTGTTCATGAGGCACAAACAATAAAAAAAAAATCAGTGAATCATTCACACACACACAAAAAAGCAAATTAATTAAACTCCACTTTAACCAAACAGGTCTGTGTTGTATTTTGCCCTTAGTCACTCCTGTGAAAGTATATTAACATGTGTATTTACACTGTCTGAGCAGTATATTAATAAATGTTATAAATCTGAAGCCTTCTGGCAGTCGAGACACTATTATTTTAGTGTTCTTTCCACGCAGGTGAACACACAGAGTCACTGTGAGACCACAGTGAAGCGTTAGTCATGATCAGTTTGACGTCAGTGAAGGTCTGAAATATCTCTGATGGGTTTCGTGTGGGCGTCACAGCCCTGAGGGGATGTGAGAGTCTGCAGGAGAATTCACCAGCAACATGAACATTAATACCTGAGCTGGAAATGTTTCCTTTCTCAGGCGAGATGATGCTAAAATGACATTTACATTTGTTTAGTTTCATTTCAGATGGATTCTCTGCCAAACTCATGGACGCCTGCATTCATATTGAAGTTAGAGAGAACCTCTTAACATCAAGTGTTTTATTTCCCTTGAGAAGCCTAAAGGCTGGAAAAACATTATGCCATAATGTCTGACATCAAATGTGAATATTTTAGATGTCTTGTGCATTATTTAACACACATTTCCCCAAAAATTTACTTGACTTATTCGGTATGCTTGAAAACTAACTTCAAGTTAGTTTGTACTGATGGAGGCTGGAGGTGTGACCAGTAACCGAAGGACACAGAGCACCAAAATCTTATTTAGTTCCTATTGTAAGGCTTGAAACGGGTGTTCAAAACAAATTTTAAAACTATTTCTAAAAACGTACCAACATGTCCAAAATGTAGATGCAGTTTTTTGGGCAGTAAAAGGGGCTCATGTCATCAGGGTCTATAGCTATAAAGAGCTGGATGTCGTCTGCATAATGGCTTAACATTTAAAGAAATTTTATGTTCTTAATGGAGATGTCAGCTGTGATGGTGTCTTACTGTGTCCACTTCGGTGGGAACTGTGGGAAATTCCTGTTGAGACGGCCGGCATCAGTGCATGCTGGATGGCCATCTCCCACATCCGAGCCACATCCTGCCCAACCCCACTGACCTTAAACCAGTGAGTAAAATAAATTATTAGCCATTAACTTATAATAGGAAATAGAATAGGACCAAACTTTTCTTCATGTTTCACATGCTCAGTGACGTGACTTAGACGGACAAAGCAAACAAACAAGCAAGTTGCTGGCTCAGGTTCATCAGCACACGCAGTGCGTGTCTATTTTCTAAAAAAAACTACAACAGAACAATGGCAGAGAGGAAGAGGAGCACTGTGTGGCTGTATTTTCAAGCCGAAAACGAGGTCATGAAAATTAATTGAGAATTAGCAATTCAATTACGCATCCACCTGATTTATTAAAACATATCTGTATCAGCGATACTGGCCCGTATTTACTTGGTATCGGATCGATACCAAAATATGCAGTATCGCAAACCACTATTATTTACCAGGATGCTGCTGCCGGTCACAGATGATTCAGCTCTCTGCAGGTTTTCTCCAATGTAGTAAACCAGTGATGCTGTGGCGATCTCAAAGCAGTGGGGATTTGCTCCATCAGGAAGCAGAGAGAAGGTCTGTGCTGGTTCCAGGGATAATATCTCAGATAGCGGGATCTCCTGTAGAGACCAGTAGAACCGAGGATGAATAAAAAACTCTCAAGATAGAAGCTTGTTTCGGTGCCATTTGTGTAAACCAAGAGTATGATAATAATGGCAAAAGTACAATGATATATATGATGTGGACAGTCCAAACATTAAGGACATGATCCCTCACCAGCTTCCCACCGTCCAAACATTGTTGTACTTGTGGAAGTTCACCTGACATTATTTTTCTTTGGTTTGGCTCCACACTCTCATCCAAATATGGTCACCTCTGGCTCCAACGAAAAAAAGATGGTGACGGCCATAATGTCAGACTCAAAGCTTCAACAGTCCACAAACCAATGTTCTTCTTTTTTTGACAGAATCTGTGTTTGCTTTTTATTGTTCTTTGACCTCTTTGGTTGTTTTATATTCTTATGCAGGATGAGGCTGGTCTTCACTATGTTGAGATATAGAACAACTACTACTATTTTTACAACGTTGTCTTACATCCCTTTATATTAAGAAGGCCTCATGACTCCCGTGAAGCTTTGCTGACCTCTTGCAAGCGTTGGAAGCCTCAGGTTGGTAACCAGTCCTATACAGCAAAAAGCAAAAGAGCTGTGTTTACTTCTGTAGAAATCAGTGTTGTATCTTGTCTTACCTTATAGTATTTACTTCCTGTGTCGTTCTGAAACAGTGTGATGCATTTACTGTCCAGTCGCCAGTAATGTCTCTTCCTCTGAAATACAGAGATCGAGAGGAGAAAGGAAGAAAGGAGGAAGCAAGGACAGAAAAAGCCGTAAGAAACTTTGACATCATGTATTTTTTTTACACTTTTTTCTCAGATTTAAAGGAAAATCTGCTAAAAAAAAAAACCCCACAACTGTCAGACAACGTTTCTATAAAGTCATACTAAAAACTTTTGTTTGAACATGTTCTCATCATTTTCTCACTTCTTTAATCATCTCACTGATATTAATAATATGCCTAATTTTCGTGTCAGCACATTTATTTTTTTATTTATGACAAAAGATCTAACAGGAGATGGGCTGGCCGACGTATGAACAAAAGAAAGGAACAAACAATGAGATGAATATTCAGTTATCTTTATCCTCAGTATTTAAAACAAGCCTAAAAATAAAGTATTGTTTGTGGTTTAAGGAGATAAAATCACAGCAGATTGTTTCCTAAATGCTTGTGGGAAAGTCTGCAAACTCAGCCCACAAAGGTAAAGGTAAACAAACAGACAGACAGGTAAATCAACAGACAGACAGGTGGAGTACCAGAGTGTCCTTGCTGGTGTAGTGGACCATCCAGCCCTCCTTCATCACATTGCTGCTCTTCCTCTTTGTGTGTTTAACGGATTGAACAACCCGCATCAGAGGGATGTTGTTACTGGTGGAGGGGCTACAGGGGGCGGGACAAAGCACAATCTATCATCTGTATACGTGTGTGTGTTTCTCAGTATGCGTGTGTGTGTGTACCTAATGGCTCGGTTGGACTCGTCCAGGTCAGGGTCGTGCATGTCGCAGAGGTCACTCGGCCCTAGGAGAACCCCCTCTGATGTCAACCCATCATCCATGTCGTCCAACAGGCCACCGCCTCTCACCGCCTCCTCAATATCATGGTCGTCAAGGCAACCCTCTGCCCCTGACTCTGCTCCTGGGCTGAGGAGCTCTACAAAACAAAGACAAACCTAATGTTAGGATTAGCTTTAGGTTCATGAATGTGATGTGATGTTAGTCACTAATGGTCCCCCATATATCCTCACGAGATGACGTCCAGGAGGCATCTCGTGAGGGCATCCAGGAGGCACGAGATGCCTCCTGGATGCCTCCCTATATATATAGTGTAAGTACAGTCCAGCGTGTCAGTGTGTTTAAACTTGCCTCCATTTTTGGAAACTTCTCCAAGGCAGTTGTTCGGCACTTTAGGAGCACATCGTTTATGACAGTTAAATTTACAATCTGAAGGAGAAGCAAGAAAAAGAAGAGCCATAAGACAGCAGCAGTGACAGGAGGTCATGTTTCACATCACACAGCCGTTAACTCATCAAGAAAACAGGAAGTGATGCAAAGTCCAGGAAAATGTCTAAGGTTGTGGTGGCAAATGTCAGAGTTATTTTTTTTAACCACAATTGAGTTTAGTTGGTTTAACCAAGTAACTTGTTGATGCAGACCTGAGCCAAATATTTGAACATCTACAAATCAGATATATATTAGATTCCCTGATCCAATTCTCCCAGAGGATAAAGATTTTAATGACCTTACCTCTGGTTACTTTACTTTTTTTTAGCTGCAGAGATAAGTCATCCAGATTTTGTTTGCTCTGTCCAACACATCACATTGTCATGCACATTGCAGCATTAAAGTTGAACAGGAGGCTCACCTTTACACTGCAGTCCCTGCCTGAAGAGGCCTTTCAGCAGCTTTTTGCAGTGCTGGCAGACGGTGGGTCTGGTGTATGAGTGGATCAGGAAGGTGTGAGGAACTTTAACCTTTGACAGTAAGATTTTGTCCAGTTCAATGGGACGGCCACCGTATGACTGGGAACTGGAGCGCCGCTCTCTCCCGGGGAAGTAGTCTAATTGGTTCTTCTGCTGTGAGAAGAGCAGAGACATAGATCAGGAGGTCAGCCAGTGTTGCGTTCAACCAAATTACTGCATTTAATGGAGTGACTAGCAAGTGACTAGCATTATTACTGATGCTCAGGACAGATTCCAGACAATGGTTGATTATTTGACAAAATGCTAGGTAAACAGTCAGCAGCTGGCCGGCAGACATTTCCCCCCATGATTACAAGTCATCAGGTGGTAACTGTTCTTCAAGACTCAGGTTTACAAAAGTAAAATGAAACTTTTCCCAGCTGTTAAAACAAATGTTACCAAATAAATAACTAAATAAATAAATGAATAAACCAAAATCTTAAATCACTTTGTTAAAAAATAAGGTTACTATCTCTTTAGTTTTGTGTTTTGGACCTTCAGAACTGACTCTCAGGATTGTCAAGCATCTGATGTATTCACAGTTATGTTAAAAACAATAATAACAGATCGGTGAGCAATGCAGTAAACAAACACTGAACATTAAATCAATTAATTAGAATAAATTAGAATGTGGTTTTAATCCAGTTCATCAGAGCAACTTCCTTATTATTAAGGGTAAAAATGATGCGTTTTACCTCCATGCTTGGGCTGACTGGAGACTGCAGAGCAAATGAAAGAAAGATAGTTAGTTTGTTAGTTAGTTAGAGTCAGGCTTGAATGATTTAATAAAAGAAAATAAATTGATTGGATTTTTTCTTCATTGATAATATCTTGTCTTAACTATTAAAATACACTGACTGCCTTTGGTGTCTCAAAAACAGTTTAGACTTCCTCAAGTCTAAAAAAGATGTTTTAGTTGTTTGTTTGACCCAAATGAAGTCAAACCAAGCATCAAGCTACAGTACATCCGGCAGTGATATTGAGGGAGTGTTGACTCAAATGCAATTGACCATTCAGTAAACTCGTCCCACAAACGACAATCTCGAGAGCAACAGATTTTTTCCTATCCAAAATTTGAAACTATAATTCTGTAGGAAACTTTTTTAGTATAATTTCTGGACATGCAGAGTTCCACGGTCCAGTTGGCTAGAATAAGCATGTATCTTCCGGTTAGACTGTCATAATGTTGTGATCATGTTGTTCGGGTATGTCTAGACACTCAAAAAAAGACTTCCTTCCTTTCCTTTTCAAAAAGGGCATGGTCTCCTGGGCTGAAAAGCCTTTGTTTGTTTAACCCATCCATCCACCCAAACCTCTTCCATATGCAGACTTTTCACTCTTTATACATCACCTGACTTCAACAGCACATCAAAACTGCAGTGCTTTTCAGAAATTATGCTACAGGGTGACCTAAAACATCACAGTGTGAAGCCACTGAACAAACTGCAGGGTTACTCTGTTTACAAAGGCTCGGAGATGTGGTTTGTATCCCCTTCAAAAGACCAAATACACAAGAGCAAAAGAGTAAAGGAACGATTAAACACTGTGTTTATATGCTCTAACATCAGCATGCCTGGCATGATTACTACCTGCAGTAGTAAATGAATGCAGCTTCACTTCCTTGGCCAAAGTGCTCATCAGTTAGTCTTCATTTTTAAAGACTTTTTTCTTGTAAAAGTGAAACATGTTGTTTGAAAATACAAGAAACCATCTAACCTTTGTGTTAATTGGACGATATGTTCTTCTGAGGTAGGTCAGAACATAGAAAATGAGAGATTGTAGATTTTCTTCTATAATATGAGGACTAACAACGATGTATGATGAGCCTGAGCCCCAGTCTACTGACCAGTAAAGCATCATCGGTGTAGTGGGGTGGTGATGGCTCAGCAGAGAGGGGGCGCCCCACGTTTACCAGTCCCCCCGTCAGGGAGACGTTTGACGAGCGGCGCCTCCTCACTCCACTGCAGTTATTGGGGATCTTAAAGGCACAACGCTTGTGATAGTTCAGACCACAGCCTGGACACAAACAGAGACAACATATATAAGCCAATATACAGCAGTTTGTCTCATGGGGCTTCAAAAGCAGAAACACTACATCAGTAAGTTCATACCTTCACATTTGAGTCCCTGTCGTACGAGTCCCCACAGCATTTCTCCGCAGTGGTCGCAGAAGGTCGGAGCTCGGTACGAGTGAACAAACAGACAGTGTGGACGGATCTGGAAGTCCTCCACTGTGGCTGAAGCTGCAGAACATCAAAAGACATCAAAATACGAGTGAATTCAACAACGTTTATCTGAATGCCTTCTAAAGTCAAATAATTACCTGTGTAATAAGTACAGTTCAAATATAATATAAAATACTAAAAAAAGTTCTAAAAATATGAATCCTCTAAACTTTTGTTTGCGGTACTGAAACGTTTTACTTCAAACATCACAATATTTACATGACTACTGAAACTCCAAGGTCAGGGGATCGAATTGAAAATTAAAATGTTAGCATTAAACATAAGCACTAAAACAACTGAAAAATCTATCTTGGAACTTCCTCAAATAAGATGAAGTGTCACTTTAAATGTAAGCATGACACGAAAGCAGCAAAATGAGTTAAAATATAAGCAAATGTAACAATGTAAATGTAAGAAGATGAGGACAACATGAAATGTAAGCATTAAAGAACTTGAAGAAAATAAGAATTGAAGAGATTTTCCTAAAAAGAGATTCAGTTAAACTGTAAGCAAAGAGTGTTGGCACTGATGTGAGTGAAATGTCAGATGATGTGTAACAGCTGAAAGGAGTTAAAGTATAAATTCTAGTTCTGAAGTTGAGGGTATGAAAGGTTTAAGAAAGGTGTAAGATGTCAGCGTCCAACAGTGTAAGCACTGAGAGGAGTTGAAGTGTATGTTTAAATGAAAGTTCTGAGAGGACATGAAGTGTCACTTGAAATGTCAGCATGAAATGTAAGCAATAAAGGAAGTAAAGAGAAAGTGCTAAAAGGAGATGATAAGAGATGTAAGTTGATGTGTCCTGAAAGGAACTGAAGTATGAGCTGACATGTAAGAGTAACCACTAAGATTTCAGTTTATGGGTAACAGCTAAAAAGGAGTTGAAGTGTGAGGTAAGGTTAAGGTTCTGAGAGGATATGAAATGTCAGATAAAACGTACAACTGAGGTGTAAGCTGTGAAAGGAGATGAAGTGTCAGCTGAAGTGAAAATGTTCTTCAGTTATTCTATATAGTTTTTTGTACTCCCTTGTAAAAATCAAACTTGATGGCACTTAATTAAATTAAGGTAAGCGTAAGGACTGAAAGCAATTGAAGTATCATTTGACATATCAGCCCTAATGATGCCTCATTGAGAAACAAAATATTCTGTTTTGAGATTCATGCCACTAAAATTAATGTTCTTTTATAGGTGATGAGTGCCTCAAGACTTTTGCAACATTAAACATTAAAACCGAAAGCCAAGAGAATCAACACGATTCCAGCAGAACAACAGTGAAGTGTTTCACACTCTGTGGTACCAAGTCTCATCCTGAAGTGATTTTTCTTTTCTACGTTTTCCAAAATGTTTTTAAATCGGCTTGGAGACGAGCAGCTGCTGATCTGGGGTGACTGGGCCAGCAGCCATAATAGCCATCTGAGCCTAAACATCCTACAGCTGTTTTCACAAAAACCCTGTTGGGCACCCTGGCAGCATTGTGACCTCCTGCTGGAAAAACCACAACACCGAAGAGGGAATCCACCGGCCTGCGTGAGCAGCTTAAAGAAGTTTAGAAATCTTTGTGTTAGAGCCATATTGAGGTTGCACTCTTCTTATTGGCTAAGACATGTGTAATGTGATATGTGCGTATTTAGTTTTTGGTTAGAAAAGATGGCGGCAAGGAGATCACACTAGTTTTTGACCATGCTCGGGATTATTATTTTGGATTACTGCAATTTATTGTTAATTTATTGTTTGTCATACTCAACAGAAAGATTTTCAATAAATCACAAAAAAGAAAACTGTGGAGTTTTTTTGGGACAAAGACACGCGTCAACTACATCCTCGTGCTCCATAGCTTTAGAGTGTGTTTAAAAGTAAAAAACAACGAAACCACACTAACACTTTGTAACAATAATAATAAAAAAAAGATTATTAAACATGAACATAAGAAGGTTCTTCAAAGCACCAAAAGTGCTGCAATGGTGACTTTTTGCAGTCAGTTCCCCCCAAAACAGCAAAAAAGGATAAAAAAAAAAGGTGGGTGAGCAATAAAAACAAACCTGTGAAAACATTTCAAATTAAAAATCATAAAACACTGCATATTCTGAACTTTTGAAATTGAGGCACTCATTTTTTTGTACCTACAAGACACTTTACCATACGCTTCAACTCCTTTCAGTGCTTCCACGCCAACTGAAATTCAAAGTTGTAAGAGAACATGAAGTGTCACTTAAGATGTTGGAATTACAAAGATGGAGGAATTACAAATGTCAACGATTTTCAGTAATATTTACATTTAGCTGACCTACAGGGTGCAATTTGGGGTTTGATATCTTGCACACAGACACTTCGACATACAGACTGGAGAAGCAGAGAACCACCGATCAGCTGATTAGTCGACGACCCGTTCTACCTCCTGAGCCACAGCCGCCCCATAATAGTTCCTGCAAACTGCTGTTAAAAACTGAATATGATCAGCTGATAATACACCTGATCAGCCACCGCCAGTAATCTTTACACAACCAATAACAAGCCAATAACTAACAGCGGCCATTGTCAGACTTAACAGTTACCTAATGTTTCTGTAGCGTTGACAGAACATTAAAAAATATATAAAAACATATTTTAAGTTTGAATTAAACTAAAGCTCCCTGTGACACCAAACTCCCTTAAATATGACATTTGAACAATTCATTACGTGTCCGTAAAAAACACATCACTCTACAAACACGAGATAAAGGAGGTCATATGTCGACAGTCTGACTGTCAATTCAGCATCAATATAATACATAAAGATAAACTGTGTTTCTGTACAAACTTTACAGTTTGGAGTTCATTGCCTCAACAACTGAACAACTCTCTACCAGCGTTATTTTAGTGTTAGAGGAATGAGGTGAACTGTTTCAAACATGAAGATTTCTCATTAGTTGGTGGATCAGACACACGCTGAATTAAACACAGACTCTAAACACTGTTAATTCCCCATCTGTCATGTGTGTGACAGGATTTTAGAAGTTTTTTCGTGCCTACAACCAAATCAATGTAAAGTGCAGGGAGAGGCAGAAAACCAAGGCCTTATTTAAAACCTCTACCTATAGTTAAAATGTTATAGTTATAAGGAACAGAAAATTGACATACAGGGAATATTATAACTACATAAAGTAATAACGGACTGATAATAGAAAAAAAATGTCTAAGATATGATATTGCTTTAGTATAACATTTAACGAATTTACAATTACGCCGAAATAATTAAGAATTTGTTGTGGAGAGTGTTTCATAAAGTTTATAAAGTTTCTCCAAAATCAACGACTCACAAAATTTAGGGAGTTTGGGGACTTTCTCCACAGGCACAGACATATCCTATTTTTGTTACTATTAAATGTATGTGTAAAATTCGACATGTTCACGTCAGTTGGTGTACTTGGTCAGACCAGACGCAAGATGCTTCTTAATACTGGCTGTAAACAGGCAGTGTGGCTCGTTGGTGTGTTTTTAATAGTTTTTGGAGATCTATGGCACAGAGGAAGGCTTTGATACAAACACAGAACTTGTTAGTAGATACATTCACTGTTGGATTGAGTCTCAACATGAGATTTGTTGGCAGGAAGAAAAATATAGAATATAACCCGAGTTATAGCCAGAGATGGAGAGAGAGAGGACGGGAGGGAGATAAACAGAGACAGAGAGTAATGAATGGGTTGTTAGCGGGTATTTTGTAAATGTTTTGGAGGTATGAGAGGCTCTTAGTGGGCGCAGATGGACCGAGTGTTTGTTTGGTTGGCCAGCAGGCTTGGCAAGGCATGATGGGTAGTTTGGGATATCGTTTTCGCTCCTTTTCTCTCTCTCTCTCTCTCTCTCTCTCTGTGGATGTATTTCTGAATCTCTCTTCCCTTTTCGTTTTCCTTTTCTCTCACACACACACACACACACACACACACACACACACACACACACACACACACACACACACACACACACACACACACACACACACACACACACTCGCCCTGTGCTGTGGTCCTCCAGCAGAATACGGCTCTGATTAGACATTCTGCTGCAGGAAATTACCTCCATTTATTCAAATTATTGTTTATGCCTTTTGTTTGGAGGGCCAACATACGTTTGGAAGTCTGAACAAGCTCCCAAACTGTTATTATATGCTTCAGAAAATGACTTGTGTGTGTGTATGTGTGTGTGTGAGCGTGTGTGTGTGTGTGTGTGTGTGTGCGTGTGTGTGTGTGAGAGAGAGGGTTTCCTAGGTAGTCCTTGTCTGAATATAAATGCCTGTGTTTATGTGTGTATTCTCTGTGGCAGAATTAGGAGCGTTAAGGAGCGCTCGCTGCTGGCTTGTTAACGCACAACCAGAAAACAAACACTGCGGGTGGAGAAACTGTGAACCAGCAGTAGAGGAACAGCTGGGTGTGGTGTACTAATAATTATATTTGTGTTTTATCTGATTAGCTCAATAACTATAACTTGAATTATGACACATAAACATTCAGAGGTGGGATGAAAAGCTCAGAGGTCTGATTTCACTCTTAATTTATTATTTATTTAATTTAATGAATCTCCGACTAACACTGTAGTTTTAGAGCTGACCAATCCCAGAACATTTTACTGTTAAGTGTTGTGTTGTTTGAAGTGTGGATGCACAGGGTACTGATACACAGTCACGGGCTGTTGCCACAGTGACACTCATCAGCAGGTGTCAATCACAGTTGCTATGGAAACACTAGTCAGAAGGTGTCACTGACTGTTGCCATGGTGGCACTCATCAGCAGGTGTCAGAGACCGTTGCTATGGAAACACCATTGGTCAGCAGATGTTACTGAGCTGTATTCCTTAAAGGGAGTTTGGTGTCATATTTTCCCCGGACAGCACAGGGAGCTTTAGTTTAATTCAAACTGATAATATGTTTATTTTTTAATGTTCTGTCAACACTACAGAAACATTAGGTAACTGTTAAATATGATAAGGTTGTCTGATGTTGACTGCTGTTAGTTATTGGTTTGATTAATGGTTGTGTGTTGATTACTGACGTGGCTGATCAGGTTTAAAATCTTAGTTTATCTTAAGTTTATCGTATTCAGTTTCTAACAGCAGTATGCAATAAATGGTTAATCCTTGTGAGTGTTCATCTTTGTTACAATCTGAGATAGATGATGAACATTAATGTAGTGTTAATATTAGAACAGCTATAAAGTGGAGTGATAGAACAACTGTAAAATATCCATTAAGGTACAATATGTAAAATTGAATTCCAGACAAGTGGAATAAGTCGCCCCCCTCCCTTAATGATGCTCACGCAGGGTGCTAGGTTGACGCCGCTGAACCTTCTCTAGCGCGAAAGGTAACGTAAACGTAACTAGCTAAACTCTGATACTCTACCTGTTGTGTTCTGGCTTTGTTTATTTCATGAATCAGCTTTTAAATCAGAGTCTGACTCACAATTTACGCTGTACAATAGTGACACGAAGAAGTTTAGTTTGGTTTGAGAGAGAGAGAGAGAGAGAGAGAGAGAGAGAGCACTGCTCAAGATACAATAAATCAGAGTGAGGGAGATTGTTTCATAGTGGTTTCGTCCAACATACAAAAACACAGAGAAAGGGCTGGCTCAATTCGTGGCAGTGCCAGCTAGTAGTGGCACTTCCCCACTGACCTGCTGAGGCAGCACGGCACACCCGGCAGGTGGTCACACCCAGGCAGATCTGACTACATATATTACTTGTCATAGCGACACTCGTCCCGTATCCCGCTACCAGTGTATTTTCCTCTTCGCTCAGGAAACGAGAGCAGTCTAACGTTACATGTACTGACATTAGATAACACGTGTGAAAATGATGAGAAACTAAAGTGCACAAGTGCACAATGTAAAATTACTGTGCACTAAGTCACCTAATGTTACTGTAATTACTATATTTGTTTTTATTTTATAAAACACTCGTCAGTGTTGCATTAGACTCTCTGGCAGATTTCCATTACATGATTTCTGCGTTAATCTGGTTTAGGTTTTCTTAATAAATCTCTCAACTGCTGCCGCTGTGACAGCCATCCCAAGCTGCTGTAACCTTGCTTGTTTTTTTGTTGTTGTTTTTGTGTGTACCTGACCTCTACACCTGTTTCTGTCTCTCAGAGTCCAACTCTGTCAAACTGCTGCTCTCGCTTGCTTCCATCGTTGTAGTGCGCGTTTGCCACAGACTTGTTTCATACCTGGCAACCTCGGATATTGACCACGGAACTAATTGATCAGAATTCCAAAGGCCAAAACATAAACAAAGAGAGCGGCTGGGCGGTAAATTTCAAAATAAGATCATTTTGGCTGTCAACGAGCAAGTATTAAGAACTGATGATATAGCATATTAATTGTATGATTTTAATACAGTGAATATCATACATTCACTATAATATATATTGTACCTGTATTATATTAAAGTTTGGGTTTAATTGCCTTGAATGACGTACTTTGGCGTCCATGTTTGTTTGATTTTCAAAAACTTCCACATTATTACTTATTATTATTCAAAAAAGACATGTAGGGTTAGGGTTAGACTGTGTATGTTTGTATTTGTCTTTGGTTTGCTTTGTTTTGTACTTTTGATTGTTATTGAACTTTGTTTACTGCTTTTTAATTTGCCTGCTACTGAAATTTGATGTTTGTCTTCATAACAAACTTTAATGAAAGTAATAAATCATAGGAACAGAGCAGTAGAATATTGTCCCATCATCCTCAGGGTTTATTGTGGATTCTAAACAACTTTAATCAACATGTAAGCCGATTAAAAAACAGCAGGAAAAAACAGTTTGTCAACTAGCTCCATGGATAAAATCACAGCCAATAAAACCTGTTTGCGTGAGTGTTTTGGGAATTATAAGGATGTTTTTTTTTTTGTTTTTTTGAGGTTGTTTGTGACCAATCAGCTCGTTTGGCTAGAGCTGCCTGCTACACCGTACAAAGTCAGTTTCCTGTTTGTTTCCTCCACACTTCAAGCTGTCACTGCAACTGCCAGAAAGCTGTTAACCAAAGTGTTTTTAGTGTCAGCATCCTAACAAAGGAGGAGGAGAAAGGAGGAGAAGACAAGGTAAAAGAGGTGAAGGAGATGGAAGATGGGGGAGATAAAGAGAAGGGGGGATAAAAGGATTAATGGAAAGACAATGAGGAGGATAAGAGGAAGAGTTCAGGTTTGAATTTTAAGTGACTCTTTAATTCTTTTCATTGCCTTGTTTGACACCTGCACCTCAACTGTTTTAACTGCTTAAAACTGTCTCCCACTTATATGTCTTTCATTGCCTGTCTTTCATTAAACCACCACTTCCACTTCAACTGCTTTGAGTGTTTGTTCAAATGATTCTTGCTTGAAGTGCTTTGTTCTTTAAGTCCTTTCAGTACTTCAGTTCTTTCAGTGCTTCAGTTCTTTCCATTGTTTGTTTGCTGAGTTTCTTCCGTTTATTTCAGTTCTTAAACTTAATCTGCCGCTTTAGTGCTTCTATTTGAAATGACACCTTAACTCCTTTCAGTCTTGATTTTTATATGGCTCTCCATATCTTCATATGAAAAAACATAAACTATTTTAAATTTCTTTCAGTGCTTCTGTTTCATTCACCACTTGAACTGCTTTTAGTTGTTGCACTTTAACTAAACAAAAACCTGTTGGAATAAACCATTAAAATTAAAAGGAATACAGTAGAAATACATATGGAAGCACATTTATTAAGACAAATACACAAATGCAGACAAGCATTATGCAAATGTACACACACACACACTGTACTGCATGGTGAAAGAGAGGCAGGAAATTGAGAAGCGACAGCTGTCAGACCGTTGTAGACAGTGTAGTGTAGCGTGAACACCTGAGTCCTGAGCTGGACGGCAGCCAGACAGACGATGTGACACCAAACTGAGACTGAAGATCTTTATTTGACACATCTGGATTGTTTTAGGTGTTTCTCAGACTGACAAAGCCAATTAATGCCTGCAGGAGGGTTTCTGTGGTTCTGCTTAGTGGTTAAAAAGGTTTTAGTTAAGTTTTTTTTAAATTATTATTATTGGGTATTTATTCCATTTTATTGTTGTCAAAGTTTATCATGCTCATTATAATTATTATTATTATAATTATTATTACATTTCTTAGGAGTAGTATTAATATTACTTAAAACAGCCCTGTCAGGTAGAATTTGCAACAGCAAATACATCAGAATGTTTTTTATAACCATGAACAAGGAAATGTTGTTGATTAATATATGTGGAAAGTTGAAAAAAATAAATAATTAAAGATACTGATTGATTGATCGCAATGCCTCGGTTGCATCAGAAGAATCACCTATCTTACCTAACTCAATGTCCTACTCAACTCCTGATACCAGGTTGTGGTCATCTCACGACTAGATTACTGTAATGCCCTCCTGACGGGCCTCCCAGCCTGCACAGTTAAACCTCTTCAGATGATCCAGATCAGTGTTTTTCAATCCTGGTCCTCGGGGACTACGGAACGACTGCGGCGTCCGGCAGCCCTCCGCAACACATATGCAGAGCTTCTATTTTTCAGACCCTGGTTTATTTTCAAAATAAAATACTCCATGTTCACCACGGATCGAGTTTCATTACAAAAACATGTATTAATGGGTGGGGGCGACCTGAAGTCAACAGGTGAGGGGTTTTCAGGCGTAATCATTTATGACACCTCACATTCTTTATATAAGGACACCAGAAAAAAGATGCGGCGTGGAATGCCACTGCAGGAGTCAAAGAGACTACAGTCGGCAATATCGCTGTTACAAGGCACATGGACACAAGACTCAACTACAGGACTTGGAAGGCAGATACAGGAGGTAACCAGTCTTTAATTACAATCCATGGTTCGGTACACAGGAGTTCAGTCAGGTAAGGCAGGCAAACAATCCAAAGGAGTAAGGCAAAGGCAGGGTCCAAAAACAGGCAAAGGTCAAAACCGAAAAGCACACTAGGGAAACGCTGGAAAGTAGGACACATTGTACACTGACAATCTGGCACTGGGGAAGGGGAAACAAAGGGTTTAAATACACAAGTGATTGACAAACATAAAGCGGGAAACTGGGAGACTGGAGTAGGCGGAGCAGGGACTGAATGTGACAATCGTGCGATTATGCGTGAATTCGCGAAATCTCATGCGTTCTTGCGACGCTTGGTAGCTGGCGGAGATGCACCTAAGTGCATTAGTGTGAGTTGGCGGACGGCGGAGTACGCAGTCGTTCCGGAGCGGAGCTGTTCTGCAGCCGTCCCGCATGCTGTATATTTTAGGGGTCAGATGTTTCCTCCTCCAACATACCTGATTCAAATCGCTCGTCATCAAGCTCTACAGTGGCCTGATAATGAGCCACTCATTTGAATCAGGTGTGGTGGAGGCAGTAGTCGAGTTGTAAAATGAAATGGGGAGCACAAGACACATAAGATGCAATTTCCTGCATTCTAGTCAATTTTAGGGTGACTTGCTAGACATGGCAAATCCCATCTGATTCATAGCTTGCATTCTCAGTTGCATGGCCTGCACAAGACAATACTATTTATCAGAAAAAAACAATAACCACTTAACTATGGACATAGCGATTATTGTATGAAGCAGCTAGCGGTGCTGCTAAGGCTAAAACAACAGTGTTTGATGATTGACACCTGTCACCTGTCACCTGTCGACCAATCAGAGTCAGAAGAATCGATTAATTTACCTTTGACCCTCCAATGATCCAACGATCCAGAATGAAGTAAACCCAAAGGTAGTATATCTTACCAAGAGGTCACACTTCACTTTCAAAGCCTCTCTGTCTTTATGTAAACAACCAGGAGCTTCGTGACCGATTCAAACTAAAGCACATTAGCAGTGTTTCTTCGCTGGAATAGAACTTTTGACCACAAAACAGCAAAGATGAGACATACTCGTTTTGTGGATTCTTTTTTTTTTTGCTACTCGTTGGGGGCTAGCTTGCCGAGTTTTCATCGCAGTGATGAGACACATATCTTTGTGTAGCGCTCCCCTTAATAGATATAATGATTAGGGAAGAGCTTTTGGGTTCTTTATCAAATATTTTTAACCCTGATTAACTCAGTCTTAATAATTATCTTGGATCTCGTTTTACCTTAAACACATGAAATTATTTAAACTCACCTCTGATAAATTCACCTTTTGGAGCTTTAGTTTCAATACTGATTTTCAACCAACGGTGTCTATGTGTCTCTTTAAATATGAAATTATTCCGGTAAATGCAATAAAATCACACCACTCAGATTTTAGAAAAATAATACTCAATTATTTACTTATCAAATGAATGAATTTTTAAACCAAAAAACATTAAATAAAATTATAGGAATGTCTTTGAACACTTCAGATGAAATTTACCCTCTTTTCTCTTTAAAGAAACCACTTACTTTACCAGAATAAGTAAACTTTCACTTTCAACCTAAAGGAAATTCAGTTATAAAACCTTAATTAACACACTTCTAGATAAACATATAAACACAACAAACTCAAATTCAGTGGGCCCACTCACACACACACACCTTAGCATAAATGTCCCCTAAAGCCGGCAAAACTCAGGTTACTTAAAACAAAACAAAACGTTGCAGGCCTGGATCGATGCTCGTGATCGTGGCAGCCCAAAACAGAATGGCCGTTTCGCTCTCCAATGAGCAAAATAAAAACTTGGTACCTTAGCGATAACTCCTGGCTTGTCTGTAATCCAAACGGCACAGGTACAGGTTCAGCAGCAGGTCCAGGTCTCACCACAGCCAACTCAGCGCGTCCTTTCCTCCTCGGCCGTCACCAAAAGCATGCACTGATGAAGTCCACGTCCAAGTCCAAGTCACTCTGTATCCGGGTATCGGGTCCGTCTTCAGGTCGAAAACAGCCTTCCCGCTCTTAATTAGTTAAACTGGGTTAGCTAACTATATCTGGAGACATCAGTACACGGGTAGATAACTGAATAAAAACTATACTTCAGGTTAGCCTAGCCGCAGCACTAGCGATAGCGCTCGCGATAGCATTAGCATTAGCACAAAACATACACAGTCTCTAAACTTCGTGTCGAAATTTCTCCTGTGCTCTTAATGCAAACTTGTCCTTTTACGCATCGACCGTTTGGCAAACGATCCACAAAAAAACAAGATTCACCAAGCTTTTTGCGCTCTACAGTTACTAGTTAACTCGTTAGCATCCTCCTCCGTTGCTTTCAGCTCGTGGCTCCTCTCACCCCCTCACACCACCCTATCTTCCCCTGCTGACAACCTGACAACAACCTGACGCTCCTGCAGCGTGTTATTAACCTCATAACTGCTGGTCTAAACATTTGCCAGGAAAACATTGCACTTTTTACCAAACACCAAGCAGATCATACATTTTAAAGGATGTTTACCCATTTTACAACTCTTCCTAAATGTTTTTTAACCTTTTTTAAACTAAAACATATCTAAATGATTTTAATAGTATTTATACTACTATTTATTACATAGCTTCAACAACCTTTTTACCCACAGTTTTAACCGGGTTACACCCTCCCCCTTCTAAATGTTTTTGATGTCCTCATCAAACATAATGACCTTATTTATTTTCCTCCTTCTAGTTGACTAGAGGAAAAGGGTGCATGAACTACTTTAAATTAACTCTTGCCAATCTTAATGACAACTCCTCTATGCACAATAGTGATAGGCTGATCCTTTGCCCTACCAGGCTCATCATAAGTTAACCTGATGACTGGTTTCACTATTCTTTTCGGACGTTTTTCAGGTTTTCTTATCACTTTTGTCTTAATGACTGTCTCTGGATGCTCATGGCAAGGGTTATCAGGCTTTGGATCACTCTCTTTCTCTGGATCTGAATCTTGATTTCCATCTTCTTCTCTCACACTGTGGTGCTCCTCCTCCAAACTGTCTTCCTCTGACGAACTATCCTCAGTAGGATTTACATCTGACTGTTGAGAAGAATCACCGTCGCCTGGGATAAGATTTGACTGCTCAACAGTATCTCTCGCCTTTTCCAGGATCTCCTTCAGATAAGCACTGTAGGGTTTTTCAGGTCCATAATACTCCACATCTGAAGAGGAATCGGTCGACTCCTGCAACCTTTGAAAAGCTTCCTGTTCTTCAGGTAAGACTTTCTTTGATCTCTTTTGTGTTTCAGCTCTTGTTCTTGAGCTTGTCTTGACATGTGACTTGCTCTCAGTCTCTACTGTTGGCATTCTAACCAACTGTCCAATCGGCAGGAGGTGATCATGATGGAGGGTTTTGACTCCTCCTCCTCCATCCTCTGGTTTCACTTTGTACACTGGGAGGTTGGGCATCTTTCCCAGAACCACGTAAGGGAGTGGACTCCAACGACTCTCCAACTTGTGTTTTCCTTTCAGTCCTAGGTTCCTCAGCAACACTCTGTCACCAACATCCAGTGTCTGAAATCCTACTCTCTTATCATAGGACCTCTTGTTCCTCTGATGTGTCTTGTAGGCAGCTTCAGAGGCAAGCTTGTAGGCTCCTTTCAAGTCGTCTTTCAGCTTGGCTACATATCGTGAATGGCAACTGTCCGCTTTGCCATCAGGAGAGGTTCCAAAACACACATCTATTGGAAGCCTTGCTTCTCGGCCAAACATCAAGAAATAGGGTGAGTACCCTGTAGCATCACATTTGGTACTGTTGTAGGCATGAACCAAGTAACCAACATGTTTGCTCCACTGCCGTTTCTTCTCACAGCCCAGGGTTCCGAGCATAGACAGAAGAGTTCTGTTGAATCTCTCAGGCTGTGGATCTCCCTGCGGGTGGTAGGGAGTGGTCCGTGATTTCCGGATCCCCATCATTTTCAAGAGCTCTTTGATTAACTGACTCTCGAAGTCTCTTCCCTGATCTGAGTGGATTCTTGCTGGCAGGCCGTAATGCAGGAAATACTTCTCCACTAGGATCTTTGCCACCGTCTGCGCTTTCTGATTTCGGGATGGGAAAGCTTGCGCGTACCGGGTGAAATGATCCGTGACCACTAACACATTGCTGATACCTGCAGAATCTGGCTCCATAGACAGAAAATCAATGCATACTAGATCCTTTGGTCCACTGCTTGAAATATGATGTAAAGGTGCTGCTCTATGACAGGGGGTCTTCCGAGTGACACACTCTCCACAGTTTTTTATGTACTACTCAACATCACATGCCAGTTTCGGCCAAAAGAATCTGCTCCTCAACAAGTCTGTAGTTCTTTCGATACCAAGGTGTCCTAGATCATCATGAGTGGCCTTCAGCACCACTTCTCTGAACCCGCTTGGTAAGACAAGTTGAGCAAGTTCTTCTCCGGAGGGCCGCTTGCTTAAGCGATGGAGTAGCCCATCTTTCATCATCAGTTTCCCCATCTCTTTTTTTAAACGAGAGTGCTCTGGATCGGATCCATCCTCTTCCGGCCATTTTCCATGTTTAACAGCTTGTATGGCAGATTGGATGGCTGCATCTTCCTCTTGAGCTTCCATCAACTCCTGTTTGGTCATCTGCCCCAATGATTTCAACTCCAGGTGAGTTGGGAATGCATAAGCATCTGGCACACAATCAGGCGAAGCTCCCAACTGATCTACATACCTCGGCGGGCTGGCTGTAGACCCAGGGATGCAGATTCGTTTGCAGATGGACCTCACACCAGACTGTGGTATGGTCGTCCATTCTTCGGAACTCTCATCAGGCATATTCCTCGAGAGCAGGTCAGCGTCTATGTTGTGTTTGCCTGGTCGGTACTGAACATCAAAGTCATAGGTGGATAAGGCAGAGAGCCATCTGTGTCCCACAGCACTGAGCTTGGCAGTCGATAGCACATACGTGAGTGGGTTATTGTCTGTACGTACGGTGAATCTGACCCCATACAAATAATCATGAAACTTATCCACGACTGCCCATTTAAGAGCCAAGAACTCTAGCTGGTGAACAGGGTAGTTCCTCTCAGATGTCTTTAGCTTCCTGCTGGCAAAAGCAACAGGTCTCAGACCCTCACTGTGTTCCTGATAAAGGACAGCGCCAAGACCTTTCAAGCTGGCATCCACATGCAGGACATATGGCTTGTTGGGATCCGCAAAGGCCAACACAGGTGCATGGGTAAGGCAATGGATGATCTTGTGGAAAGCCTCGGTGCAGGACTGGTCCCATCTCTCACCAAAGGGCTCAGACTCTTTGAGGTAGGTCCTTGTGTTGTCTTTTTCAGGCTTCTTACCTTTCTGGGTTGGAGCATAGCCTTTTGTGAGTTCAGACAACGGCCTGACAATGGCAGCATAGTTGGCAATGAAACGGCGGTAATAGCCACAAAATCCCAAAAAGGATTGAAGAGCCTTCAGGTGTGTAGGCTGTGGCCAACTTGTCACTGCCTCTATCTTGGCTGGGTCAGGTGATACACCATTTGCCGACACAATATGTCCAAGGTATTTTACCTTAGGGAGGCAGAATTGACATTTGTCAACTGAGATTTTCAATCCAACCTCGGCCAGACGATCAAGAACTTTAAGAAGTCTCTCTTTGTGTTCCTCCAATGTTCGTCCAAAAACAATCAGGTCATCAAGGTAGACAAGGACCTCGAGCAGATTCATGTCACCCACAGCCTTCTCCATTAATCTTTGGAATGTGGCTGGGGCTCCAGTTATCCCCTGTGGCATCCTCTCAAACTGGAAGAACCCCAGTGGGCAGATGAATGCCGTCTTTTCCTTATCTTCCTCGGCCATAGCGATTTGGTAGTAACCGCTCCGCAGATCAAGAACGGGGAACCACTTGCTTCCGGTCATTGAATCCAACACATCATCAATACACGGTGTTGTGTACTGATCTGGGATTGTTCGGCTGTTTAACCATCGGTAATCAATACACATCCTCACAGCTCCATTCTTTTTTCGAACAATCACGATTGGGGATGCGTAGGGGCTACGAGACTCCTTGATGATCCCTGCACGCAACAGTTCTTGGAGATGCTTTCTCACGTCTTCCAGGTCAGCTGGAGCCAGGCGACGTGAGCGCTCCCTGAACGGCCGTGGATCTGACATCCGGATCGTGTGTTCCACTCCCTTTGCTAATCCAACATCCCATTCGTGAAGCGAGAATACTGAGGACCTTGTGGATAGCCCTTGACGGAGTCTCTCTTTCCACTCCTCCGACACCGGTGAGTCTGCGAAATTGATCAGGTTAGTATCGAACTGGGTGGCAGTTGTCTTGGATGGAGAGAGGGGAGTCACTGCATCTGTCAGATACATATGTCCGATGACAGTTCCCTCTGGTATGACTGTCTCTGTCAAGGACTCATTTTGGACCAAGATTCTGAAATGGCTGACATCCACATCTTTGCTGGGTACCACCATGGGCTGAAGTAGTACACCAACTGGGAGTGGAGCTACGGGCGACGAGTCAACCATCAGGATTTCTTTGTCGACCTGGTGCTTATACTCAACTTTGCAGACGACACTACAGTCACCACCAGGGGGCAGAGTCAATGGGCCCGGGCCTTGCCATAACACACGCCCGACATCATCATCCTCTTCCAGGGCTGCGTCAGTGTTAGGCGACTTTGGATTGTTATCTCTATAACAGACTTGTATCCCCAATGTCTGGGTGACGTCAATGCCATCGTCCTTACATTGCTGCACAAGACGTCGGATGTGACTGGCATTGGTCCCCACAATGACAGGAGTCTGGTCTGCAGTTCGGGGCTGGGGGCAGATAAGAGCGAGGATTGCCACTGTCTGGTTGGCACCTGCAACCTTTGCTGGATATTCAATCTCTACCACCACATACCCACGGTAGGGATAACTGATGTCAGATTCACTTAGCCCCCACAGGGCTAAACCAGACACTGGGTGTATTGGGACATCAGACAGGTAAGTTTGATACCAAGAGTCAAAGATAATGGTGACCTGAGAACCACTATCAAATAAGGCATCACAGCACTGTCCATTTACTTTCACAGGAACTATGCTGGGTGGACCAATCAAGCCTTTAGGGATGCCAGCCGGCTCTGATGAGGTAACAGCACTTTTTTTTACCCCACAGTTAACTTCACTGGTGGTGGCATCACCAGACTGCTGTTTGTCTTTTGTCACCTTTAAAGCATGAATTAGCTTTCTGATAACCTTGGCTTGATTCTCAGGGTTTCGGCACTTTGTGGCAAAATGTCCGCTCTCACCACATCGATAGCAGAAATTCTCTTCTGAGCTTTTTGAGACAGGTAAGTTTGATACCAAGAGTCAAAGATAATGGTGACCTGAGAACCACTATCAAATAAGGCATCACAGCACTGTCCATTTACTTTCACAGGAACTATGCTGGGTGGACCAATCAAGCCTTTAGGGATGCCAGCCGGCTCTGATGAGGTAACAGCACTTTTTTTTACCCCACAGTTAACTTCACTGGTGGTGGCATCACCAGACTGCTGTTTGTCTTTTGTCACCTTTAAAGCATGAATTAGCTTTCTGATAACCTTGGCTTGATTCTCAGGGTTTCGGCACTTTGTGGCAAAATGTCCGCTCTCACCACATCGATAGCAGAAATTCTCTTCTGAGCTTTTTGACGTTCCCCTTAAGGAGTTGGAGGCCTGTTTAGAAGCATCCATGGTTGAAACGGCAACTGCAGCATCTTGCTCAGGCATCTTATTGCTGGTTTTCTGTTTTAGTCGTTTCAGTTCCTTTTTCAAGGCAGCCAGCTCAGCGTCTTGCCGGTTCTCAGTGCCAGGCGGTGCACTGATGGGTGTAACCTCCACGTAATCATCTTTAACATTAGCGGATTTGGTCACCACTGATGCAACCATTGACCTCAGTTCTTTTATTTCTGCCTTTAAGCTCTGTATCTCGGCTTGCCTCGTATCCCCTTCTGGATTAACATGCACTTGATGTACTGAGGCACTGAGCTTCTTTCTAGAGGTTTCATACTCTTCCTCAGCACGAATCTCAGTCAAAAGCTGTAGAAAGCTTGGGGGTGCAGCCTTCCTCTCTCTCAAGCAGTGATGTTCACAAGTCATTTTTTCCAAGTCCAAGTCAAGTCTCAAGTCTCTGTAGTCAAGTCCAAGTCAAGTCCAAGTCTTTGACGGCAATGCCAAGTCAAGTCTGAAGTCAAGTCTCAAGTCTTTTGTCCCAAGTCAAGTCTCAAGTCTTTGACGGCAATGCCAAGTCAAGTCTCAAGTCAAGTCTCAAGTCTTTTGTCCCAAATCAAGTCTCAAATGACCGAAATAAACGTTATCATTATGGTACCATGTAAGGAAAGCACTATATAAATGCAGTCCATTTACAATAACCTATTAATTATTATTATTAATTATTATTATATCAAAATGCAATATCAAAATGGGTCAGAGCATGTTCACTTAGCATCATATCACTTGGGGACTAGAATGTGGACACTTCCATTTATTTAATGCTATGATCTGTCTGTGTCGCTTTGTCAGTGCCTAACACAGTTACTTTTTCCACATTAATGAAATCTGCTAAAGCTCAGCTTCCCAGGGATATCAAACATTTGAAGAAGGTCAAAGTATGTGTGAACAGGAGCCTTGTTAAGAGGTAGGCTACTGTGCAATTCCAAACGAAACCTTAAAATAGTAGGCACACATAATTAGGGCTATTCTAATGTGAAGAAGCATCCTGAAAGCTTTGTTCAAACAAAGTTTTTTTAATGGTTATTGTTAGTTAGCATTTGATATTGATTAGTGTATTTTTTTTTTGTATTTAACCAACCATGGCCAACCAAAGCCAACAAGATGACTCAGCTCCTTGAACTTGAACAGCAGCAAATAAAGAGGCTACTGTAGTGTGTCTAAATTGAACCTACAACAAAAAATCTTTGGCAACAAATATGACCATGTCCTGGTAGTAATATGCTTAAATTCAGCGGGTTGTCTCGTCTCCCCCCCGAGGAGGAGGAGGAGGAGGACGGAGAGGCTCACTTTCACCCGTGGGTCAGGGAGCTGGGGAGACCGGCCGGCCGCACGACCCGCCGCCCACCCGAAGAACCCTCTCCTCTCCCCGCCGGGGCCGGCGCACGCGGGGCGCGGTCAGTGCGGAGACGCGGGCGTCCACCTGCAGCCGCGACCGACATCGTGCGGGCCAACGACGGGGGCCAGCCCCGCTCCCTTTCCCCGACCCCACGGACCCACACACATTGCACGATGCTGTTCGTCTATTACCAGTCTGTGTGAACTCTTTATATCCGAATGAAATGACAATTGGCACAGGTCGAGACGAACCCGCTGTTGCCATTATCTACCATCGGTCGACTGACGTCTGTTCCTTCGCTGCTGCACGCATGGGTAGTGAGTGAATGGAGGGAAATATTCAGGCTGCCTCCGGTTTTCATTGTCAAATATGACCTTGCAAACATTTACGTTTAATTAAATGAATAGGCTACTTATAATGAAATTAAAATTAAAAATTATTCACAAGTCACACACGAGTCACAACAGACAAGTCCAAGTCAAGTCTCGAGTCATTGGGAGCAAGTCTAAGTCAAGTCGGAAGTCTTTGTTTGCGCGACCTAAGTCCGACTCGAGTCCAAGTCGCTAACTCGAGTCCCCATCACTGCTCTCAAGCGCAGCTGAATCAGCATCAGATCTGAAGCAGTAGCACCTCTTAACAGTTGCTCCAGTCGGGCTCGATCCATGCAGCTAGCAGGGAGGCCACCTCGTTGAATCACCTTAGCTAGAGACCGCTCTAGACGTCGAAGGAAATCTGATAATTTTTCTCCTTTTTGCTGTTGCATCAATCGAAATGCAAAATAGAGATCGTCGCCAGACTCAGCACTTCCAAAAGCACTTTCAAGGGCTTCCAAGCACTCTTTTGGGCTGGCGTCAGCATTAGCATGCCGCACTGCTTTCCCAATTTCAAGTGCGGGCCCCTTTAAACTTCCAATGAGTCTGCGTCTTTTTTCTCTGTCAGAGCATTCAGTCTCATCCACCATAAGCCATGCCTGCTCTAGTCAATGGTCAAATGGTTCCTCACCTGGTGGTGTTGGTAGGGCTCCAGAGAACATGCGTAGTCGACCATAACTCCCTCCATCAGCCGGTTTTGTTGTCTTGTCTAACAGATCTTCGACAGCGCGAAGGATGGATTCAGTGGAGTCAGTGGGCGGGGATGCACTGGGGAACAGTAATTTAATGTCCTCCATGGTTTTTCCTTCAGCTTGCAACAACCCTTTTAGTTTGCTACTAAACTCTTCAACAGCTACCTGTGCCTTTCCTATGATGATAACAGGCCACGCCTCTCCACCATTAATAGGCACAACTTCAGGAGGAATGCTTTCCTCATTCACAGTCTCTTTACTCTCACACAAAACCATTCGTCGGTTTAGTCTTGCACTGAAGTTCCTCCCACGGACACGCACCCGTCCTAAAGACTTGATTGTTTCCAGTGCTTCTTCCACTTCACTGATCTCTACATCTTCTGGGACGATGGTCATCAGTGCATGAGTCTCATCCAACCCCTCACCACGGCACCAGCGTTTTAACTCTGACACTAGATCATTTTTCTCCATTTTAACACTGTTTGTAAATTAGCTTAGTAACTTTAGCCACTTTACGTTTAACTCTCTTTTTTCTAGGAACTAAGAAATTCAAGACTATCCCAGCGGTGCCTCCATTTTATGTAGCGCTCCCCTTAATAGATATAATGATTAGGGAAGAGCTTTTGGGTTCTTTATCAAATATTTTTAACCCTGATTAACTCAGTCTTAATAATTATCTTGGATCTCGTTTTACCTTAAACACATGAAATTATTTAAACTCACCTCTGATAAATTCACCTTTTGGAGCTTTAGTTTCAATACTGATTTTCAACCAACGGTGTCTATGTGTCTCTTTAAATATGAAATTATTCCGGTAAATGCAATAAAATCACACCACTCAGATTTTAGAAAAATAATACTCAATTATTTACTTATCAAATGAATGAATTTTTAAACCAAAAAACATTAAATAAAATTATAGGAAAGTCTTTGAACACTTCAGATGAAATTTACCCTCTTTTCTCTTTAAAGAAACCTCTTACTTTACCAGAATAAGTAAACTTTCACTTTCAACCTAAAGGAAATTCAGTTATAAAACCTTAATTAACACACTTCTAGATAAACATATAAACACAACAAACTCAAATTCAGTGGGCCCACTCACACACACACACCTTAGCATAAATGTCCCCTAAAGCCGGCAAAACTCAGGTTACTTAAAACAAAACAAAACGTTGCAGGCCTGGATCAATGCTCGTGATCGTGGCAGCCCAAAACAGAATGGCCGTTTCGCTCTCCAATGAGCAAAATAAAAACTTGGTACCTTAGCGATAACTCCTGGCTTGTCTGTAATCCAAACGGCACAGGTACAGGTTCAGCAGCAGGTCCAGGTCTCACCACAGCCAACTCAGCGCGTCCTTTCCTCCTCGGCCGTCACCAAAAGCATGCACTGATGAAGTCCACGTCCAAGTCCAAGTCACTCTGTATCCGGGTATCGGGTCCGTCTTCAGGTCGAAAACAGCCTTCCCGCTCTTAATTAGTTAAACTGGGTTAGCTAACTATATCTGGAGACATCAGTACACAGGTAGATAACTGAATAAAAACTATACTTCAGGTTAGCCTAGCCGCAGCACTAGCGATAGCGCTCGCGATAGCATTAGCATTAGCACAAAACATACACAGTCTCTAAACTTCGTGTCGAAATTTCTCCTGTGCTCTTAATGCAAACTTGTCCTTTTACGCATCGACCGTTTGGCAAACGATCCACAAAAAAACAAGATTCACCAAGCTTTTTGCACTCTACAGTTACTAGTTAACTCGTTAGCATCCTCCTCCAATGCTTTCGGCTCGTGGCTCCTCTCTCACCCCCTCACACCACCCTACCTTCCCCTGCTAACAACCTGACGCTCCTGCAGCGTGTTATTAACCCCATAACTGCTGGTCTAAACATTTGCCAGGAAAACATTGCACTTTTTACCAAACACCAAGCAGATCATACATTTTAAATGATGTTTACCCATTTTACAACTCTTCTTAAATGTTTTTTAACCTTTTTTAAACTAAAACATATCTAAATGATTTTAATAGTATTTATACTACTATTTATTACATAGCTTCAACAACCTTTTTACCCACCGTTTTAACCGGGTTACATTTGTAAGATATATTTTTATTTTTGTCATAGGTAATAGGCTGATTATCATAAAGCCCCCCTAAATGTCGAATGGTAATTCAATTTCCAGTGTTAAATAGAAGTAATTTCCACATGCATTGATAAAATGCCACAAGGAATGATCATTTTAGAAGAGGTATGATTTTGACCATTTTTTCCCCCAGGGGGGGTGCCATCCCTCCCCATCCCCCCTCAACTTGAGTACTGGGTGGAGGGGGAAACATCTAAAAACAGGCAGGGCAGTGGTCCCCAAGGACCAGGATTGAGAAACACTGATCTAGAACACAGCTGCGCACTTAGTCTAAAACCAATTCAAAAGGTTGCATGTCACCCTGCTGCTTATCAAGCTCCACTGGCTCCCTGTAGCGGCCCACATTAGATTCAAATCGCTAATGCTCGCCTATAAAGTTGTCTCTGGTACTTCACCCACCTACTTGAACGCCCTTGTACAGGCATATGTTACCTCATGACCGTTGCGCTCCTCCAATGAACAATGCCTGGCACTACTACTCGTACGCTCAGGGCAGTCCAAACTTTTCTCGTCTGTGGTTCACTGTTGGTAAAACGTCCTATCAGTCCCTCTCTACCTTCAAAAAACTCCTGGAGACCTCCAGTTCTTCAGAGAGTGCCTCCTCTCCAACACTACCAAAAAGTGAACATCACTGTCACTTGATGCTATGTCTAAGTACCTATTGTTGTTATTATTGCAAAACATCTTTGTCACACTTTAACTTGATTGTTTCTATTTTTTGTAAGTTGCCTTCACTCTCAGAAATAGGGGTACAGTACGAGTCCTTTTTTGTCCCTTGAGGTACAATCTACACTAATGTACCGCCTAGGGCTAATTATTGGACCTTAAGGTAACTATATGTACCTTTTTGAGGGCACAAAAGGTACATATATGTACCTAAGTGGTAAAAGGTACACATATGTACCTTTTCTTCTACTCGCTGGGGTACAATAGACAGTCTGTGATAGGCTCTACAAATGGCAGTAGCAAATATTAATATGTTTAAATTATTTAGTCTTTCTTCAGTAGTAGTTATATATTTTTATAAAGGTTTCCCTGTTTCCTTAAGTATTCAATGAAGATTTTAACTTCTAAGCCATGTTTAAGTAGCCTTGAAATAAAATATTTTTTGTGAGCAGGTATGAAAAATTACTAATCATCCAGTCATTGTTGTATGTTATGATAATATGAAATATGAAATATGATATATGTTACGGCCAACCATGCACTGTAAGATCAGCTACCTACAGCCTAGCAGACAAGACAACGCGCAGGGAACCTACAGCCTGGCAGACAACGCGCAAGGAACCGTAAACGTTAATTTCACATTAGCCCCGCGACTACCTGACAGACAATGCGCAGGTTAAAACGCGCACGGACCAGTAGCCGACCGACGCTGATGCCGTGGATATATCTACATGTTTGCCTCTCCGGAGTTTTTTTCATCAATTTGACAGCTGACAGCTTTACTCTCAGGTAAGTCTGCTTTTACTCCGCTTTTCATTAGAACCTTTTTTCTGACAAATAAAGCTTGTTTAAGCTTGTTTAACCTTGTTTGTATCAAATTCGAGGCTCATGCTAACTTGCTAGAGCTCCTTGCCTGTTGCTTGGCTACTTTAGCCAGCTCTGCTTTTGATTGGTGCATGTCACATGTAGCGCAAACGTGATTGGTTGTTGTACTAGAAGACACTTGACAAAACCGACTGTTTCCAGAAATTTCTCCGCTTCGGTCCGCTGCGGGACATAATTCGGACTATGGTGCTCGCTGGCTTGTCAACCGAGGAGTTGCTAATGAAGATACGTGAGGCAGGTGTAGAGGTGACTGAAGTCGAAACCCAGAGATTCAGAGGTAAATTCATATTCAAACAGCAGTGTAATGTTAGTTGACAAAATGTTGAGGTTTTTAACGTTAGCAATCAGAGCAGCGCAGTCAACCACAGCGGCTCCTGTGACGTTTGACACCGCTGAGAGAGAAAAACGTCTGAAAGTACCGCTCAAACAAGAAGGCTTTTTGGCCAAACCGTATATCCTATCATTGAACCGGCTTCACTGTGAGCATCCTGAGCTTTTCCTGAACGTCTAAATATATATATTTTATGTGGCTAAAATTAAGGGAATGTGACTTTTAGAGCAATCAAAAGAAACTGGTACCTCTGCTTTCTTCCAGAAATTTTCCCGCCTTTTTAACATGGCGGTCTATGAGGCTGTGGGGGGTTATTTTGAAAGCCTTTTGTCGTGTGTGTGTGTGTGTGTGTGTGTGTATGTGTGTGTGTGTGTGTGTGTGTGGTGTGTATGTGTTTGTGTCTGTGAGAGAGAAGGATAAAATGGCTCCTGTGAGACACTGCTGAGAGAGAAAAAACTGAAAGTACCTGTCGAACAAAAAGGATTTTTGGCGAAAACCGTATATCCTATCATTGAACCGTTTGAACCAAATCGTTTTAATAACTTTTTTGTGTATGTGCGACCAAAACTGGAGGAGTAGTGTGCTGAAAAAATTACGTAAGAATAATAATAATATTAAGTATGGGGAATAATAGATCGTGTGCTTTCAGGCATAGCTCACTGCGCTTGTCCTGCTAGCTAAACTTGCTAAGTTAATTTCACCCCCACCCAAAGAGTGCTACAACTAAAATAGCGCGAATGGCCATTGAATGGTAATGTTGTTACATGTAATTTCACCGCCGGTGAAATTTAATAAAATTACACTTACTTATTAAACGTGAAGTTGTCTTTAAAACGAGCATTGTTTGAAATCAGCCTCTATAGTAGTGGTAACGTACTTTACATATGTATGTGGGGTGTGGTTTCTGAAATTGTTGAGCTAAATGTATCAAGGAAATGTTAAATATTGTAGAATTTTAATTTTGCATGTCTAAGATATCATTAGGGCAGTGGACATAAAGCTAATATCTTTTTAGTTAAGTTAGCTGAGTTGTTCTTACCTACTTTCTCGTCAAGTGTGCAGCTATTTAATCTCCCTCTGTTTACTCTTTACAGATAATGATGTGGATGGTGAAACAGTTGATTGTGGCCTCACAGAGAATATGATTGCCTGCTTGTTTCATGGATCTTTCAAGAAGCAGGTCAAATTCAGTCAGTTTGTGAGCAAGTTAAAGGAGCCAGTGGTGAGACTAACTTTAGAGCCTGTCCCTCAAGAAGAATGGCAGCAACCTACTTGCTCAGCCACACTATGGTAAGTGAATGTGAATGATGCAAGAGTACCATTACCACAAGTTTTGTTCTAGTCATTAATTATTGATAGGAGACCGTCTATCTGGTAGGGTAATAGCAATGTTATTATTATAATTTTTTTTTAATTTACTCATCAAAGAAAAAATCTTTTATATTATAGCAGTGGACCTAGTGGAAGACTGCCCACTACATTTGACATCCCAGCATTCCCCAGGCACCTACAAACAAAACTTGACAACAAGGAACCGTGTCAGAGAAACCCGAAGGACAGACACATAATAATCAGGGTTCTCTATGAAGCGGTGGCACAATACACAATGTAAGTGGGTTTAAGGTAATGTTAGATTTCGTAAAGCAACAGAATGATTTGCAATATTTAACTTAGTGATGTCATTAGTTAACTGTTGAGCAGTTAGGTGCTGAACAGTTGGATAGGAGGATAGTCTTTGCTGGTTATGCATGTCAGTCTATAGGTTAATTAACAGGTCAATTAAGTAACGTCTTCTTCGGCCTCTTCTCTTCTCCCTAAATCCATCCAACCCATCAAAAGGCAATAAATTCCATCACACTTTTTTACTGTAATGCCATTCATCATTTGTAGTGTGTTCAGGTCCACCTTTTTTGCACATCACAGTAATTAACTACGTGCACCCATTTCATATCGGCTCAGTTTGAGTTTCTACTAGTGTCTTATTGTCTCTATCGTTATACTATCGGTGGTGCCCAGTTAAGGGGTGTCAGCCTATTAAAAACTGTTACTTACAACCCTGGTTTAAACATCTATCTATTGAAAAATAGGAAAGAAAGGTCCATCAAATGCAGAAGGCCAAGGCAACCTTTGAATCTTTTGAATTGCATCAACAGTGAATAAATAAAGTAATTATTTATTTTTTTGGATGAATCAAGATATATGTTCCATATCTTTAAAAACCATATATGCCACTGTGACATTAGGCATCAAGTGTTCTTGGTGAGGATCCATCCTCCATTGATGCTCACGTGAAGATGTTACATAGCGAGTACCAGAAGATGCATCCAGACCCCATGATTGTACAAGACTGAATGCAGCAAACCTTTGCATGGCGGCAAAAGGAGATAGTAGATGGCATGACTGTGGAGGAAACCGTCAAGAAATACCCTTTCTTAAGGACACCGGCTGTGGTAAGTGAAAATGCATCAAAAAGTGATAGCTGGGATTCTTATTCTCCATATAATGTAATTAAGTAAGTTCATTTCAAGGGTTTTATGGCATGAAATGTTAGATGTAGCTTGGACTCAGATACTAAATATATCTCATACATTTTTCACCTGTAGTTAGAACGGATCCATCCAGCAATAGGAAACGTGCGTCAGCGATTCACTGAAGGCGCCAGCTGTATTGTATCAAAAGTTCTGAATCTGGCTCGAGGGAAATCCCCACTGTCTAAACTCTACCTGGAAGCAAGACAAGAGGCTCTCACGGAGGATCTACCAGGTACTGATTAAATAATAAAAAGACATTAATTAATTAAATGTGTGTGTACAAATATAATTCACTGTTTTCTTTTTAAATGTGTTCTTTATCATTATTGGATGGATACTCAACTTGTTTGCTATTTTGATGAATAACAGTTTTAACTAATGGGATGTTTTCTTCATGTTTGCATTATATTGACTATTAAGTTGCAGAATTTGGAAGATACATTTCCAGAAAAAATGTTGGAAATAGAACAAATGCCGTTATTTTGAAGTATATCTTATGTCTTGCAGATATTGACTTCAGAGCAGCCCTCATCTTTCTGCCACACATCTTCAAGGAGAACATTGATTGCTTTATTACTCTTGGAGGGGTATGTCTATCCTGCAAGCATCTTTTGTTCACCTCACAACACAAAATATACCTGACAGACCCACTGATTTAAGGATGTCTTAGATTGAGGTAGAAAAAAGTAACATTTTTAAAACAAAACATCTCAAATTAAAGGGATGCTTTATTCACGTCAAATATATCATTTCATCTATGGAGCCATTATAGTAGCAAAAGATCTGCAAGTGCGTATCTCAATCTTTGTGTGTGATTTAGCAAGGTAGATAATAAAGCAAGGTAGATAATAAATGTGCTTATTATTCCATATAGTGTAAAATTACATTTTATAGTGAAAAGGCTCTCATGTTAATCTGATTTGCTTGTCTTTTTTCCTTTTGGTTTTGAATAGAGTGATCCTGCCACTCCATACCCAACTATCCAGTTGACGGATCGAGACTGGAAAATGGCCTTCACCAGGAGAGCTCCGAATGTTGTGAAAGTGGACGGCATCGAGTTGTGTCACAGCTCAGCAATTGAGGAGGGAATCATCTCTGCTTTCTGTGCATACTTTGTGTTTAATCTAGCATTTCCACGACACCTGAAGAACACACTGACGTTTCTCCAAAAGCACATCACCAAAATAGTTGTGGATGGTGATAAGCCTCTGCCAATAACTGTCACCAGGCAAGTAAACCTCCTCTATTGACTCCACCATGCCTCGTCTATACCAGTGCTCCAAATGCTCAAGGAGAACATTCACCTTGATGAAACTAATTCAGCACATAGGGCTAATTCATGCCCATGAAGCAAATTTCACTATTACATGTGGTCTTAATGACTGCAAGTCAACATTTACAAAATATGAGTCTTTTAGACGGCATGTGTATAGGAGACACAGAGACAGAGTTTTATGTCAGTACAATGACTGTGATGCAGATGAAGATGTGGTGGCCTCTGAGGATACTGATGAGCCTGGGACAGATTCCGTCACTGGAAATCCTCCCTCTGTGGATGAACTATTACTCAATTTCATTTTCATTCATTCTGAAATGTAGAGAGAAAAATCACCTTCCAGTCTCTGTTCAAAAAGAAATTGCTGATGACGTCAATTTCTTACTTTGTTTTTTCAAGAACTATGACACTTTCATAGCTTACCACTTGCAGAAAAGTGGTTTTGATATATCAAAAACTCCAGAGCTAAAAAGGGTCCTACAGTCAAATAATTTTTTTGATGAGGCATCAAAGGCTATCCGATCTCCATATATGATGAAAGAACATTGTAGATCCAAACTCAACATGATAGAACCTGTCCATTATAAATTAAGGGACTCTGTGGGACACACAGTGGGCTCCTATTTATATGTGCCAATTGATAAGGTGCTTAAAAATACTGTTCTGATGAGGACATTCAAGATCAAATTCTGTCTAAAACTAATCCCAAGACAGACAGTGAATTTTTAGCAGACTACTGTGATGGACAAATTTTCAAACAACACAAATTTTTTAAAGACCACCCAAATGCACTGCGGCTACATTTTTATGAGGATGAGTTCGAAGTAGTAAATCCTTTGGGGTCAAAAAGAACCAAACACAAGCTGTGTGCATTTTATTACACAGTAGGCAATTTGGAAAAAAAATATAGATCTCAGCAGAGACACATTCATTTAGCATTATTGGTACGTTATTCATATGTAAAACAGTGTGGTTTTGATGTCATCTTAAAGCCTTTGCTTGATGATCTTAAAAAACTTGGTACTGATGGTTTTACATTGACTGTTGATGAAACTGAGCACACCATACATGCAGCTCTTGCCACTTTATCTGCTCACATGATTGGTGGATTTACCATGTCATTTAACTCGGATAGAGTTTGTCGCTATTGCATGGCTACTCATCAAGATAAGAAACATTTGTTCACAGAAGACAGCTTTGTTTTAAGAACATCTGAAGTTCATCTGTGTCATCTGGCCCGCATCCAAAGTCCCTGATGATAAAGTAATTTATGGAGTATACAGTCCTTCACCTTTCAACGAATTGGATTATTTTGATGTAACAACAGCTTTGCCACCAGACATAATGCACGATTTATTAGAGGGTGTAATTCCTCTAGTTATGAAACTAGTTATTTGCAAAGCTCATTCAGAAAAACGCATAACGATACAAGAGATAAATGAGGAACTGCAAAAAATACACATTGGTCAAAACGACAAAACAAACAAGCCAGTGCAGTTATCAGAGAGACTCCAGAATGTTGGTGTTACTGGATCTGCTTCACAGAAGTGGTGCCTCTTCAGGCTGCTGCCTTTTCTAATGGCACACCGGGTGCCACCTAATTGTAAATATTGGCACATTTTTCTGTTATGTCGAGAGATTACTGAGATTGTTATGGCTCCAGAGGTGAGAAGAGAAAATCTTTTGTTGTTAAATTTACTTGTTCAAGAGTTTCTGACAGATGTATTTGGGGATGTTTTTACACCAAAGTGTCATTACTTAATTCATTATGCAAGACTCATAGAAATGTATGGGCCTCTGCGTTTATTATGGTGCATGCGATTTGAGGGAAAGCACCAATATTTTAAAATGGTTGCCCATAACTGCAGAAATTTTGTTAACATAGCTACAACTCTGAGCAACAGACACCAGTTCAGACAATGCTGGGAGTTTTCCTCACAAAGTTTGCTGGGTGAATTTGAAAAGGTGCCTGGGAAAAGTGTGACCACTCCATTTTTACACTACCTGTGGAACTCCAGAGAGCCCTGACAGTCAATCACAATCTTTGTAATGTAGATTTTACAGACAAAGCTATCCAACGTGTGTCTGAAGTTAGAGTCAACAATGTCAAGTATGCTGTTAAAGATGTATTTGTCATAGATGTACTGCATTCAGAGAGAATTCCACTGTTTTGGCAAATTAAGTATTTGTGGTAAAATGTTGGTTCCTCTGGCATATGACTGTCATTTTCATGCATACAGTGTAAAGGTTGATGGAGAATGGACTTTACTAAAACCAGGAGATGAAATGGGCTTCCAAGTATTTGACACTTACTCTGTAGATAACAGTTTGTATGTCACACTTCGACATAGTATTTAAAGGTGTACAAAACTGAGTGTGAAAATGTTAGATCTTCTGTCAAGTGTTGTTTTCATGTATGCTGTAAGGTTGGTGGAGAAGGAACAATTTTAGATTTTTTAAAATTTAATGAAATTGAAATGAATAAATACAATCTGATAAATTTAAAATGTGTCTTTTGTACAGTATACACAAAAAATATATATGAAATAAATATTGGTACTATACTGTACCCTATAAAGGCCAATTTTGTACCCTTTTTAAAGGTCCATTTTTGTACTTCAAAATAAAGGTACAAAATTGCCACTAGAGGTACAAGATTGGTCTTTTTAAGGTACAAACCACAAGGGTACAAATAAGTACCCAGTGTCAAGGGTACAAAACTGAACCTTCCGAGGGTACTGCCCCAGTGACAAGCCATTGTACCCCTAAAGGTACAATTCTGTACTTTATTTTCTGAGAGTGTTGGATAAAAGCTTCAGCTAAATGACTACATATTTTTTATTATTATTTTTTTTTCTGCTGCTTGTCTTAATGTCAAATGTTTTTCCTTGCCTCTGTAAAGCACTATGAATTGCCTTGTGTACGAATTGTGCTATACAAATAAACTTGCCATGCCATGCCATGCCATGCCATGCCATGTAAATGTTTATTGACATATTTATTTTCTCTGTTTTATATTTCTGCCGAATTACACAATACGCTTAGACTAAATTAAAAAATCTTAACGTCAGTCTCATCACTTCTTAACCCCTGTGTTTTTTTTCTTTCTTTGGTTCTTTGTTTTAATCACCTGTTTGTACAATCTGGCGAGCTGATACACATATTGTCCTACCTACGTACTTACTGTGTACAATGACATTGACAATAAAGATTCATCTAAACTTATCTAATGTAATGTCTATATTCTGAAAGAGTTTGTTTATTTTCTTGTTCAGTCGGTCGCTGATTTGCAATAAAAGCTTCATTCAGACAGGATTTATGTCTCTCTGTGGGTGGGGTGATTTTAATAAAACCTCCGCTGGTCAGGGACGGATTAATCCTGTAGTGTATATGGGTCATTTCAATAAATAATAACTGACTGAAGGCTGAACTGGTCCTGTATTTTAAAGTGGATCTGTCAGTGTTTCACTTCTTAATCTTGCCAGTTCAGTGTGAAATGAAAATTAAATAGATGCTAACATGCTAACACCAACATACTGGAACCATAATGAAGACAGAAACAAAGGTCATTAATTGTGCTGTTGTAATGTCAACTACAAGTTGGTATACTTCACTTTTTCCAACTAATTTTTTAAGCTTATTTTGAAATTTTACATGTAGTGGTGTGTCGGTCGTGAACGTATCGTTCAATTTGAACTAATCTTCTGTATGACTCAGGAGTAATGAGTAGTCTCAGTGAGTGATTCGTTCATTTTCATGCAGTAATTTCTCTCGCCACAAGGCAGCTGCATGGCTGACGAGCAGTACGTGCAGCAGTACGTTTTTACGGATCGGTCTTTCGTTCATTTGTCACATTTACATTGGCCACAAGACGGCTACAATGCTGCACTAGTGAATGAACGAAATGAACGAAAGGATTAGTTCATTTTACCGTCCGAGAGTTAAGTGATCCGAGTCATTTAAAAGACTCAAACTTCCCAACACTAGTTTCATGGAGACTTTAAACCCGCTGATACCTTAAATGCCAACTCACACAGGAGGCGGAACGGAAGCGGCACGGTACCGCCGCGGTCACCGCAGCAAATAGAAGTCAGTCTAGTCAATGAGAGCACTCACACAGGGTGCGGTCCAGAAGCGGCCCAGAAGCGGCTCACCGCGCCACGGCGTGAGCTTTCCGTTTCATTCCTATTTTAACCGCGAGCCGTGGCTGAACCTCGTAAATTTCAACAGAGCACTGCGCACCGGACAGGAAACCCGACACAGAATCAACGTAATAAACTTCCGCCCCCTTACAAAATAAAACACAATACGCAGTTCATGTAGCTTTTTACAACTTCACATCAACGTTACGTCATAACCAGTGGCACCAAGTGATCAAAGATCGATCAAAGGGTCTCAACATGGACGATGAGAGACTAATTGTTGAAGTGGAACAACACACAATCATTTATGACACAACAGATGCTTTTTATAATCTCCTCCACGTCAGAGAAGCAAAGTCAGCTGTTTGTTGTCATTTTCTTTATACACTGTTTGTCGCGGGGTCTCGCTTGGATTCTCGCGTGATCTCGTGAGAAAACGGCCAGCTCGCTCCGCTGCCGTTCCGCGGCTGAAAAGCGTCCGGTGTGAGTTGACACCGGGCAAAGGACCGCGGCACTACCACGGCACTATCGTTCCGCCTCCTGTGTGAGTCCCGTGTAACGATGACACTTGCATGTTTTTTTTTGTTGATGACCATCTTACCTGACAGCACGGCCTCCACCAGGTCCCCTTCCTGGATCTGAGAGGCCGAGCGCAGCAGCTGCAGCACGTTTTCTGATGTCTGGTCATGACGAAACAGCAGGATCTTTTCATACATCCCATAGAAAACACACTCCGGTATCTAAAACAGAGAATAGACATGGTGACCAACCACAGACTGATGAGTTAAGTTTTTTTTAAGTAACTGTCAGCACAAAAAGTTCCACAGCTGGACTGTGTGGACTCTGCTCTGTGGCCAAACAACACACAATCACTTCAAATTAATTAAACTCCAGACTGCAATAATTGAATCACATTAATCAAATAACAATAAACATCAGCGTGGTTTTATTTCATTATATTCACAACTTTTTGTTTTGTTTAAGCCGTCTCATAAATATTCAACTATATATGTCATCTCGGTCGCAGCAGGATGAAGGCGAGATGAGGCGTGGATTCACACAAATTTTGAACACGTTGATCAGCTTCAGGTACAGCTCCTGAGCTCTACGACTGCGGAAACAAGGCTTTAAAACACATCTGTGGGGTTGTTATCTGAAGTTAAATTAGTCAGATTCAGTCTTCAAGAGTACACACACACACACACACACACACACATGCACACACACTCACTGGAGTAAAACCACAGGATGTCAAAGGTGCAGTTTGCTACCATGTTGAGGAATCGATGATGTCGCTGAAATGAGCAACACAAGGGCAGAGCACCGCTGAGCCTGCTATTGACCACACACACACACACACACACACACACACACACACACACACACACACACACACACACACACACACACACACACACACACACACACAATAGCAGTGAGGAAATAACTTTTTATTTCACTGATTAACCGGCTTATACACAATATATGTGCTGCTTTTCCCTCTGATGTCCTCCAGCTGCCCAGCTTCAATCCTCTCTCTCAAACCATTGGATAAAAGCCAAATTAAACTTCTTTGTGTCACTATTTTGCAGCATAATCGTGAGTCAGACTCAGGTTTAGAAACTGTTTCATGAAATAAACAAAGCTAGAACACACACACACACAGGTAGAGTATCAGAGGTTAGTCCCTGAATCCACCTGGATAGTTTCAGATTGCATGACATGTATGTATTTTTTTTATTTTATTCACAGTTTTCTGATATTTTTGATTTTCATCAACAATTCATTGAAAAAAAGAAACATCAGCTGCAGCCTGAATTTCATACTATTTCCTATCAAATAAGTCCAATAAATGTGAAAAAGCTTTAGTGCTTCACATAAAGTTTGTGAAGAAACATCCCCTAAATGAAGAGTTTCTTGATGAGGAGAAAGGAGACAATAGAATCAACAGAAGAAATAAAGAAAGAATATGAGGAGAACAAACTGAACATGAGGAAGAATAAGGATGTGATAAAGAGGAGAGGACTCTTCACTTTTCATGTTCTCACTCATCAGACCTTCACCTCCCTCTCTCTCTGCCTTTTAAAAAGACCCTTAACAATACACTTCATGAATACATCTTTATGTATGCCTGTGTGTGTGTGGTGTCACCATAGCAGCAGTGCTAGTCTTGTTGTCATGGCAGCAAGAACTCAAGGCTGATTCCTCTCCTCCTCCATTTCTTTCTATTCAGTTATGTTTAATACTTTCTATACCGAATGTACAACACATTATTATTATTATATTAACCTGAGTGCCCTGCAAGGCATTGTGGGTGTTGGAGTTTTTTCATTAACAAAGAAAAGCTCAACTGAGTGTTTAGACCTGAACACTTACAACTCATCACTCAGTGAATATCTCTGAAACAAACTTAAGTTTATGATCAAACAGGGAACTGAATGGTGTTTTGATGACTGGAAAGTGCTGATGTCACTTCCTGTGTTGCTTGAGTCAATTAATTTTTAATTGCTCTTTTTTTAAATTGTTCCTGATTTACTATTTATATTCTATGACAAATGACAACAAAGGCTTTGATTTTAGTATTTAACTGATGTGTTAGAACACACACTAATAATCGTCACTCACTCTCCAAAATGTTCCCAAAATATTGAACCTTTAACTTGGTGATCGTAGCTGATTGACATGATGGAAAAAAAAAACTCTCAGGAGTTAAAATGTGTTTGATGAAGAGCAAATGGAATAGGAGGAGGAGGACGTTAGATGACTGTGAGTGGAGTTTAATGCAGCCAGCAGGGCTATAACAAGAGATCAATACTGACATATACACACTGTACTCAGATACAGTCCAGATGATTTCAACACCAAACAGTTATTAACTCCTGTTGATGCTACACTGACTTGTAATCAGGTGAATGGTGTCTCTGTCATTCATACGTCTGTTCTCACACTATGTAACTTTGGGCTCCGGGTCGGGAGAAGTACGTAACACTTTACGGCACTAAGTCACACACCACCAACTATTTGACTGATTTTGGTGAAGCTGAATGTCACGCCTGATTGCGACACTTGTTGGAACTGAGCTATTGTTAATGTTATTAGCGCTTTTCCTGCTATGACAAGTCAAAAACCTCTACTGTGAGTGAGGTGCATTGAACGCAGCAAAGTTGTAGGTTTAATGTGTGAGACAGAAACACTTGTTAGATTTAAAGCATCAGAGCCCTTTCTCTCATGCATGTGACGTGCTGCTGATGTGTGTGTGTGTGTGTGTGTGTGTGTGTGTGTGTGTGTGTGTGTGTGTGTGTGTGTCGCTGATTTATTTGACTGTGAAGATAAACAGCGTTTCATTTACACACAGGAACATACCTGCAGCTGAAAACCTCTTCTCTAAAACAAACTGTACGCTGAAGATTTCAGAGACAGAAACCTTCGACAGCAACATGAGAATCAGAGACAATGTACCGGCCCTCACTTAGAACACTTAATGGGGATGAGGACTATCACCATGACGACAGGACATGCTGCGTGATGCCATTTATAAAGGTGTGTGTTTGTTAGTTCGTCAGCAGTGACAGCAGCAGATACCTGATGTGTATTCTGTGTGTGTGTGTGTTCATACACTTATAAAGACCTCATCTCAACACCTTGTTCACACCCGCACTGTAAAATAATCTTACATTTTACGTGAAATAAACTTTTCAGTAGGTCTCTGTTTTTTAAAAATGTTTACAGGATTTTTGTTCCGGATTGAGAGCTATGCATAGAGATGAGCCCAATGATATTTAGTTGGTATCAAGCAGAAGCTTTGGTTCTTCCCTGTCAGTGAGGTTATGTTACATGTAGAGGTGATTTCGATTTATGATCAGATGCTACCCAGAGAGCCATCCAGCACACAATAGCAAAGTTTCCGCCCTTATTAAAAAAAGGCAAAGCGAATCATGAGCACTATTGCAGTTTTTTAGCCAAGAATTTGTGTCCCTATTCACTTGTGGAAAACCAGGGCTTCCAAGTTATATTGCACACTCTGGAGCCGAGGACTCGTACCTTGTTACCAAACGCTCTCCGGTGAGCTTCGGGCTTCAGATGCGGGCAGCGGTTTCCCTAATCTGGGTGAGGTGCTACAGCTTCTTGTAGTCTGATTAATAAGGGTTTTGAATTTAGTCTGATCTCTCCCCTGGGATCAATTTGCCCCTACTTGACCCTACTCAGGTCTATTGACATGGACAAAACAGCTCCCAGGAATGCAGAGAAACACAAACCCTGCAACCACCTTAAGGTAGTCACTCTTTGCATCTGACCAGGATCCCTCACGGGCACCTTCCTTTGGAGCTGTCCCGGCATGTTCTGCTGGCAGAAGACCCAGAGGCAGACCCAGAATTTACTGGAGGGACTTTATAGCCCATTTAGCCTCGGAAAACCTTGGGATCCCCCAGAACGACCTGGAATGTGTTGCTGGGGAGAAGAACGTCTAGAACATGACTGGACCCCGGATAATAGAGAGAAAATGGATAGATTTGAATTTTGATGCAATTACATTTACACTTGTGTTCAATTTGGTCACAATGCATCCCTGACCACCTACAGAGCCAATCTCTATGAACATATCTGCATATAAATGCAGAACACACTGACAGAACTGCAATTTTGGAAACCATCGGCTATCATCTAGCAAGGATTTACCTTTTTGTCATTTAAAAAAAAAAGTGCTGTTTATAGAGATCAGCAGAAATGTGTCTTTGTCATTCTCACTCATCAAGTTGCTAATGGGACTTCAGAGGAAGTCTCGGTCCGGATATTTATTACACCGGAAGCCCAGAAACATGTGACTATTGGCCCCAGACGCTAAATCATCATCAGACCCTGACAGTAGCTGATGGGTTCAGTTGTGTGTGTGTGTGTGTGTGTGTGTGTGTGTGTGTGTGTGTGTGTGTGTGTGTGTGTGCCTCATAATAGCCCTCAGAAGGACACTTCACAGCCGCAATCATCATCAGTTGCCAGGCAACAAGGAGAAACCGCTACCGACAGAAACACAGCACACACGGCTTTATTATTACTGTTACAGCAGGGCAGAGGTAGGTGTGTGTGTGTGTGTGTGTGTGTGTCATTACTCCTCTGCAGAGATGAAGCTTGAGAAACTATTTTCAAATGTTAATTTTGATTAGATTTTTATCATTTCATGATAAATACATTTTGGTCAAATGTAACTTTTGTTTGAGTTGTTTTTTGTTGTTGTGTACAGTTGCCATGGTTACTGGTGTTGTCCCAGCATCCGTATTGATATTCACAATAAGACACAAAGTATGAAACTGGGTAGTTACTAACGTTACTGTCAACTATTTAATCCTTGTAAATGTTTTTAAACTACTTGTAGAAATATGTTCATCTTTGTTTCAGTCTGATGGATGACAAACAGTAATGTAACCTAATGTGACATTAACGTCACCTCTGAAGTGATACATGAAGTCACACATGCCTGTTTCATAGTTACACCTTGATAAGCACCACCGCACTCATCAAGGAAAACAGAGCATGCATTGACACATAGCTCGAGGCATTTCAAAAGGCTGCATATGTGTCAAAGATAAAACCTCCAGAAACAATCTACAGAGGGAACACATGACTTCACATGACAACCAAGAAGATTTACTGTAAACACTCCAAGTCCCTCTGTTTACTGATGATGATTATGTGATTTTTAAATTTGAACTCAATGTTTTTGGGAACTTTTACAAGGGGTAAAAAAATTAATTAATACATATAATGATGTATATTTACATAATAAATTGCCCATAGGTTGCATGTTGTTTGTCTCTGTGTAATGTGCTAAATGTAGGATTTGGCTAAAAACAACAGTCTGAACACATCAACCATAATCTCTGCAAACCCTAACCATCAAACAGCCAATGAGCAGGCAGCCATCGCACCCAAACACCTCATCTTCAGCTCTGATTGGGCCTCAGATCTGTCAGTGTGACTTCTGTAGAGAAGGTTTTTGAGCCTCTTAAAACCTTAAAGGAAGTTTATTAAAAAATGTATTCAAATACAACTGTTTTCACACACACACACACACACACACACACACACACACACACACACACACACACACACACACACACACACACACACACACACACACACACACATCTCTTGTTAATCAGTTAATTTGGTGCTATTTGAAGTGTTAAGTGTTGCATGTTTCAAGCGATGTCACACCAAACCGGTGTGACATCGCTTGGAGGGTGACCTGCTGTACTACATATTCCTCTATAGAATATACAACACCCTGCTAATAAACACTTTAATCAACAACCTGCGCGTGTGTATGTCGCACACTGTCATACCGTTAGCACCATTGCTCTCAGGTTTCAGGTATATGTGTGTGTTGCGTTCAGGTGTAAAAGTCTCACTGTAAGGGAAATTAGGTGATTTTCACCTGAAATTAGACGATTAGTGAATCTGAACAGAGATAATGGACACATTATGGGAATATGTATGTGTGTAAGAGATAATGTGGATACATTTGCCTTTTTTAATCTTTAGTTTTAGCATGCATTCACACTTGGCAGGTGTTTTCCACCATTTTCTAATTTGTTATCCAGAGTGAGTAAATCTAGAAATGCTGGTTGCAGTGGCACAGTTCTTTTCCTACTTCTGTTTCAATCCTGTCCCAATCCCTATCTTGAATGTGCTAGAATCCAATTCAATCCTAATTGAATCCCAGTTTCATCCTGATTGCTTTCCATTACATTTTGATCCCGTACAATTGCAAACTTGCCCCAGTCCAGTTTGGAGCCCTCATCCCAATTCTGTCCGAATCACATTTTGATCTCTAGCCTGAACCTTTTCCAGTCCCATCCTAGTCTTGACCCAATCTCAACCTGATCCTATTGCACTACAACTCTTGTTCCGTTACTAAACCCAGCCCAGACCCAATGTCATCCTGATTCCATCCCAGCTCAGTTTCCATTGCACTACTACTTGTGTCCCGATACCCTACTAGTCCTCTCTTAAATGTATCTCGATTCTGCTCAGTCCTCTCCTTCCATCCAGTTTCCATTCCGAGCTCTTCACGATTCGATCCTATTTGAATCTTGTCCTGATTCCTGTCCAGTTTCCATTTTGATCCAATGCAGTCCCTGAACTTACCCAAATCCAGTTTGGTGCCCTAATCTTTTGATCTCCTGATCTCTTTCCAATCCTGTCAAAATCCCATTATGATCCCTGATCCTGTCGCATTCTGATACCATCCTGATCTTTCAATCTCAGGGATGGCTGAGGGTCAGGAGGTAGAGTGAGTCATGCACTAATCAGATGATCAATCCCTGGCTCCTCCAGTCTGCATGTCGTATGCTTGGCCAAGATACTGAATGCGTATGAAGGGTTAGCTTCTAAAAACTGATGAATAGTTGGCACCTTGCATGGCAGCCAATGAAATGTATGAATGTGTGTGAATGAGATATAGATATGGGGTGTGTTTTAAATGGTCTAAAAATTGCACTATTTAAGCCATATCTTTTCCCGCCTGATCCTCTCAGCTCCCAGCACCCAGTTTCCATTTCAATCCTGTCACGAAACGCTCATAATTAAATCCCAATTGAATCCTAATCTCATCCTGATTCCTCTCCAGTCCAACTGTGATCCAGTCCAGTCCCGAGCTTGCCCCATTTCAGTTAGGAGCCCCAATGTCTATGTCAGTACTGTCACGATTCTTTCAATACATTGCGATACAATTTGTACACTATCACGACTAAATCCCCATCAAATCCCAATCCCTTTAAAGTCCCATTTTGATCCCATTCTCATCGATCCTAAACCCACCACAATCCTGTCTCAATCTCATCCTGGTCTTGTCCAAATCCCATCTCAGTCAGTATTCCAATTCTGTCCCAGTCCCTCTCTGTTCAAATGATAATTCTGTCTCAATCCTGTTTTCATACCATCCTGACCCTGAATCCTGTAGAATCATATGTTTAGTGCATTTAATCTTTAAAAATATTTGTAAAATTAGCTCTATAAAACCTTTTTTAATAGACATTTTAATAAAATATGACTATAAAACTGGTAAATCAATAACGTGTCACAAGCAGGAAAAGGATTGTGAGTTTGGTGGATTTGGTGCTGAGTGAGAGAAGGAAAGATCACATTATTAACACCATTGTTATTTGTGTACATGAGAGAAAAACAAGCTCACATTCACAAAACCATGACTTGTCTGTATGCGAAAGAGGACTTCTATCACATTCATGGGGACACTGACACTGTCTGTGTGTGTGTTTCCGTCTAATTGCAAATGCTTGGCAACAGCTTCAGTTTATAAAGCAAAAGCCAGGAAAACAGAGAAACCCCTGCAGAGCGAGCGAACAAAGACAGAATTCATCTTGTTTCCAACAAGAAGTGAATGAGCTTCAGAGTGATCCACCATACTGACTAACACTGGAGCAGATCGCTGCTTTCCAGGCTCACATACTGTATGCTTTACACATACTGCTAAACACACTGCAAGCCCTTAGAGAAATGTCATGTGTTCATCTGCACTATGCATTACGATGTTTAAAGAGGCTCTGCAAATATTAATATATAATATATTTCAAGCAGCTCCTTAACATCAAAAGTTCCATGTTCCCTCTGTCCACCAGCAACATCTCGTTTAGGAATGATCTGCTCTACATTGCCTCTGATTGTTTTACCCTCAAGACCAACTTAGGCATTGTGGTGAATTCCTGCAGGGTTGTGTGACGACGTGCTTATTTGTGCAGCCACTATAAAACAATCAGAAAATAACTTTTTATTACACTGATTCACCGACTTTCTCGATACCGATGCTCCCTCTCCCTCATTCACTGTCTATGCCACTCAACCACTTCTCTCTCTCTCTCTCTCTCTCTCTCTCTCTCTCTCTCTCTCTCTCTCTCTCTCTCTCTCTCTCTCTCTCTCTCTCTCTCTCTCTCTCTCTCTCTCTCTCTCTCTCTCTCTCTCTCTCTCTCTTTCTCTCTCTCTCTCTACCAAATAAAGCTTCTTTGTGTCAATACTTTGCAGCATAGGCTCTGAGACAGACTCAGATTTAGAAGGTGGGAACATGAAATAAAAAAAGCCAGAACACAACAGGTAGAGTGCCAGAGTTTGTCCATGAACCCACCTGGATCACGCTCAGTTTAAGTAACATTTCAAGATGACTGTGGAGGGTTTAACCACTCTGATCATTGGACTGGCCACCACAGTGTGTCATCAGGATGAGTTTCTCCTAGCTCAGCTTCTCTGTATCGCTGCTGGAGTTCAAGTGAATAGAAAAACCTGTGTTTTCTCCACAGCGAACTGTGGGTACCAACTGATACCCTAATTAGCATCACTCCACTTGCCTAAACCCAACTAAGAAACAAGTACTCACCAGTCAGAGGTAGTGTAGGGTGGTCTATGTCTTCACCAGCCTTAGAAAACAAAATGGCGCTTCCCATATAATTATGACTGCTTTTTTTGTAACAAACCACCATGAATCTGCCTCAGATCAGCTAACCCTAACCCAAACAACAGAGGCAAGGACTACTAGCCAATCAGAGCCTTGAATGCTATAGGCGTCATGTCTTTATTTGTCTCTATCTTTGATTTTTGATACAATTATGTACTAAAACAGAAAACAAAACCCACACTTGCTAGAGGTTTCTTGCTGTTCGCAGGTCTATTTCCCAGCTGCAGTCAAACATCACACTGTCACCAGCAGCAAATGAAAAGAACAACAAGGTGACGATGTGTTGTCATCTGAGGAGAAATTATGTCTCAAATTCGAACTCGAAAGTTAAAGCCGAATAATTGCTACAATAACTACACGTCACAGACTTTCAGCACCACACATCATAACAGGCACCGTTTTCATGAGGGTGTCAATGTTTCTATGTCAAAGTCAAATCTCAGTTTTATAGCCAAACAGTGAGTCTGAAAAGACATGAGCCAATGACAAACAGCCCCATATAACACATATCACATACAACATATGAACTTTCTGAAGCACCTCCGTCAATACAAATGAGCATATAGTCACAAGTTTATTTATATAAATTTTATAAATGGTGGAAATACCTTTTTGTGGTCTTTTTGAGTTTCTATAGTTGTCCGCAGTCTTTCTGCATCATATTCAGGTCATTTGTTCTCTGGGTAGTTGTTTCGCGTTTTTTCGTGTGGATGTTTTGCATCTGTTCGTAGATAATTTGTGTCGCTGTAATCGCTTCACGGTCACGATCGTTTGGCGTCTCATCATGGCTATGTGTCTGTATATAGCTGTTTTGAGTCTCTTTATGGTTGTTTTCCATCCCTTTGTGATAATTTTGCCTCTTTATCTACCCGTTTATAGTCTTTGTTTCTCAGTAGTTTCTCTTTGAGTCTCTGTCATATTGTTTGATTGACTTTCTAACAATACATGTTGAACTCAAACAGAGGTTCTAATGCTAACAAGCTTCCTGACTTTAGTAGGGGTCAGGGGATGGTAGACTGCCAGACCTCTGACCCTGAGCCTAACCAAACCTTGATCCATTCAGGACTTGATACACAAACACACAAACACACACATATATGCACATGTAGAGGAGGGCGTCCTATCCATGTCATAACCAACCACAGTTCCATACTTTGGTCATCACAAGTCAGTCATCTCCATGGCAACTGGGTAAACCCCATCCGCTGATGAAGACTGTGGCTGTGATACGGTTCTGGTTAAAGTGTGTTTCAGAATGCAGATCAAATATGATGAGTGACAAACATCAGTAGTCCTGACTGTACAGTGCTTCCTGAGTTGGAATTTAGTTTAGGACAATTACATAAAACCTGTAAATCCTGCAGATTAAATAAACTGTGAGGGGGCTCAGCAGCTTATTTTGCCCCAGGGCCCTTCAGCATGTTGATCTGGCCATGATTCTAAGTTTCTCCACATTAATTAAATCTAACTCTATTTTTGTTTTCAGTTATATTTAACACAGATCCTCTCACTAACTGTTTTTGATGTTTCTCTGAGATATTTCTGACAGACTGGAACCAAACCAAACAAAAATCGTGTTTATTTTCAAAGCTGCTTTAACTTTTTGAACTTTTCGACACATTACTACAAATCTTCCAGGACTTGGAGGGTTTGATGAGGACTTGGTTTATGGTTACTTGGTTACCTTCTGGTCCACGATGGAGCACGCCACCTCCCGGACCTGACTGAGGCTGAGCTCTGCAGCGTCCAGCAGCACTGGCTCCCTGCTCAGACCGATCTGGATGTGGAAGGAGATCACACCGCCGCCACCTCCTCCTCCTCCTCCTCCTCCACCACCACCACCTCCTCCTCCCCCGGTGCCGGTGTTGATGTTATTTGTCCCCCCTGAGAACGGGAGCGGGCTGGGCGCACGGATCACCGGAGGCGCACTCATATGAACCTTTTCCCCGGTGGTTTCCAAACCGTGCCAAGAAACAATTAGGAGTCACGACGATGATAAATGTCCGCGCGGTGATTGAATGGGGAAATTAACGGCGGAGCGGGAGCCGACAGGTCCAGGTGGAACAAACCAGAGGAGGGATTTAAAGCGTGGAGAGGTGCGAGATGCTCGGACGCACGAAACTCTCCAAAAGCGCAAAAAACAAGAGTTTCCGACAAAAAACGAACTGATTAACAAACCACAACAAGAGGAAAAGCGCAGAAGAGCCAGAGACAAGATGTGAGTACACCGGGAGTTAAAGGAGACATAATGACTACATGACTGGACCCGAGAGCAGCGTGGATACCGGTGATGCGGGTGACAGAGCCATGGACGTCAACAGTGGCTGGAGAGGAGGAGGAGGCGGGAGGGAAGGAGGAGAGGAGAGAGGGAAGCCTGCTGCTGGACTGATGGATGATAGATTGAGGAGAGGTGTCGAGTCTTAATTTGGAAAAGTGAGTTTCACATGTAAATGCAGAGGGACGTGTTTGTGTTTATGCCTCTGGGATAATCTGTTAAATAAACTGGGGAAGTTGTCTGTTCTCTGACTCTGAAAAAATCCCAAAACATTTGGACATTTTCTGCATGTTACATTCAAATTTTTATTTAGAATTTTTATTATAGACTATTGTGTAGAAATACCTGTCAGCAGCAAGCAAAGCCCTAAAATGAAATCCTAATTCAAATAAATGTCAAAAGCTATACATTCACTGAAATTTTGAGTCAAGGTTTTACAGAGAAACACTGGTATTCTACAGCTTTTCGCTGAATTATTACGGCCAAACACCTTCAATCAAGTGACGATTCACAAAACTGTAAAACTTAAAAGAAAAATAAAATAAAAAGAACAAAGAAAAATGTTAGTTTGGACAGAAACATTTACATAATGAGCCACATACTAAATTACAGACAATTATTGTCATTTGACAGACATTTGTATGTAATTTAAAAAAATAAGAAAAATACTGTAATTTTTGTTAAAAAAAAACTAATTTGTCATTAATAGCATGATACTTAAAATAACAGTAAATAACAAAAAAACAACAACAACAAATGTGTGTTTTCTTCTTACAGTGTTTTGTTGGCCTAAAAGTAGCAGAATGGTCCTAAACATTACCTTCTTCCTCCTCCAATGTGGCAGCGATGACTCTGAACTGACAGATGGATGAACAGAAGGTGAAGTACAAAAACAAAATATTACAAAATGATTCAAAAACAGCTGCAGGGACGGGCGATATTTTTTGTGAACTTTGACCTTTTCTGCAGTGCAGCGCCTCCTGCGGGAGGTTTCCAGCCTCTGAAGCTCTGATCTGTCCTGATGTTTCCATTTATTCGAAAAACAAACAAGCCAATCAGAGCTTTGCATTGTAGACGTCACAAAGAAGGGAACGAGGCAGAACAAGATTTAGAAACAATGATGATGCAGCTGTACAGCGTCTGTCTGTCTGTCTGTCTGTCTGTCTGTCTGTCTGTCTGTCTGTCTGTCTGTCTGTCTGTCTGTACACACTGATGTACAGACAGATGCAGAAAGATGTGTTGATGACAAACACCTGTTGAATGTGAGCTTCCTCAGAGCACCGCTGCACAGACAAACACAAAGTGAAGTGTGTTGGTTGCTAGGAGACGTACACAAATGCATACACAAATGCATACACAGATGTACACACACACACACACACACACACCTACAAACCCTCCTACACTTTAACTTCCATTTACTTCCATTTATTACTGAGGATGAGGTGGCATATGGTGTGTGTCTGTAACAATCACATCAATGTTAAATGATTTAACATTAATTCTATTTAATTATATCATTAAAAAAAGAGGTGCAGCATTCTTAAATCTCATCACCTCCACGAGTTGAGGCAGATTAAATTTTCATGACGTCCAGCAATAATCCCATCAAAAAAAGTGCTGATGGTTTGTTCCCTTCTGCTTCATCTGTATTTTGCTGTAAAATCTTCATCCTTCGTCTCTGCAGTGATTCACTCTGCCAGGGTTCAGCTCCCTGTAGATAACGCAGGCTGGAAATGTGCAGTCAAAGGATCGTCCTTATTTATAGAGCCGTGTGTTAAAACAGTACGATGGTGATGAGTCAGAGTAGATGATGCCAGGGCACTGAACTTCATGACGGCAGAACTTTAGTCATCAGCAGCAAAGACGGAGATAAAGAGAGTCCAAGACCTGGAAAACTGCTCCTTTGTTGAAATGACTCAAAGCCCTATCTGTTTTTCTGACAAACGAGCTCTCGTGGTCGAGTTGGAAGAAACTTTATTTTCAGTCAAACGCTGAAAATGCAGCAGAATGACATCCATTATGAACTGATCCACAAAATACAGCATCATCATCACATACACCAGGGGTGTCAAACTCAAATTCACAGAGGGCCAAAATTAAAAAGACGAACATTGTCAAGGGCCAAACCGATTTTTCATTCATTTATTATTATTAGTTTTTATTATCTTTGAGATACAGTAAACTACTGTATTAACCATTTTAATATATTACAATTGAATTTTTGCTTAAATACTGAACCCAGAACAGGTTTAAGAAAATAATAAAAACAAAAACTGAAATAAATATTAGGCCTCTATATCTTTAACTTTATTCATTTTAATTGTAACCTAAATCTTTTCATCACAGGCCATCAAGGCCACACCTAAAAAAAATATCTCTTTCAACTTTTGAACAGACCATGGCTTCAGTAAATAAAACAATATTTATCCAGTTTAGTTTTTTTCACTGTCCATTTACTCTGATGATGCACATGGGTCCAAGCCAGATACTTGGCATCGCTTTTTACATGCAAGTGCATCAATTTCTGGAGTCAGGCTCTGCGCAGAGGAAATCTTCAGGACTGAATGAAGGTGTTCATCAGTGAGACGACTCCTTTGTTCATTTTCATCAACGAAAACAGTTGCTCGCACAGATATGTGCTGCCGAACATAGAGAGCATTTGCGCAGCTTGGGCACGGAGTTCGGGCAGCGTGTCAGGGAGGTAAGGTGAATATTGCGCAGCACCGACAGAGTCATACTTTGACTTGAGCGTGTCTGTCTGTCTGTCTGTCTGTCTGTCTGTCTGTCTGTCTGTCTGTCTGTCTGTCTGTCTGTCTGTCTGTCTGTCTGTCTGTCTGTCTGTCTGTCTGTCTGTCCGTCTCTGTCTCTCTCTCTCTCTGGACATGTCTCATTAATGCATGCTACTAACCAAACTTCCCCGGAGTTTCTGTGCTCTGTCGTCCAGCAGGTTTTTCGTGGATCGTGGCTGCTGCTGTGATCCTGGGTGACGCCCACTACACATATTACTACTGTCATTAATACTACTATATCTGCTACTGTGGTCACTTTATCATTCATTGTCATTCTGTCAGTCATTGTAAATGTACAAAATGTTTATGTTGATTGTCCTGTACACGTGACATCCATTGCACGTCTGTCTGCCTGGGAGAGGGATCCTTCCTCTGTGGCTCTTCCTGAGGTTTCTTCCACATTTTTTCCCTGTTAAAAGGTTTTTTGTGGGCAAGTTTTTCCTCACTCGAACCGAGGGTCTAAGGACAGAGGGTGTCATTCTCTGTACAGATTGTAAAGCCCTCCGAGGCAAATGTACTTTGTGACTTTGGGCTATACAAATAAAATTGAATTGAATTGAATTGAATTAGATATCTGCATTTGAAGGCAGTATTGGTAGTAAAAGCTGAATTCTCTTCAGATGATAGCTGACAGGTTCCTAGATTGCATTGCGGCTGAGGTGTTCTGCCTCATTTGCTCATAGCATTGCACTGTTGCAACCACAGTCTGTTTAAACATGATCAATACTACTCAGACTACAAATAAAAACTCGTTAGTCCCTCACCTGCAGATTCTGTATTTTTATGTTAATACTGTATCTGTTCATAGAGGTTTGACTTTGACAGAGGTCTATGTTTGCTGTCTTAGTCACACCGTTTTAATTGTCTGAACATAACAGCAGTCACTGTGAAACGTTCATTTCTTGTTCAGGTTTGAGTAGGTGGACGACATCTGAAGTCAATCTGTACTGTTCCAGACTTCACTAAAGGATGTCTATAAACAGACCTCCGAGAGTAACATCAGTCTGTCCTGCTGTGAGTGAACGGAGGAATCTATCAAACTGAATCATTCCTTAATGTGAGGATGACTCAGCAGCTGAACAGTGTGCTCTCGGGAAATGCAGACTCCCACTTTGAGGCTGAATACTCATCCTGACCTCCTCATTTTTTTTTTTTTTTTTTTTTTTTACATCACAAAAAATAACCTTACAAATAACCCAGACATTTTTTAGATGATGTATCTCTTACAGTTCAGGTCCTCCACATGTTGGTGGGTTTGGGTGAGTTAAATACTTTGGTAAAGGTTCAGAAAGATTAGATCACTGACAGGAATGTTTGGTATTTTCTCATCATTTCTTTCACCTGATCATATTTTTGACCAAACTTATGTGTCTCAGTGAGATCGAGGTTTCTCGGTTACCTACTGGGACCAGACATAAACTTTAAGTGTTTCTATCACATTTGTCCTCTGTCCTCCAGTATCTGGACCAACAGTAACACAAAGTCATGTTTTTAGTATTTTCAGGTATTCTTCATGATATTTTAGAGTTTGTCATTTCCTGATAAATCATAAAAACTTGTTGATGATGATCATCCTGCACTGGGGGGCATGTACTAATTTTACATTTTCTCTCTTTTGACGCCACTGGAGCAGAGTGCTTCCTGTTTGATACAGTCTATGAGTGATTGTGAGGGCTGCTATCTAACGTTACACTACCGAGGTGATTTATAGATGTATCCACCATGATACCCTCAGCCTTCACCGTCAGTCCTACCTACCATGAACTGGATGTGTTGGGAAGCCTTCCAGCGTGCATGCAACACTATTCCTATGTTGCTACTGATGTTATTTTTATTCTACATTGAGCTCCACAGTATCTCCATCGCTGTTAAAGATGTCACTATTGAACATATTCAGGCGACCAGTGATGTTTTCACTGATTATCATAGAGCAGCTGTCACCAAAGTACTGTAAGTTCATAACTTCATACATTTTAGTGTTTAAAGGACGAACTCTCATTTTAATGTCTTCTTCTGACTGACTTCTTGTGTTTTTGTTCCTCACTTGATTTCATCCTACGTGACTGCCCTGAATTCATCAATCGTGACAGGAGCAGCTTCCATAACAAAGTAATCATTTCTCACAAAAATCCAGTTTACGTCTGTAAATAACCACTGTACCAAGGTTCACCGCTGAAAATCCAAATGAATTACACACACAGACATCAGATTATTGTTACTGTGTGTGTCACAGCTCCTGGAATAGTACATTCAGCTAAAGACTGCAGGTCAGACAATAAACAAACCTGTTGCCATGGAGATCTGTAACAACAGTGTGTGCATGTGTGTGTGTGTGTGTGTGTGTGTGTGTGTGTGTGTGTGTGTGTGTGTGTGTGTGTGTGTGTGTGTGTTTGTGAATGTGTATTAGTAGAGGTGATTATTATCAGGGCTGCACTTCATTTAAACGTCTCCTTCGACAACACGCTATTGGAGTATTTAAGTCAGGTGATCACACACTGAGAGGAGCAGCCAATCAGCTGACTAATCACAGAGGTAATCTGCCAATTAGAGAGCGTGTCACTTTGAACTCATCTTTTCTTGTTCAGCAAGGCGCTTCATCTCTTATCTCCTTCAGCATAGGGCACATGTTTACCAAAGGAAAGGAGCCGATACTGTCCCACGATTGACCTTTCGCAGAGCCCCACCTCCCTTAGTTACTGTTGCTAGGTCTGTCAAGCACGACAGAGTGCCATGACGGGAAGAGGTATACTGGTACGTGTCAGTGCAATACCCCCACAGAATCCTCCAGATCATGGCAAAAGAGGTTACAATATGCAGCAGAGGGATATATTCAAAATATTAAAATACACAACGAAGGCGACATAACCACTATCAAGGTTAATGCTTACCTGTCCCTTTGCACAGCATTTATAGCATTGGGAAACTCAGGAGCAGGCTGTCCATTCACAAAATGCTACATGAAAGATGAAAAACAAAATGAGGTGAAGTTGCTTGTTGGGGTGCGATGTTCAACTTTGTTGAAAACTGACGGAAAATAATGTTAGGGAGCTCCAAGCATCGAGACCCAACACAACAACAGCTTATATAGCTCGCGTTAGCTAACATGTTAACTGATGCCGGTTGGGGGCACAGGCTTCCCTCTGGAGGGTCACAACAACAACGACAGGCTCGCCTCTAATATAACTCTGTGACAATCCACTACACATTGGCTAGCTTGCTACTAGTGTGATGTAGACTGCGGCAGAGAGAGCGTGTTAATCTGGACAGACATGTTCTTCTTCTGTGGTTTCTCAGTACTCACAGACAGACACTTGTCTCATCTGTGAAATGTTGCACAGCATTCAGTGTGATGGTCAGACCTTCTCTAACTGTGATGGACGTCCAGCGTCTCTGCAGATCATCATATGATCATTACACATTTTACATCTTTCAGTGTAACTTGCTAATATATATGCTTTAATGTGACAGAAATTTCATTTCACTACTGTGACAGGTGGACAATATTCATACTGTATTTCAGTTCTGTCATCATATCTTTGAACTAAACCAACAGTGGCACAGTGGTGAAGTGGTTAGCACGGTGGCCTCACAGCAGAAGGTTCCCGGTTCAAACTATCTGCGGTACTCCGGCTTCCCCCCACAGTTCGCAGATTTGATTGTGAGCATGGTTGTTAGTCTCTCTGTGCAAGCAATGTGGTGAAGTGACAGAGCTGACATCTTTTTTGTTTCTATATAGTTATGGAAAAAAGGGAAAAGGTAAGAACACACATTGACAAGTATCTTCAATTAAGCTTTTTCTAGTTCACCTTCTGGACATTGTAGTTTCAACACAGATCATGTCATCAACATCCATCATTGCACAGGCTTACCTAGTCTTGCGTAAGAGCAGTTGGATTCTCTGAGCACTGCAGCTGCCTTCTCCTAAGTCCTTATACACTATACACTTCCTAAACACTAAACACTTTTCCTCAACCTCGATGTAAAACAACATGAAGTCAAGAAGAGATGAGAATTCATGACTATTTGATCACAGCCGATGTTCTCTTAGTTATACTTGCAATTGAGATTCTTCCATCAGCAACTGCTTCAGCTCCAGCAGCTTCCTGGGCCGTCATTCCCTCCCCACTATGTAGACAAAATAGAGTTTGAGAAGTGTCAAGCGTTCAACACTCAACTCTATAATCTGACATACAGTATCTGCACTGACAAACTGTCTGAAACTGAAAAGTAGTCGATCAGCCAATAAAATTAACCATTTTACTGATTCTGGGCTCTGTTCAATATAATGGCTCAGCCAGTAAAAATGTTTAGTGAAGCAGGTGAACAGCTCATCAGCCAGATCAAATAGTTGATTGGCTGTTAATAGACTAAATCAAATAATTCCAGGACATGAGGGGGTCAGTGGTATATTTTCTATCTTGTAATTGGTCCTCTGCTGTTGGCAAAAGTCTAGAAAAGTCTAGAAACACTACCCTTCCTAAATTCCAGTAAAACTCTATGTTGTATGACATTAACAGCTCAGAGCAGACACAGTCTGATCCCTCCCGGTCCATCTGTGATACAGGAAACTCTGCAGGACCAGAGTGCTGCTCCGGTGTGAAAACACATTGACTGAGAGTCACAAACTACGATCTGCAGAGACACCGAGGAGACACTGGACCACATGGACCGACACTGATGAAACCGTCAAAATCAGGCTGCAAGTTAACTTTGATAAGGGTCAGAAACTGGCCAGAACCGGGACGGACCTGTTCCCCAAGGCAGTAAGTTTTGGTTTGTCAGATTTGATTAAACTGCAACAAGCATCAGCTTCACCTGCCATGAACACACAAGATGTAACAATAAATTCTATTTTATTTTTTACAAAAACAAACCCCTTCAAACACAGGACAAACCCGGGAGAACATGTTTGTGTCCCCAAAAGTAAGCATTTAGTTATTTTAAGTTTCAGTTCCATAAGTTATGTTACGTGATTTGCAGCATTACTTACACTATGTGATTTACTCTATGTAACATTATTTTAACTCAAAAAAACAAACTCTTCCTATGCTTTCTGGCAGAAAGGTTTGGTGCCGCATGTGTGGACACAATTAAGTGGCATTTGATGACCTGGGATGAGAACAGATTGGCATGAATATGTAGAAAATGTGCTGTCATGTTTTATAAGAGAGAGACACTATAGTAATGGACCCTGTTCATGGTATTCATATCAAAGGTTTTCAGTATTCTCTATGAAATCCAAACTTGTGTAATGTTGCTACGTAAATTGTATGCAGTGCAATTTCATTCCCCTTAAGTTTCTGTCATAAAAAAATAATCTGTTTTAGTGTATTAAATAGCATGTTGGTTAGCCTGAATGTTGGCTACCATCATGCATAATCCCCACAGCAGACTAGGGGTCACAACACAAGACATAGCAGCAGCTAATATTACTGACTAGTCCAACAGCAGTCAGCCCAGCTTGGTGTCTGTCTTTCAGCCTTTTATTTCACCAAGCTCTCACCAACCACTAAAAGTCAGTCCCACATTTACTCTTGTCCGACGGCTTCTTGCTCGCTCACTCTCTCCTTTTCTCTTCTTAGCTTCCTCCACCAACGTCCTCTTTGGTCTCTTCTCCTCTGCCATTATGCCCATAGAGGCTGCTGAGCCTGGTTAAATTGCCCACTCATCCAGCTCCAGTTCTGACACGACACTGGCTTCGCTCCCCATCTACATTGTACCCCAGGCCTGAAAACCTCCTCTTCTTCTTCCCAGGGGTCCAAAACGGTGGTACAAACACTAGCACTCCCCTGGTTAGGGTTAGGGGCTCACAGTCCAGGCAGCATGGCTAACAAACTCAGCTAACATTAGCTAACAGCAGCTACAGTTGGCAGCAGTTTACTTCACTTCCATCATAAACTCTGTAAATCACAGAGAGTTGAGGCGGAGCAGCCGGAGGACATCAGAGGGAAAAGCAGAAAACATTTTCTCCATAAAATATGATCCAGTTTCACCAAAATCAGTCAAATAGTTGGTGAGGTAAGGTGAGAACAGACGTATGAATGACAGAGACACCATTCACCTGATTACAAGTCAGTGTAGCATCAACAGGAGTTAATAACTGTTTGGTGTTGAAATCATCTGGACTGTATCTGAGTACAGTATGTATATGTCAGTATTGATCTCTTGTTATAGCCCTGCTGGCTGCATTAAACTCCACTCACAGTCATCTAACGTCCTCCTCCTCCCATTCCATTTGCTCTTTATCAAACACATTTTAACTCTCAGGAAAATGCATGCATCATGTCCATCATGTCACTCAGCTACGAATGACAGCATTCACCTGATTACAAGTCAGCATCAACATGATTTAACAGACCGATGTCAGACTGATTTCACCTTTGTTATGGTTGGATGGATGATTTTGGGTTGGTGACAGACAGCCACTGTTAGTAACAAGAAGAGTGAATTCAGCCATTTTTCAGTTTCACATTTTTCTGTGATGAAGTTTCTTTGTGGAGGCGGCACACAAACACAGCCAAAAACACATTTAAACAAAAAAAAAAAGACAACAGAGAATACCTTGAAAAAACACAGAGAAACACAATCTGTTAAATAAATCATCTGATTAAAAAAAAACTGTTATTTAAATGTCTGACTTTTCACATGAGACTGACTCCTCTCTCTCTCTCCTCCAACATGGTGTCTGCCTCGCTACAGTGAGCACGCTCAGATCAGATCAGGCTTTCTGTAACACCTCAACACACACACACACTGTTACTCTCAGTTATTCACACAGCATTGTGGTAACATGAACACACACTGTTCATTCACACTCATACATCACTAAAGTTGAACACACACCCTTTATTCACACACACACAAGAACAAACACCACTCTGACAGATTTGACACTCACCACCCGTTGTTACATTTTTGCAGCCCCCTCCTCCCTCCATGGGTGCTATTCCCGTCACCGTAGGGTGTGCGAGATGCGGCAAAGCGCTAAAAAGCCGCTGTCTCTTCCCAGTAAACTTGGTGTCGTTGTTGTATGTTGTTGTGCAAATGTTTTGAGGGGAAGTTTGCCGACGCCGGCGCATGGCGAGGTACAACAGTAGTCAGAGGGCAGCGGTGGGAGGGGCTGCAACGCGCCACGGGAAACTCAAACGTGTCAGTCTGCGGGTCACAGGTCACGCCTTCCGCATGTTACAGTTTGTCTTAATTACTTTCACATTCTCTGAAATTGTACCTCACTTTCACATAACATTAAAAACACTGACACAAACACGCGGCATTACTGAGACGCCATGTGCGAGTTGTTTTTTTTCTTTTTCTTCTGTGAGAAAAATATCCTGATTGTTCTCGGGTTTGTTTCTGTTGACAACTGATGAGAAGAAACCAATCTTGAAAATGACAACGAAATAACAGCTTCAGGTCTGATCAGGAGAAGTATGGCACTAAGTCACACACCACCAACTATCTGACTGATTTTGGTGAAACTAGATTATATTTTATGGAGAAAATATTTTCTGCTTTTCCCTCTAATGTCCTCCTGCTGCTCCGCCTCAACTCTCTGTGATTTACAGAGTTTCCTGATGGACAGTGAAGTAAACTGCAGCTAATGTTAGATCAGTTTGAGCTGCCTGCACTGTGAACTCAAAGCACCAGGGGAGTGTTAGTGTTTGTACCACAGGAGTTTTGGACCACTGGGAAGAAGAAAAGGAAGTTTTCAGGACAGGGCACGGGGAGAATGCTGATCGAGAGTGGAGCCGGTGTTGTGCCAGAACTGGAGCTGGGCAAGCGGGCAATGTAACTGGGCGAAGAGACTGAAGAGGACGTTGACAGAGGAAGCTGTGAAGAGAAAAGGAGAGAGTAAGTGAGCAAGAAGCCGCCGGACAAGAGTAAATGTGGGACTGACTTTTAGTGGTTGGTGAGAGCTTGGTGAAATAAAAGGCTGAAAGACAGACGCTGAGCTGGGCTGACTGCTGCTGGACTAGTCAGTAATATTAGCTGCTGCTATGTCTTGTGTTGTTGACCTTGCAAAGTTGTCGATGTGCTAGTTTTTGATCATATGTAATGTAATCAGAATAAATACTCGCGTACAGCTATCCACTACAGTTCTCATCACAGATTTTCCACATCATTCTGTTACCAGATCTTTGTTGACTCTCTAGATCATGCAGATCTCAATTGTTAACATCAGTGATGAAACGAAGGCAAGAGATTCGGAAACATGTGCACACCTAATGCAGGTTTTGTATCCTAGGTACAGAGAGCTCTGCAGGGTTGGACATCTGCTTCTGTTAAATACCAGGATGTCTCTCAGGTCCTCTGATCAGTCTCTGTATAATTAAATAAATCCACCACTTTGTTTTGTTAAAACAATCTGGAAATCCACATTTGTGAACATTTTGACTGTTCTCTACGAAACTAAAGCATTTATTTCAATTAGATCCAGCACATACAATATTTTGCTTTGCCAGGTGCGATGTTAGTCATGTTAATTATCTGCACAAATGTAGAGATTGTGTTGTGTTGATTCAGTCGTGCTCGGAAGACGTCTTCTTGATATCAAGGCAACAACAATAACATGTCCTGAAGTTTCTGAATTACAGCAAACACAATTACAACCCTAACCCAGGGGCACACACACACATCACTGTGAATATCAGGGTGATGATGACACCCACTCCGACATGCTAGCTGTTTCCCTGGTGAGCTTTATGTAAATATTGATGAGTGTCAACGCCTGCAGCCAAGTCGCAGTGCAGGAGCTGTCAGTTTTCATGTTTCATTTTCTTTGACATATGTTGATGAAGGAGAATCTGGAAGCTGTGCGGCAAAAGGTGACAAGTCTCTAATTTATCTTGCGTTAAAACCTGTCAAGGTGGTTTACAGCTATGAAACGAAAGACAACGATCCGCCTGTTCGTTGTTTTGTTTCTCTGGGGGAGTCGGTTTTCTTCTCACTGTTGTCTGTAGGCGTCCTGAGATCACATGCCTGTAAAATTTAACGTGACAGAACCTGCATGCGTGTGGTTTTAATCCAAACATGATGACAGAAAAGTGGTTCTTAACTAACTAACTAACTAACTAACTAACTAACTAACTAACTAACTAACTAACTAACCAGAGATGTATAGTAACGAAGTGGAACTACTTAAGTACTGTACTTAAGTACTAAAATGCAGTATCTGTACTTTTTTGGAGTATTATTTTTTTCCCAACTTCTACTTTTACTGCACTACATATTTTTGATGAATTTAATACTTTTACTCCGATACATTTTTCATGTGTTGACTCGTTACTCGTTACTATTGTAGCGTCCAGCCGGACACGTGATGAATGACGAGGCGATATTGAACAAACTGCATTTATTGCTGAACGGTTTGGTTCCAGGACTCGGTGACTGTCGGCCGGAACCACGCCAAAAAACCAACAGAACAGTCCCGGTCTCACATCAACCTCGCTCGTGCGCCGTACGTCATACACCTGACTCACCCAGGTGCGCTCTCTCACCTGCTCCCCCGCCCCCTCGCTCTGCATTCATTCAGACGCATTCACAGACCATGGGAAATCACAGAACTCTACCATGAACATTGTAACACTGTAACATTAGAAGTTGTGCCTTAATAAATATTTGAAATAATATAAACAACAGTACTTGTACTTACTTACTTTCAGTACTTGAGTAGCAATTTTTTACATACTTCTACTTAAATACTTAAGTACAAAACATTTTGAATACTTTAGTACTTTTACTTAAGATTGGTGTTTAACGAACACTTCAACTTCTACTTAAGTCATTTTTTTGATATAGTACTTGTACTTCTACTCCACTCCATTACTCCAGTACTTTATACATCTCTGTAACTAACTAACTAACTTCACAGCAGAAATAGACATGTTTACAGCCTAGTTCGACGTGAATGACAACTGTACTGAGGGTGAATGTTTATACAAGTCACCTGTTCAAATTATATAAAGACTTAAAGATATGCAGAAAGCATATCATTACCAGTGTGGACACTTTGATTGACAGGTGGGTGTCATCACATGTATCTGGTTTCAGTAACCAGGCTTCATTCAGCCCGACTCAGTCGGTGGAACTAGGACTGCCAAAATGGGGACGATCAGAGCCACCACACTGAACTTCCCAACTGCTCTTCAGAAACCTGTGGGGGATGCCACAGAGACTATGTCCATGTTTTATACAGTCTACAGTCATTTGACTGATGACTGATACCTAGAGTGTGTCCTAGTTTGGAACAGAGGTCCATGGACCAAGCAGCAGAATTAAGGATGAAATTTTAGTCCTGGTTCTTCTGATGTTATCATGAACCTTTGGCTGTGATTGTATTTTGGCCCCAAACAATGTGTTTTTTGTTTTTTTGTTTTTTATTTTTAGATCACTTTGTAAAGTTTCTACAAGTTCCCAATGCCCAAAGTCAGAAATCATTTGAGGAACAAATAGAATTAAAGGTGCAAGCAGCGATGGTCAGGCCCTCGCACATGTGCGCACCTCGAAATGTGCGCATGTCAAAATGTGCGCATGTCAAAATGTGCATAATATCGGTCTTAATAACCACAAGAAGTTTCAGACAGCTCTGAGAAAGTACATGAAATAGTGATGTGTCTGTCGAGAACGAGCCGGTTCAAAGAGCCGACTCTTTTAAGTGAACGATGGGAGCCGGGTCTCGTCCTTCCGCGAACCGTTCTTTTTCCTTTTTTTCCTTTTCTCCTTAGGAAAAGTACCTGTGGGCATTGGCTACGGGTGTCACATGCATGCTTGTGCAACCAATCATGTGAGGAATGACAAGGAGCATACCACCAAGCAGGGATGGGCGGGGGTAGTACTGCTGAGACCATGACAGGAGACAAGAGGAGGAAGACACGCTGAAGGGGAGACAGGAGTGAAGACGAGACAGGAGTGTGGTGTAAAAATATATTATTTTTTACACTATACCAAAAACATTTTGGTTTTATTTGTGCAGATGTAAGTGGTGGGCATTAACAAAGCCCATTTACTTGAGTGCTGTTATTTAATTTCTCTTTTTTTCAGTACTTTGTGTATGTGTTTTTATATAAATATAAAAAAATAAAATGTCTGTCCTTTTTTTAAATTTCTTTGCTTAGGTTTTTATAGGCGTTTCTATCTGCTTTGTGTAGCAGAGTGGTTCTTCAAGCAAGTTAGTTCATTCATTGGGTGGTTTCAGGGAGTTACAAGGGATTTTACAACTGTAAATGCAGTTGGCTACAGCAAATTATTGAAATTTAAGGGATATATGCATTCAAATACTAATCGCAAGTAAAAACAGCGCTAAATTTGCCTGAATTATAAAAGGAAAAAGGAAGAGCCACTTGGGAGCCGAAAGAGCCGGCTCTTCTTGGTGAACTGAGCCAAATGATCCGGCTCACAAAAAGAGCCGGAATTCCCATCACTAACATGAAAGCACAACACGTGAATGTCTGAGGATCACAAGCAATCAGCAGTCGCCACGCCCACACCGTTTCCTCAAAATTCATAATTTTGATAACTTTTACGTCAAGTTTGAAGTCAATGAGATAAAATTTGACCCCTTGTCAACCAGCCCGAAACAGCCAAAATGATGATTTTCATGCTTAAATATCTCGCTTCCTGCTGCGGGGCTGCCTCAAAGAAAAGTTCAAGGGGGTGCTATGGAGCGACCGAATTGTGCATAATATTGGTCTAAACAACCACATGAAGTTTCAGACAGCTCTGAGGAAGTATATGATAGCCTAACACTTTTGCCGAAAAATCAGTCAAAAAGTCAATGGAGTCTATTTTTTTTTTTTTCGGAAAAATCAGCACAGTTGACTTTGGCGCGCCGTCACTGCCACGCCCTCAGATGAAAAGTTGTGATTTTGATAACTTTTCATTGTCGAGCCCTTAAGAATACACACAGCAAACACAGCGGATAAAATCCCAAGGAGGAGTTTGTTGAAACGTGAAACCTGGAAATGAACCAAAAACACGAAAAGTCCTAATTTGGCAAAAATTGGACGCCGTACGCTTCACTGTAGCCCGGGTCACCAAGAGACTTTTTTTGTGCGTCTGGCCATGTTACATACTCCCAAATTTCGTATACGTGGATGAAACCGTGGCGAGGGGCACCGCCAAAACGTACTTCCCCTAAAATACGTAATTTTACACCTTTGGGGGGGTAGGCAAATTTTTGGGAGTTTTTGAGGGGATATCGGCCGACGAAAATGCAATTTACTTTTACACGTTGTTTTTTTAAACATGTCTTTTATTGAGCATTCAAGTATAAAATACAATCTGCATGAGACAATTACAGCTCTCTTTTTCACTTTGTCACATATGGAGGATTCAAGGATACAGGATATTGTAAAGAGTTTTAACAAGAAAAAATGAAATAAAAATCAACATGTGCAAAATATCAACATAAACAGTCATGACATATAAAACAAGAACAAAAACAAGGACAACAAAACAGGTTGGCTGGATTATCCCACCCCATCCCAACTTCTGACCCTCTACCCAGGGTCCCCGTCCATCCCTAGAAGACTTAAACTACATACCTAAATCGACAGTGTGCGGTGTGTGTTAAATTGCTAGCCGTTAGGTGGAATTGTAGCTGTGAGATATGACAACAGGGGCTGCCAAGTCTTATCAAAAAAATGGAGTTTATCTTTTAAAATGTGCCTGATTCTTTCCATGTGAAGTGTGGCAGTTAATTCTTGTAACCACATTTTAGAGGTAGGTGCTCTCTCACTCTTCCACATTGTGAGAATCAGTTTCTTTGCTATTATGATACCATAGGAGACAAAGCACTGTTGTGCATGGCTTAGATTAATAGGAGTCAAGTATACCCAGTATGATTGGCAAAGGTTCTGGTTTGATAGCAGTTTTCATGACCTCAGACATTATATGAAACACATCAATCCAAAAGGAGCAGATCTTTGGGCACAACACATAACTATGAAGAGGAGTTCCTACAGAGGATTTACATTTGTCACACAGGTCTGATGTTTCTGGAAATATTCTATGCAACTTCTCTTTAGTATAATGGAGCATATGTATGATTTTAAATTGGATTAGGCAGTGCTTTGCACTGTATGAGCAGGTATTAACCTTCTCCAAACCCCTTTCCCACATCTCATCAGCGATAGGCTCACCAATTTCCACCTCCCACTTGGATTTATATATGTGGACAGAGGGGGAGCTTAGCGAAATGAGGGTATTATAGATACGAGATATCAGTTTCGTCTCATTTGGGTAAAATTTCATACAATCGTAGATTAATGATTTAGGTTCTGATTCAAAATCCTTCAGATGCTTTCGTATATAATCCCTAATTTGCAGATATTGAAAGAAATTTTTCGATACTAATCCAAACTTCTGTTGTAGTTGCGAAAATGAAGCGAACACACCTCCCACGTACAAATCCCCAATAAGTTTAATACCCTTCTGACTCCACGTGGAGAAAACTCCACTAAGACCAGATGGCACAAAACTGGGATTCTTATCTATGGGTAACATAGGGGGTATAGGGTTGAGATCGAAACTGGACTGAATTTGTTTCCATATGCGAATCGTGTTATGAATAATAGGGTTGTTGTTATATAACGATTTATTGATCCGTATTGGGGCTAGTAAGATAGAGGACAATGCAAATGGATAACAGTCTTCCTGTTCTATCAAGAGCCAAGTAGGCGTAGAGGATAAGTCTTTTAGCCAAAAGAGCGAAGTCCTAATCATAGATGCCCAATAGTAATGTATGAAGTTGGGAAGCGCTAATCCTCCCGTCATCTTCGATTTACAAAGATATTTCTTGCTAATTCTAGGAGGTTTGTGTCTCCACAAGAAGGGGACAATTAAAGAATCTAACCTTTTAAAAAATACTTTTTTCAGGAAGATTGGAATGTTTTGAAACAAATATAATAGCTGTGGAAGAAAGATCATCTTGATCGCGTTTATTCTACCAATCAAAGAAATGGGAAGTGTGTCCCAGAACAGCAATTTAGAGCGCAATCTTTCTACTAAAGGCAGATAGTTTTCTTGGAAGAGGTAAGTGTAATGTTTTGTAACTTCTATCCCCAAATAGGTAAATTTATTTGAATTGATCGTGAATGGGAAATTAACCAGGGATGTTGTGTCATCCGCGAACATTGGCATTAGGACGCTTTTTGTCCAGTTGATTCGATAACCTGAGAAAGTTCCAAATAGATTAATCTTGTTCAGGAGAACTGGAATGGTGGATTGTGGGTGTGTTATAAATAAAAGGATATCATCCGCGTAGAGCGATTTTTTATTAATTGTTCCTTTAGTGGTGTATCCATGCATCTGAGGGTCGAGTCTAATATTTTGAGCTAACGGTTCAATAGCGAGAGCGAAGATTAATGGGGAGAGGGGACATCCCTGTCTAGTCCCCCTATGTAGCTTAAATGGAGCGGACAGTGTTCGATTAGTTAGTATTCTTGCTGTGGGATGTTTATAAATAAGTTTGACTAGTGACAGGAATTTAGAACCAAGATTAAATCTGCTGAGGACCTCAAATAGATAATGCCACTCGATCTGATCGAAGGCTTTCTCAGCATCGAGGGCTACTATAACAAGATTCGAGGTTGGATCTCGCTTTGTATACATGATATTAAAAAGACGCCTGAGATTAAAAAAGGAGTTCCTATTGGGTATAAACCCTGTCTGGTCTGGGTGGACCATCCTCTCCAGGAGCGGGCTCAATCTATTGGCCAAAAGTTTGGCAAACAGCTTTCCGTCAACGTTGAGGAGTGAAATAGGGCGGTACGCACCTACCTCCAATGGGTCTTTCCCTTTTTTATGGATTAGTGTGATTGTGGCCTCAGTTAAAGTAGGCGGTAGGGCATCATCCTTCTGCGCCTGTAAGAATACTCTTAGTAAATAAGGGGATAGCTTTTCACAGTACTTCTTATATAGTTCCCCAGGGAGCCCATTAGGGCCTGGTGTTTTATTTCCCTTCAGTGATGCAATGGCATTTCGGATTTCCGCAGCTGTGATTTCAGCATTAAGCGAATCACAATCCTTGGGGTCAAGCTTAGGAAGGTCACATCTATCTAGGAAGTGATTTATAGCTGCTGAATCTGGCGTAGCCTTAGAGGTATACAATTCAGTATAAAATTCAAAAAATCTATTGTTAACATCTTTCAGTTTTGTTAGAATTGTATTGTCTTGGGCCTTGATTTTATGTATTGTCCTGTCACTTTCCATTTTTCGTAGTTGTCGCGCTAGGAGCTTGTCTGGTTTATCACCAAATTCAAAGAATCTCTGCCTGGTATATAGGAATGCTTTGCTAATTTTTGCAGACATAATTTTATTATATTCATATTTCAGATTTGAAATTTTATTGTGCAAGATCGTAGACGGTGTACAAGAATTTTCGTTATCCAGTGCTTTAATTTGTTTCTCCAGATCTTGTAGTTTAGCCAAATTTTCTTTCTTTCTGGAAGCTTCAAACGAAATTATACTGCCTCTGATGAAAGCTTTGAACGCCTCCCAGAGGATGGAGGAAGAGGTCCCCGGAATATCGTTGCATTCAAAATAGAGGGACATCTGTTCAGTCAAGTATTCGCAAAATTTCTTATCCGTGAGTAGTTGTGGATTTAATCTCCATGAGTTATGTGGTTTATCTATGTGGTCCAATCGCATTGAGAAAGAGAGGGGACTATGGTCTGAGATCACAATGCTGTGATATTGCGCATTCAGTGCAAAAGGTGCTAGTTTAGCATCTACCAGGAAGTAATCTATCCTACTATAGGAATTGTGTACAGGTGAGTAGAATGAATAATCCCTACCTGAGGGGTTCAGTGCCCTCCACATATCCAGAACATTTGAGTTTTTTATAAACACATTCAAAAACTCACTTGAGGCGTTCTTGGGGAAATGCCTTTTAGAGGATCTATCGAGATATGTATCTAAGACAGTATTAAAATCCCCTCCGACTATCAAATTAGTTTGAGAAATATCTGGAATCAAGGAAAATACTTTTTGAAAAAATACAGGGTTATCCGTGTTAGGAGCATACAGGTTCACAAGTGTAAGGGAGAGGTTGTATATTTCCCCAATTAGTATAACGTACCGGCCCTCCTTATCAGCAATCGTCTGTTTCTGTGTGAAGGGCAAGCCCTTTCTAAGTAAGATCGCTGCTCCTCTCGCCTTAGATGAGAAAGCAGAGTGATACACTTCCCCAATCCAACCAGCCCTAAGTCTGTTGTGTGATTTATTATTCAGATGAGTTTCTTGTACAAATATAATGTCCGAGGCCAATTTTTTTAGATGAGATAACACCTTTCCTCTTTTAACTGGATCATTCAGTCCACGCACATTCCAGCTGGAAAAGGTGAGATTCCTCATTCCCCCACTATGATCAGTATTAGCGTTATGCATCAGTAGGTCCTATCTGTACATATTTTCCGCTGCTGTTCTGTAGGATTTCTTTAAGAAGTCTTCTTCTTGCCCTCCCCCCTCCCATCCCATCCCCAGCCCATGCCAACCGAAACCACATATTGATTAACAAGAAGAAAAACAAAACTACTCTAGCCAATCAAACGGACTGGCGCGAGCCTTCTTAGGGAAGTGAAATAAAGTTACCACAAACTAAAACTACCTCCCCACACTACTGGTGGCCTGTCAGCTTCCAAATTGGCCCATCGGCTCTGACACTTAGTAACAGGTGGATTTAAATAAAGTATGTGAGAGAGTGATCAAGTCAATAATCATAAACAGTAAGTACTATATGTAAGCACTAGAGATAGTAATATCAAAAACATCAGTAAATACACTGAAGTATCGTATTGTAAATCAAACACAGCAAATGAACTGCACCAACAGGTGAAATATTGCCTCTTTCCTCTAAATATATTCTCTGATTGAAAGTTTACAGCAGATCTGTCTCCTTTTTCCCTTCCGTTTTCCCCCTTCTTTACTGCAAATTTTAACTATGCCATGGACGTGCAATTTATAAAACAAATAAACAGATAAACAGAAGCACACCAGCACCCATATTATACAGAAAGAGAGTCAAACGCCTGGGTGTCAAAAAAGTTGAAGCAAGGCACAAGGAGCACGCGGTACCCATGGCAACAATCCAGAGCAGAAACAAGAAAAAAACGCTGCCGAAGGGCACGGGTTATACCCGCGTGTGTGTATGTTTATGCACATGTGTGCATGTGTGTGCATGACGGGATACATGTGTAGATGTATCTGAGCACGTACTCATACGCGCATATCCACAGTCAGCTGTTTAGTGTTACGTCTGAGTCAGCTACCGAACTAGCCGGTTAGCAACAGTACAAAAAAATATATATCCATGTTCAAAGCCGCCGCGCTATCTTAACTGACCTGTCCCGAAGAGGACGAGCCTGGAATGGGCAGTTGCTCTGCATATTCCTCTGCTTTTGTTGGGTCAGTGAAAGAGGTTTGCTTACCATCATAGGTGATCAAGAGTCTTGCTGGGTATAGCAGTCCATACCTGACCCCAGGTATGTTTCGGAGTAGCTCCCTGGAGCGGTTGAACAGCGCCCTCCGCTTGGCCACAGCCGGGGGGTAATCGGGGAAGATTTGGATCCTCTTACCGCCGTAGTGAAGTTGTTTCGCCACAGATGCTCTCCGGAGAATATCTTCAAGCACGTGAAAATAATGTAGTCTCAGGACGAAGGGTCTTGGAGGTTCATGTGGATCAGGTTTCTTCCGGAGGGTCCGGTGAGCTCGGTCAATTAGGGGTTTATCCTCCAGGGACAGCGCGTCTTGCAGCAGGCCTGCGATGAAGTCCCGGGGCCGGGGCCCCTCTGCCCCCTCGGGGACTCCGATGTTCCTAATGTTGTGTCTCCTGGAGCGCCCCTCCAGGTCCTCGCATTTCCCGGTTAGTTTCTCCACTTCTGAGTTGAGCCTTGTGACTTGACGTCGGAGAGTAGTGACTTCATCAGAGTGAAAGGAGGCTGACTTTTCAATCTCTGTGATAGTTTTCCCCTGCGAGGCCGTAGTTTCTTCAAGAGCCGTAATGGACTTCTGCGTCTCGCTTTTCATTGTTACCAGCTCCTCTTTCAGCTCAGTGTAGATTATTTGTATGCGTGCATCTATGGAAGTGCATATATCATTTTTAATCCGGGTGACTTCGTCTCGTAAGGCCGTAATTGCAGCGAGTACTGCGCGGTTTGAGGGGTCGGGCTCCTCATCCCTACCCGTGTGTATCGGCGATTCACTCGAGTCCGAGGGCTGGTCGGGGCCTACTTCAGGCTGGTCGGTTTTTCTGCATTTCACCTTCTTCGACATCATTTACCTCAGTGAAAGTTTGTATTTCGCTCGTATAAGACTTAATACGTCTCTTCGCACTGCATAAAAGGGAGTTGTTGAAGTTTTGTGTTTTAATTAAATCAAAAGTGTCAGAGCACTCATGAACACGTCTTTACTCCTTCATTGCTCAGCAGCGCCCCCTCTTTTACACGTTGTTAAACGTTAGAAATCCAATAGGGCCTCACCCCAGCAGGCCGTGCTCGGGCCCTAATAAATGTTTGGTTTATGAGCTTGATGCAGGACTTTGTTTCAGTGATTTACAGTTGAAAGCAACTTTATGGAGAACATTTTCAACAGAACATCTCACAGGTGAAGTCTGCATCCCGTCACTTTTTGCAGTGCAGGTTTTGGGATGTGATGCTGCGACCGACAGCACTGAGAGGCAACAGTCTCAGAGATGATCAAATAAAGACTGTTTGGTAATTTTTTCCAACAGGTTGCAGTGAAACATATGTTGCGTCCTTTTGTTAGCGACTCGATAATGTACTTAAAAATAACAAGAGAGGGGGAAACAAATCACTCCCATTCAGCCTCAAACCAGAGTTGAACCATCATGTGGAGAAAAGAGAGAGATCAGAGAAGTAACTGAAAAATAATTTCTGAGATATGAATCATCTGCAGAGTTTGTGAAGCAGTGTATGTATTGGATAATAAAACAAAGCACTTATTCTCTGTATGAAAAAAATACATTTTCTGCTGTTGACCTCAGTGTGAGCTGCTTTTGATGAATACGATCATTAAACTCTAATTAACTAAACTCTAATTATAGCAATGAGCCACTGGAATGATTCATTTCATGTTATAGTCATTTAACCACCTTTTTTCAAATTTTCAAAAACTGTATACACAATAATTAAAAGGAAAGGTAATTAAAAGTAATTGTGTCCATCGTGATTGGCAGACCGCACTGATGTCGTTAAGAAGTCAGACAGGAGACAGTTTATCAGATGATTTAAACATTCATTTGGAGGTCAAGCTGAAAGTTTGCCTTCATTTGTGACGTAATGAAACGCTGATCATAACTGACATTTCAACACCAGTTTATCATGTGGTGTTGCGTTTACATCACTCACATCACTGTTTTCAGCACTGTTTTTGGTCTCCACCACCACCTGCTGAAATATCTGCTCCATTTTGTTCAAGTCTGCTGTTTGCTGTTCAGCAGGCCGTGTTCAGTGACCTTATGAGAGCACTGAGAGCTTCATAAAAAGCAGAGAGGAGCTGCAGATTCTGCTGATATATGTTTATGTATATTACTTCTTTTTTGTATTTTTGATTAGGGTTCTGCTACTTTCATACTTTTGTTCCATTCATCACACACAATACAGCATACTGCTCACCCTGTCTTTCTATTATTCGTGGTGTCACCTGTTGGGTAAAATATTTTGAAATGTGAAGAAAAAACAACAAAAATCAAATTGATGCATTGTTCTCTAAAATCCAGCTTACAACAAGCAGGAACAGGTGAAAATGTTAGTTGTATATAAATTCACCCTCAGTACAATTTCTCATGAATAGAGAAATTAGCTACAGAGACCAAAAATTAGCTACATAGACCAAAACAGTTTTTTGTACCAGGCTGTAAACATGTTTATTTCTGCTCTGAAGTTGGACATGTGAACATGGGGACATATGGAGACTGAGTCACTTCTGGAGCCAGTCTCAAGTGGACGTTTGAGGAACTGCAGTTTTTGGTACTTCTGTGTTGGCCTTATTTAAAAGCCACAGAGGTTGGCGGTTGGTCCAGACAGACCAACAACAACAAGCAGAAACTAGACTTATTGTCTATTATCATGTTATGACTTCATAAATAGTTTTCATGAAGCAGTTTATATTTATATTTAGGATCATTTTGATATGACAGCTCATATTACACAGAGCTTATCCTTTTACTCCTTTTTTTATTTTTTGTATGACACATGTCACAATGTCACATTAAATCAAATTCAGAAATCAAATGTTTATGAACTGTTATGATTGTAAACAAGTGTTGTTTTTCTCCAGATGATTATTTATCATTATGTTTTTCTCAAATGTTTGTCTGTAAACAAGCAGTGTGTGTGTGTGTGTGTGTGTGTGTGTGTGTGTGTGTGTGTGTGTGTGTGTGTGTGTGTGTGTGTGTATGTTTTCAGCACAATGCTGATTAAAGCTTCACCTCTACTCCGCTGCTGTTTGTTCTTTATTACCCATGTTAAATATTCATTATGGATGACAAACAAAAAAAATACAATACACCCCTTTTCCTCCACCTGTGCTTTGTGTATTCATGTGACTTGTGTGGTTGTTTGTAAATCGATAAATGATTCACAGCAGGACGGCTCACAGTCTGCAGCACACGTCAGATCATCAGCGCGTTGATGTTTGCGGAGTGAAACATATATGAAACGTACACAGTCTGAACATTTTGCACGTCTGCAAAGCCTCAGGGTTCACGTGCTGCTGCCATGACAACACGACTGTGATAATCTCAACATGTTTATGCCGTGAAACTTAATGGATATCACCATGAAGCTTCCCCAGCTGATTACTCAATTCAAAATGATTATTTATTGTTATAGTTTTCTGAAATTTGTTCTTTAAATGTTAATATTTTTGGTGAGATTTTACAGATACAAAAAGACAAAGTCAAAACAGACATGGAAAAACATTTTTGTTGTACTGATGTACTGAATCTGCGCGTGTGTGTTTGTGTGTGTGTGTGTGTCAGACAAATGTCACTTTATCCTGTCACTTATCTTTTTTTGGCACTTTAAGGAGAACTGGAGAGGGGGGCACTGGCAAATGTAAATGTAACTACTGCTCTGTGTTGTGCTCCACACACAATGCTGTTTCCAACCAACTGCTAACCTGCTAGCCCAGTACTTTTAAATTCAGTTCTTCCATATTTGGATTTCTTGATTGCCATTTTTGCATGTCATTCCTGCACGATAATTTACAATCTCATACCCCACCGTTGGAGGGGGATTTCCATCTGCCTCTATACTGTTATCTCTTTAACAACACCGTCAGCTAAAGCCTGTAGCGCCTCAGGGCCTCGGTTCAAGACCCTTTCCTTTTTGCTTCAAAGCCTGTTGATAATACATTGGCTTTTCCATTATATACAATTATTTCAGACTACATCTATCATTCCCAAGTTGCATGGTATAGTAGGTTTTTCACAACCAGTAATGATTATATGAGACAATTTATTTATGGAAGCTAATACTGAATATTAAATCTAAATAGAATGGTGTGTATAGGTTGATGTAAGCTGTAATATATTTTCAATATATTTTATAGCATATTTAATATATTTTGTAACACATAGTATTGCTGGGAAATTTTCCACAACCGCTCTTTTAAGGTATGATGATGAGAGCTTCTTTTGAGGCTGAAAACAGCTACAGGATATTTTTAAATTTTTCTTGTTTGTGTGTCATGCGTATAATATCTGCAAAATGTAAGTGATATTTGAAGATATATGATATTACAACCGCCCATGTGCAGGGCTTGGATGTGTGACTTTGGTGACACCTAGTGGTGCTTTCAGGAACATTCATGTTCGTAGGTGCTTTAAAGATGACCTGTAATTAGCATAAATATGCGAAGGATGTGGCGATCAAAGCTTACCTTGTTGGTGTTTGTTTACTCCAAGATTTTCTCATTTCATCTCCTTAGACAAAAAGAAAAAAAACATCCTTCCCTTTTTCTCGACTTGTCGTGTTGTTTTGAAAATAAGCCTTCACCCGGCGTCGCTTTCACGGAAAATCAACCACGAGCGATCAAACAAATCAATAGGAAGAGGGCGAGGGTGGAGGGTGACAGGTTAGTGGTGAACGGCATCCCATCATGCCAAGCGGCGTGATAATAAAACATGCTTGTTATGTGAAAGGTGGGCTTCTTTACAGAGTGTGTGTGTTTTCATTGTACTGACCTACATGTGTTTAATTTTGTGTGCTTGTGTTTCATGCACACATACACACACACACACACACACACACACACTGTGTACTCTACTTTCTTGCTTGCCAGCATGTATGTGTTTGCACGCAGGATACCCACCTCTGTGCCCACAATGCCCATGTTGTTTTTGTGCATGTGTGTGTCAGTACACGGCCCAACACACACAGTAATAGAGCCCGCCGGGACACAAGCAAGTCTACAGTTGCTAGCTGTAAATTGACCTGTGTGTGTGTGTGTGTGTGTGTGTGAAGGGGGGTGTCCATAGAGGGCCATAATAACTGTTATCTGTCCCATAGGCCCTTATCATTTCACACACACACACCTTTATCCAGAGTAACACAGTAGCAGTAATAATTAGAGAGCTTTAAAGCCTCCTTGGGTCACTGACGCAGACAGATAATCAGTCCATAGTCTGTTTATTCATGGCAGTGAAGGAAAAATAAACAAGAAAAGAAAAATAAAAACTGAAAAGGCTTGTGCGAGAAAGAAAAAGTCACTCCAGGAGCAACATGATTTCCACAACTGACGCTGAAGTTGGTAAAAAGATTATTTTCTATATTTTTTAATATGATTTCAACAACAATTAATTAATAGTTGTACAGTGTGTGCTAAAGTGAGTCTACACGACATCCAAATTATGTTTCAATAATCCATAGTCATGAATTCATGTTCAACCTCTGTGGCTTTTAAATAAGACCAACACTGAAGTGTCAAAAACTGCAGTTCCTCAAACGCCCACTTAAGGCTGGCTCCAGAAGTGAGTCAGTCTCCATAAGTCCCCATGTTCAAATGTCCAACTCCACAGCAGAAATAAACATGTTTACAGCCTGGTACAAAAAACTGTTTTGGTCTCTGTAGCTAATTGGCCGTTGATGACAACTGTACTGAGGGTGAATTTACCTGTTCAAATTATATTAAGGCTTAAAGTTATGCAGAATTAAGAGCATGGATGCTTTGATTGACAGGTGGGTGTCGTCACAGGTGTCTGTTTTCATGTTTTCAAAATGTTGATATTGGACAATTTATTTGGATTATGTACAATGCCAGCCAGTTTTATGTCCAATTTCTGCGCATTCCAAACAAGTAGACTGTCCCAATAGTGTAGGTATTATGACGGAACACTGAGTCGAGCCAGATGATGTCATTATAAGGTCCACAGAGGTCAGGAGAAAGATCAGACTTTGACAAAAAAGTCTGTTGTTTCGGTTTACCATGTTCTCAGTTGATGTTGTTGTTTTGAACCAACCAAACTGAAACCACAGGTGTAAGATCATAATTTCTTTTATTGTATTGCATTAGAAAAGTTATATGTTTTATATGTATAAAACAGATAAAACAACCAAAGAGTTAAAAAGAAAACACTGAATCTGTCCAAAAAGAAGAACATGAAGTTTGTATGATTGTTAGAAATTTAAAAAAAACAAACCCATAACACAGACAGAGAATTGTTTCCTAAAAATCTCAGAAATCTCATCTGTGATGAAACATTGACAGAAAATAATCTGCTCCATATTCACCCAAACCTCCTGCAGTTATTGTTTCACTGTTTGGCTTCAATGTTCAGTTTATTGGCTGTTCTCTTGACAGACATATAAATAAATTGTTATGAACTGAGCATAAAATGAAATATCCATGTTTTGAGGTCACTTAGTCAAGCACTCCAGCAGTCGTTCTTTACCTCTTGTTGTGACGCTGGATTGAGCTGCAGGAGGCTGTTTAACACTTTTGTCACGACAGCTGAAGCTCTGCACAAAGTGAAGATTTCATCAGAAACTTGCATGAACTTCTTATTTTTAATTGCTTAATCCTTTCATGAACTTCATGCAGCTTATCTTGCTCCATGATAACAGGTAACATAACTTGCATTTGACGTGTCCTGAAAAAGGTCTTTAAAAGTCTTAAATGTAACTTTGTGAAAGCTGAATAAAACTTGCTGATGACAGCTTGTTATCTCATGACTCTTGTTTACTTGTTTTTTTAGAAACTATCTTCTTCATTTCAACAACATGCTGACGTTCGAGTCAACACAGACTGCAGAGAGCGAGCCGAGTCACTAACGGAGAGACAGAACATTTTGTCACTTGGTGCAGAACTTTCATTGGGGTTTACAAGTGCGTGATTTGGTGTAGAACACACGCGATCCTTTCTTCAAAACAAACAAGTTAATGGGAAAACACATGACTTTTACTTTGACGAGGTGAAGCGCTTCCTCGTCCTGCAGCAGCCTCATCTTTACAGGACTTTTAATTTGATCTGTTTCAGGAGAATCAGAATAAAACAGCTTCCTCCTCCTGCTGACACATCACCTTAAATGTGTGTATGTGTGTGTGTGTGTGTGTGTTTAATTGCAACAGCTCTGTTCTGTCCACGTCTGCAGGTTGTTGGTTAATTGGTGCTGGAGGCTCAGCTCGTTAACTCTGCTCTTATCTGCATCCCAAACAGCCTCACGCCAATTACCACTGCTCACTCACCTCCCTCTCTCCATCTCTCTCTCCTTGTTTGTCTCTCATGTTTTTTGTTTTTTTTCATATTCAGATTTTCGTTACTGTCATGACCATAATTAAGTACAGTTTGTCAAAGCAGGTTCTGTTTACAACGTCAATGTAATAATTCAGAATGTAAGACAACAAATCACACATGCATTACTGCATACATGCAAAAAAAAATACAGCGTTAAAGAATAAACTTCTGGAACTTGAAAATATTAAAATATTTTATTCTTATTTCACCAAGCTCTCACCATCCACTAAACGTCAGTGCCACATTTACTCTTGTCCAGCAGCTTCTTGCTCGCTCACTCTGTTCTTTTTCCTTTTTAGCTTCCTCCGTCAATGTCCTCTTTAGTCTCTTATCCTCTGTTATTATGTCCATAGAGGCTGTTGAGCCCCGGGTACATATCCTGCTCGCCCAGCTCTGGTTCTGGCACAACACCCCGCCCCAGTCCTGAAAACCTCCTCTTCTTCTTCCCGGTGGTCCAAAACACCTGTGGTACAAACACTAACACTCCCCCGGTGCTCTGAGCTCACAGTCCCGTCAGCCCGGCTAACAAACTGAGCTAACTTTAGCTAACAGCAGCTACAGTTGGCAGCAGTTTACTTCACTGTCCATCATAAACTCTGTAAATCACAGAGAGTTGAGGCGGAGCAGCCGGAGGACATCAAAGGGAAAACCAGAAAACATTTTCTCCATAAAATATGATCCAGGTTCACCAGAATCAGTCAATAGTTGGTGGTGTGTGACTTAGTGCCGTAAAGCGTTACGTATTTCTGACCCGGAGCCCAAAGTTACATAGTGTGAGAACAGACGTATGAATGACAGAGACACCATTCACCTGATTACACAACACTAAAGAAGATTCAAGATTGCAGCGGCCAATGTATTCCTGTGAGCTGCTGTTAATCATGGATAAAGTCAGTGTAGCATCAACATGATTTAACATCCGTTAGTTTATTAACTAAAAGTTAGACAATGAGGTTTTAAAATAATAACATGGTGTTGACTCTTGGTTTCACATGAACAAAATCTCGTGTCAGCGATGAATATATGAATGAATATATATCGACTCTTTAATTAGACTATATCTTCAGAATATGACTTTGTGTGTTATGAGGCAAATATAAAACAGCAAATGTAGAAATAATAAAGCAACACTTCTCTCTTCTCTACATGTTCCTCTTGATTGACTTCCAAACAACCAATTACTATTTTGTTACCATGACAACCATCTCTGTTTCGCTGCTCCCCCTCTTCTCTCTCTCAGCCTCTCTTTCTGCCATTTTGCCACCTCTCTTCCTCTTTAGATTGACATCTCAACAGCCAGTTATAGCTGACATCACTCCCTCCCTGCCTCCCCCCTCTCTCTTTCTCTCTCCCTCCCTCACTCGTGAGCCTGGTCTTGTTGTTGTTGTTTGTCAGGCTGCTGCTGTGCACTTGAACACACCACCACGCCCACTAAGACAATCTATTGAACAAATGCAGCGCTGCCTAACAATAAGAGATTGTGTTGGTCTGAGGCTCCACCCACACTTGACAACAAAACACCACACAGTTTATGAAGACCCCCGACCTGCAACCTGCCAGCCAATCACAAACTAGCATTTATAACATGGTCAGTGTTACGTATGATTAATTTATGTTTTAATTTACAGTTCAGGGCACATCAACCATGGCTGTAAAGAGAAGCCAACACAAAAAGCTGCAGTTTCTCAAATGACTTGAGGTTGGCTTAATCCAGATTTTTCTGCTGGAGTTTGGTCTGAGGATAGACGGTAGCTGGAAGCTTCAGGATCTCTTAGGATGTTGTTGTGATCTTGAGTTTGTCATTATATTTAGAGCCTATTAACTCTCTGTCATTTTTAGCTTTCGCTCACTCTCTCAACACAACGGTCGGAACAGTTTCATTCTTTGTACTGTAATATCTTCTTCTATGTCTCTATATTTAAACAGGACAGTGTTATAATGTTGCAGATATCGGCGACACCTCTGGTCATTGGTGGCAGAAATCAAATTTTAAAAGATTTTCTCAAAGAGAGTGAGATGTTCAGATAGACATCACTCCCATGTGTTCACCACAGAGTCAGGATGTAGTTAGCCTAGCTTAGCATAAAGACTTGAAACAGTGGGAAAGAGCTAGCCTGGCTCCGTCCAAAATATCAAAAATATATAAAAATAGAGCAGGAATATAAAAAGGACAATGTGTGTGACATTGAGACATTTAAGTAAATATAACAACACTTATCACAGGCCAATCTTTCCATTTAACAAACACCATTTCCCATAATCCCACAGAATGTATACAGGTTAAACAAGGTGAAAATGGAGGTGAGTGTCTGTGGTTAGTTCACAGCAAGAAATATGACATTTGAACAATTCATTATGTGTCCGTAAAAACACATCACTCTACAAACACGAGATAAAGGACATTAAAGATAAACTGTGTTTCTGTACAAACTTTATGTTCTGGATTGTGTCACCTCAACAACTCAACAACTCTCTACCAGCGTTATTTCAGTGTTACACAAGTGTTATTTTAGTGGTAGATGACCGTAGGAACGATAACTTCCTGTTTGGTACCAAAAAGACCACGCCTACCTTCTGATGATATTAAACATGTCTGAGAAAGATGAGTAAAAGAGAGATATTTCCACCATCAACAGACTCTGTTGATAGCTAGCTCTCAAGTGAAGTGTTGTTTGGCAACAGTGCAATCCCAGTCCAGATGAGTGCAGTAGTACCAACAGTACTGCATAGTATAGTAGTGCAATGCACAATAGTGTGGAACTATTTGTGTTGGCAGAGCCAAAAAACTATTTAAAAAAAACAAACATAATCTGTTTTCACGTATTACTGTTAAATAATAAATGGAGATTGTAGAACTGATATTTAAAAGAAATAACACACTTGAGGTTGTGCTGTTATACTGAATATCAGCATGCTATCTTCAACCGAATCACAGTCGTGTTGATATTAAGTATACCAGAACTCCCTCTTGTGAGAACGCTGACTTGTCTGTGACTTTAACATCTATCTGTCCATCCTACTTTCTCTGTCTCTTTATATCTCTTCATCTATCTACTGTTTATTTAAAATGCATCCCTCTCTCCTTCTCTCACCACATCTCTCAGCCTCTCTCCCCCTCTCTCTCTTATTATCCTGCTGGTTGAGAGTCTGTGTGGGCAGATTACAGCCTTTTCAATGAAACCCTCTTCTCAAAAGGAAGGTACAGCTGTGACAGTGTGTGTGCGTGTTATTGAGTGTTTGCACGTGTCTGACTGAGTGTGTCCTACCCTGTGCATGTGTGTGTGTTTGTGCATGTAGAGGTGGAGTGTAGAGGCCCATTAGTAAGCACTTGATTGACAGATTCGAGGACAGTATGTGCTGCAGCTCGGCTTCATTAGCACAGGTGTTAGAGTGTGTGTATGTGAGTAAGACTGTGTGCATGTGTGTGTGTGTGTGTGTGTGTGTGTGTGTGTGTGTGTGTGTGTGTGTGTGTGTGTGTGTGTGTGTGTGTGTGTGTGTGTACAACATGTGTTGTTTGTACAACATGAGTTAAAAACGTCACTATCTTCCAGGAAACTGTCCCCCCAAGAAAAAAAAAGACAGCGTCAGTGGTTTCAGCAGAAGTAGCAGCGACCTCTGGCGGCCGAAGGGATAATGAGTTTAATGGATGCACCGTGCCACTGTGGCCCTTGTCTCTAGATCCTGCATGTGGATCTGAGGGCACAATATATTTGCTCCTTTTTCCTCTGATGTCCTCCAGATGCTCAGCTTCAACTCTCTGTGATTTACACAGTTTCCTGATGGACAGACTGCTAAGTAGCAAACCACTTAGCCATTTAGCTAACTGAACTGACTCAGTCAAGAGATGCCAGGACCACCTCAGTCAGGCTACTGTATTATAAAGCCCTGGGTCTGCTTCTGTTCACCGGAAGGTTGACACTGACACTAGCTCATAGCACTAGCTGCAGTGCATAGCAGTGGGGGGTGTAAGGCACACTTGCGATTGGCTATTGTAAATGCTAATCAATATCTGTGACAAGTCCCTTCCTATCTGACCGAGGCACGGCCCTTGTTCCCGAACCTAGTTATAAAACTCAATTAAAACTCAATACAATCTGACCTTTTTGCTGCAGCCATTGGAGCTGCCCCCTGTTGGAACGAATGCAGGTTTAAGGTTCAGGTTCAAACATCCAGCAAAATCTTATTCTTCATAGCCATCGCAGAGAGGTAAACTCTCCGGTGTATATGGTGAATCAGTTTGTTTTATATTAGTAGCAGAATATGAGACGTGACGCTTGTGTTTGTTTAAATGTGTTTAATGTGAGATTTAGGAGTTTGAGGCGTCACAGGAAAGAAAACAAAAGAAGATTTGAAAACTGTTTGCAGACTTGTGACATGCAGCGTGCACACAGACTGACTCACTGTAATTGTTTTCTTTAGTGTTGTGTATGTTGCTGTGTTTTCAGTGTGTATTTTCAGCTGCCCTGTGAGAGAAGGTGTTCGCAGCAGCTCCCAGCGGACTCCACACATACAGCTACTGAAGCCTTGTTAGAGCTTATAATGAGCCATAAAAGTGCTCAGCTGTATTAAACATGCACGTGAATATCACCTGTCTACACACACACACACACACACAAAACACACCACTCTCCCGGGGGAACAAATAAAGCCATATTGTCCCCGGTCTGATTGCTGCGATAATTAATGTAGCATATGACCAGAAAAACACACTGAGTCCAATTACACCAGAGAGAGTGAGAGAGGGAGGGAGGGTTGGAAAGAAAAGAGGGAAGAGAGTGAGAATGAGATGAAAATGGAGGGAGCATCGTGAAAGAAGAGTAGAAGAAAAAAAAGGGAAATTAAAAATCGTTCTAAAAAAAAAAGGTAGTTATAGATTACCTTAGAAAAAGTTATCAAGTGACGCATTGCATAAATAAAACGTGAAATACAAAAACTGACAATAAAATAAAAGTCAAGTTTTTATAGTTATAGCATTAGCAGACTTCTGAGAATAAAACTGTTGTAAATATATATTTCCTCTACAAGAACAAACAACAGTGCCGCTACATGATGCGGCTACACAGTCCTCCGGTCAGTCCTCCCTGCAGCCTCTTTGGTGAACTGTCCCCTTCTTCGTCTCTTTCTACTCTTGGGTCAGGATCTCCCTCACAACACAATCTGACAGCTTCCAGAAGATTGTAAATCTTTGTCAGCAGAGATATTTTTAAATTTACAGAGAAAACCAGTAGGAAACTGCAAAATAAAATCAAAGATATCAATGTAATTATGTATATTTCTGATTCTGGTTATTGATGACAATTTAAACTACTAATCTACTATCCAAAGATCAGGACTTTATTTATACTTTATTTTACGTTAAGATGATGGTTGCTCCCCTTGCACTCTGGGGTCTACAGGAACGTCCCTCAAGGCTCGCCACTGGATCCACTACTTTTCTCCAAACACTCCCATTAGTTTACTTTTTTGCCATATGTTTTCATGCTTTCACCATGAAGCAACAAAATAGATTAATCGTTTGGCCCTCTTACATGGAGTCCTCAATAAACTGTCCCCTCTGGTTCACACTGATTGAGTCCTTTACCACCTCTTCAAAGACATTAAACCTGAGTGATGACAGTTCACAAGTAGTCTACCATTGTCTCTGTCCCCCAAAAGATCAAAAGATCAAAACTCTGAACTGACGTCCACCATAATGAAGTCCTTCAAATCATCAACTCCCTCCATGACTCACTGGACCTAATGGTCCAACATGTGACCTAAGAGTCATGGAGGATCAGACACCGTCCTTCTAAACCCCCACCCTGCCCTCAACCACCTGGAATTGCAGGAACACATGTGGGAATGCCTTCCAAACTCGTCATCAAGCTTAGAGATCCAGGGCTTCCTGTTTAAGCAGGACTATGTGGCTGCCCACAGCTCCAGCTCCTGGTTTCCAGGCTCCTGCATGGAGATCAGTGGCGTGTGCCCAGGAAGAAAGGAATCTCTCTCTTTCTCACATCGTTGAGTAGATTGAGACTTTGGGAGTGACGTCTAGGTGTAATTAAAAGCGACAGAGCCACTTCCACCGTACAGCCTGGAAACATGTGGCAACTTGTTAATTTACCTCTATTCTCCTCCGCCCCCTCCTCCTCACCACAGTCTCCCTGAGGAGAGGAGACAGATGGGCTGGGAGTCACCTGAGGAAGCAGGAGGACATTTACTAAGACATCTATCTATCTATCTATCTATCTATCTATCTATCTATCTATCTATCTATCTATCTATCTATCTATCTATCTATCTATCTATCTATCTATCTATCTATCTATCTATCTATCTATCTACATACTTTATAAAATAAACCAAAGTACTGCAGTTTTTTGTTGTTAAAACGTCATGTCTGCTGGCATCACATAGGCAAATGAAGTCGCATTTTTCTGTTGCTATGCCAACTCACATCTGTGACAGTGTATTTCTGATACGATGATGATATTGTTTCATTCAACCCTTTTGGTTCACACATTAAAATATCACAACAATTGCCAACACTTTGTTGTGATTTTTATGGCTCTGTCCTCCAGCACCGTCTGGTTTGGACTTCTACTTTGTTATCTTGGACTTGGATTCTGCCATCTCCTTTACAGATTTGTTTACTTGATTGTACTGTACTTTCTGGTTTTGAGACCGACAAACCGTAAGCTTTTATGCATTCACTTTTTGCGACATGTTTGCACTAGTTCTGTCTTTGTAGTCTACATTCGTATCCTGTTGCATGTTGTCTTTGTTGTCCTGCTTGAACTATGACAGTTATATTAAGATGACATTCCTGCTCCCAAGAAGGTGATCCTTTTAGAAATGAAGTGTGCTTTATTCACAGCGGGAAATTTCACAATTGTTACAGCAACTCACATAGACAAGGTGGATAAGAAATACACATAAGCCTTGGTGGGTCAGCTGGTATAGTGGGCGATCCATGTACAAAAAGCTTTCTGAAGTGACCCTATTCTGACTCCAGCCTGTGTTTTACTGACTCTTCCTTTGTTGGGTGTTGTTCTCCCTCTCTCTCTCCCTGCTTTCCTCTGTCTTCAGCTGTCCACTCTCACAAGTTGAAAGCCGTCCAGTCTCTTAACATGAGAAATATGCTCTCAATTTTGTGAAAATATCTTTTCGTCACAAAGTCTGAACTGAGTTACTTAATGATGAACAGTGATAACAGCCAATGAGATGCACTGGGTGTTGACCTAATGTCAGTAAGTGTTAATTAGGTTTTTCTGCACTGCACGAGTTCCAGTCAGCAGTACTGAAGCCCCACTGTGTTTTTATTTTTCCATGATTAATTTATGGCCTAGCACTGGGTATGCATGCAAGGATTGTTGAGCAATTCACGTCTGCTAACACAGTCCTGCATGAGTTCATTCAGCCACGTCTCTGTGATGCTATCCTCTCCATACTCTGTAGCCTGGTTAGCGTTGTTAGCTCCTTCATCTTTTTACAGAATGACCTTACACTCCCCATGATAAAAGTTGGTACTCGCGGTTTGTCTAGAGATCGAGCTCTGCAACCCCTGTCTCCTTCTCCTCACTTCAGCAGAACTGAAGAGAGCTAACGCTGCCTACAGTAGCACTAACAGCTGTTTTTCGAGTGTAAAGAGGAGACTTGGCTTTTTGAATGGGTCACCTGAGATCATGAAATAGCCTGTATAACAGAAAAGTGTCAAAAAACTGTAAAATGTAAAAACAAATATAATACAATAATTAACACTAGAAAATTTCTAAAGAAATTTTGAGTGTGCCTGACTCTGGCCCTGTCGCCCCCATGCATTATTACTGACACTGCTCAGCAAATTCGGTACTAGAAAAGAAATTTTGAGAGTGACGAGTGGGCTGTTGCTGGGGTTCTGTTAGCACTAGCATGTTAGCATGTGCATGCTAACACTGATGCGCTAGCAGTTAGCATTAGCATGTTACCATTAGCATGTTAGCACTGATGCGCTAGCAGTTAGCATTAGCATGTTAGCGTTAGCATGTTAGCATGTTAGCATTAGCATGTTAACACTGATGCGCTAGCAGTTAGCATTAGCATGTTAGCATTAGCATGTTAGCATTAGCATGTTAGCATTAGCATGTCGGAGCACAGTATATAAATGGAGCCAAAACACAAACATCCAATCGGATTCGTTCTGTAACTGTCCTCCAATCAAAGTTATTAAATGTCAAATCAGGCCATGAAATGCGAGAGCAGCTTGGTGATGACATACAAAGAGCATAGAGGCATACAGGCAAGTCTGTCTATCTCTCTCCAAGAGAGAAGGATTTTCCTATCTGTCTCTCTGTAATGCTAATTGCTAGTGCACCAGCGCATGTTAGCATTACCAAGTTAGCAATTATAATGTATTTCTTTCTTAGTGACTAACAATAATGGTGGCACCACTAACGGGCAGCTGTGGCCTAGTGGTTAGGGAGTTGGTCTTGGGGTCGGAGGGTTGCAGGTTTGAATCCTGTTTTTTTTTTTTTATAAAAACGTCTGCTAAATGCAATGTAATGTAATGTAATGTAACTAACAGGCATATATTGGTGGCTAACAGTAATGACGCGACGCATGAGGGTTTTCTGAATAAAGAGCACTAACATGTACATACACACACACACATAGATATATATACACACACACACACTGTTAGAAAGCCCATGTTGTTTAATCAAGGTTAAATTGTTCCTGTGAGAAATACTGTTTAGTTTTGTTGTTTTTCCCACGTTCATGAACATATCACAGCATTCCGACGGTCAGTAAACGCACCTCGTCTGTGTGTTAGCCGTGCTAGTAACTTAGCTCCCCGCTGTCGTTACCTGTGTGTGTGTGTGTATCTCCTCTCTGTCTCCTTTCAACGGCAATAAATCTGCATAAACAACGACATCTGCCTCCGTCCTTTAACGGGGACACTCCCATACACCTTGCCGCTCTAATTCACCAGTGACACCTGGAGCAAGCCCCCTTGTCTCCCTTTTACACACACACACACATATATATATATATATATATATATATATATATATATATATATATATATATATATATATATACATATGTGTGTGTGTGTGTGTGTGTGTTACTGTGTGTGTGTGTGTGTGTGTGTGTGTGTGCGCACATTTTACACAGACAAGTTCAAATGAAGTGCCAAGAACTACAAAAATGGCTGTCGCTCGGCTTGTCTGCTGACCCCTCCCCCCTCCTCCTCAAGCAGGGTGAGGTTGCCAAGCAACCTGGGTGAGCTGCAGGTCTCATTAATTAGACACAGGTGTTCCATGCAGCATGTATGTCTCACTGAAATGCACAGTATATGTCTGAATGATCCCCCTGGAAGAGGGTCAAAAAAACCCTCAAGGTATGCCTCGAAACCAAAATCTAAATGACCAGAAGAATGCTCATCGTGTGTATAATGTCTGTGCCAAGTTTCAGGTGAAAATTGTATAAACTTTGGCCTCGAGAGTCAGAGCAAGCACAGGTGCGCCCTGCTCCTTCCGGTAAATTCTCTGCTTCAAAAACCATGGGAGTGAATGAGGCTGTGGATGGGAGTAGTCGATCAATCAACGTGTAGGGACACAAAACTATACGAGCGACAGCTACAACAGTGGTATCAGTGCGATTACCTCGAATTTTCCTACGTTTTATGTATACATCGTGTCTGTAGTGGGGCATTTGAGCCCACGGTAGTGAAATACGTTTTATTTTTTCACAGATTTTTCTCCCTGCTCCTCACTCTAGCTGATGATGTCATCCACTCTAGCAAAAACATTCCGCCACATACACACCCATTATAAACCCAGAAATTTGACTAAAAACCTGCTCAACTTTGAGCCTTGATAGTTTAAAAACGGTAAAAGCTGTCGATGAGTGTAGTGAATCCATGAAGAGAAGGCAAGCATACCTCCGTTTTAGCAAACACATGGAGGTCACATGACCACTGTTCTCTTCCTGAATTCTAGCACATTGCACTAAGTGAACTACTGTATACACTTCACAGTAATGAATTAAATAATATTCCTCCATACATGAAATTATGAATTGACATATCAAAGGAAATAAACAATATTCTACATAAAGATTTTTTACAACAAAAAATTCTCAAATTGGCTCTTACAACCATAATTAAGGAGAGAGAGTGCTGAATAGTACGTGCGCTTTATAAATGAATATAACGACTATGGACGACATCCACTATATCTATAATGATGAGCAAACTGCACAAAAACTGAAAAATAATCTTTTATTTCCAAGAATGCAGCCCTGTTTATGTAATATTACATTATCGAATAATGTTTTTTTTTAATGCTACGCCAATAACATAATAACTTAATAATTACATTATTGGCATATTATGACGTTATTGGCTTTATTACATTTAATTTTAAATGGCAAAATCTAAACAAGTTAACAGTCAAGGTCTGGTGCGCAAAAAGCTTTTGGTGGGATATGAAGCGGCGTGGAGAACGCAGAAGTACATAGTTAATCTAGATATTACGCAAACAAATGTTGTGTTTTACGTAATATGTGTCTGAGGGGCGATATATAGAGGTTAAAGCACTGTAAAAAAAAAACGCAGTGTAGAAGTGGAGCAGAAAATCTATAAAGTCTCACAGTTTTTTACAAGCAACATTAAAGAAGTCTCAAGTTTGGGGTGGTAAAAAAAAACGTATTCCTGTGAGCTGCTGTTAATCATGGATAAAGAAATGTTCTACAAGCGTTATATATATATATATATATATCAGTATATATAATATATATAAACACTAATATATTGTGAATGATTTGATTTAAATGTTTGTTAACCACCTCTTGATACCATGACAGCTTTACTGTGTATCTTCCAGAGGTTAACACACAGGTTAAATACATTTCACTGAGCCTATTAACAAGCACGTTACGCAGAATCCAGTCTGGCAGATAAATATTAGGTATCACTCACATAGTCTCTAATTTAAAGTTTAATTTCTCCTCTATTTCAAACACACATCTGTTTTTGGCAGTTTTGGTGCAGGCGAAAACCTTTAATCTCTCTAATGTTTCATGACAAACAGAATTATTTATGTGAAGGTGTTTTTGTTAAAAATCTCATCGGACGAAGAGGATGTCAATTTATTTCAACATACAGAAAGACATAATTCAAAACAACATGAATCTAATGTGTCTAATATTCTCCTTTTATTACTTTTTCAAACTATTTTCAAATAAACTTTAAAGACACAGATAGAGAGGAATTATTGCGGACACTGATTAGTGTTCACATTAGCCGTTGCAGCTAGCACTATGAGCTAGTGTCAGCATCTATCTTCCAGCGAACACAACTACACCCGACACTGACCACAACCTCTAACTCCAGCTGTGGTCAGTCTGGCAGTGAATACAGTCTACTAAGGGTGGTTTTCTTCTGGTTTTCGTCTGTAAATCACCTCGGTAATGTAACGTTATTCTCTGTTGGTCTCACAGGCTCTGCTTGAACCCAGTCCGGTTCGGCTGCTGAGCCCGGTTCTGTTGCCTGCTAACAGCAGATTCAGGATAGCGGACAGATGGGAGGAACACACTAAAATCTAGTCTGACTTCATGAGGACTTTAAACTGTGATGCTCCTATAGTCAGACATTTGCACATAAATTATTATAATCCTGCATGTTTTATGTTGAGTGAAGCTTGTCAGTGTTTTTGTTTGTTCAGATAAAGGTTTACGGCCTCTGTGTGTTGATAATTTCGTGTTGTTTATTTACACAAACTACCCATTTGCATGTGAGTGTCCTTTTTTTTATATTGACATACACATGAAGTTATGATTCACCAACGTGTGTGTGTGTGTGAACAAGTGTGTTAGCCAAACTGTCAAAACCCACTTTAATATTCTCTGACCTCTCGATACAGAAACACACTCATCCTCTCAGCTTTGTTGAGCTTTGTGCATGTTCTTCCCTTGTTACCATGACAACGGCCCTGTATATACGAGTGGTTCGTTGAACATGTTGTTTTTCAATGTTTGATAAGTGTGATGAAGCGTGTGTTTTTAGAGTGTGTGTTTTACACTTTTGTACAATGTTATTAATGGCCACTCGACACTCACTTCCCATTAAAGATCCTGTAAGGAGCTTAAACATGTTTCTCTGTTGTATGAGGATGAAACAGCTGTTGGATCCTGGATGTCACCGGTCATGGCTCTGTGGCTCTTTAGTTTTGGGTCGCTCTCCAGGCAGCTCCATTTCCCAACAGGAGCGTTTCAGACTTTGTTAACTTTCTTAGCTTCTACCATGAGTAAGTAGCTACTTAGTAAATAGTTTTCCTTTTGTCTGTTTTTATGATCTGGAGTGTGCACAGGGTGTTTTATTTTGTTTCTGTTTCTGTCTGACATCCTGTCAGCTCGACCTGCTCTGTGCTGATTGATGCAGCTTCATTGACTAAAATGCCTGAGATCAGCTCCACCAGCCGTGCCGCAATTTAATGGGTTACTGTCCTGCAGCAGACGTGACTGAAAATATGAATTCAATGTTTATACATTTTAGAAAGACCAAAGAAAAAAAAAATATTCCTGGTGCATCACATTGATCTTTTTCATTTTGGCCTTTTCTGCATCTACGCATCTATCAGATAGCAACAGCTGGAGAGATGGACAGGAAGTGAAGGGGATGACATGCAGTAAAGGACCCTAGACCAGAACCGAACCTGGCTGCTGCAGAGTGGACAGAGTGCGACGTGTTCCGTGTGCATCGTGGCCACTGGAGTGATACACGGCTGTTCTAGTCAATGTTTCAAACCCCACTGGGCCCATCGCAGTCCAGTTCGGAACCTTCGCTGGGATTACGTCACTGTTTTTTCTGTGTACATACACACTGCCAGGTTAGGTACCTAATGTTTACTCAAGTCTGATTCACCAATGAGATGTTTTTGTGAGCACATGACAAATATGAAGGTGGACATAACGTATCAGGGTAAATTAATGTTTAGTGCAGCAACACGACTAAAGGCATGACTGCAAACACTACAGTTCTGATATGCTAGCAGCATCTATGCCAACCTCTTTAGCAGCCATCGCTTCTCACACATCGTCACACACACCTAGCGTTAATGTTGTATAGCTGCCAGTAGTCCCTCATAGGATGCTGATTGGTCTGAACTACTGTGTGTGGAAACATGGTCATAGCATAACACGGGACTCACACAGGAGGCGGAACGGTAGTGCCGCGGTGGTGCCGCTGTCCTTTGCCTGGTGTCAACTCACACCAGATGCCGCGGAACGGCAGCGGAGCGAGACGGCCGTTTTCACACGAGATCACGAAATCACGCAAGAATCCTGGACGTAAGCGAGACCCCGCGACAAACAGTGTATAAAGAAAACAACAACAACAAACAGCTGACTTTGCTTCTCTGACGTGGAGGAGATTATAAAAAGCATCTGTTGTGTCATAAATAATTGTGTGTTGTTCCACTTCCAACAATTAGTCTCTCATCGTCCATGTTGAAACCCTTTGGTTGATCTTTGATCACCTGGTGCCACCGGTCATGACGTAACGTTGATGTGAAGTTGTAAAAAGCTACATGAACTGCGTATTGTGTTTTATTTTAAAGGGGGCGGAAGTTTATTATGTTGATTCTGTGTCGGGTTTCCTGCCTGGTGCGCAGTGCTCTGTTGAAATTTACGAGGTTCAGCCGCGGCTCGTGGTAAAATAAGAATGAAATAGAAAGCTTGCGCTGTGGCGCGATGAGCTGCTTCTGGGACGCTTCTGAGCCGGGCCCTGTGTGAGTGCTCTCATTGACTAGATTGGCTTCTATTTGCTATGGTGACCGCGGCGCCTCCTGTGTGACACGGCACTCACACAGAAGGCGGAACGGTAGTGCTGCGGTAGTGCCGCGGTACTTTGCCCGGTGTCAACTCACACCGGACGCTTTTCAGCAGTGATGCCACAGTTACTTTGAAACAGTAATCTGACTACTGACTACTGACCACTGCTCGAAAAAGTAACTTAGTTACGTTACTTATTACTTTTAGTTACTTGCAGTATATAGGCCCAGCACTTGGGGGGGGGGGGGGGGGCAGATACATTTTGTAACCTTTAGATGCAAATTCCTGCATTTTACTGAATTAGATGTCTGGCTTGATGCTGCCCCTGAGGCTGGGCAAGACATTGACAAGATAGACGGTCCGGCCACCCTACTTACAGCAGAGGCTGTTCCCCCACCGCAGCGGTACTGTGCCGCTTCCGTTCCGCATCCTGTGTGAGTTTACTTAATTGTCAACAACTGAAAACAGCCCCCGTTTGGGCAGCGAGAGCTGTGCTCTCTGTTATTTTGGGGTGGGATTTTTTGTTTGTTTGTTTGTTTGTTGTCTGTTTTGTTTTTCCAATGTTTGTATCCATAAAACTGAAAAAAACAATAAAAAGAGTATTAAAAATAAATACATACAAAAAAATAATAAATAAAGACAAAATTGCTCACCGAATATCAACGTAATGGTGTATATTTCTGGCTCTGGTTATTGATGTCAACTTGAACTATTTATGATACAATGATCAGGACTTCATTTAACATGTTTTCATTCTCTGGGAATGATTTTAAAACGGACGTGATGGGGTCTATGGGGTTAACGTCTATTCAGCTAGATGCAGAAAGCTGCTCGTCAGCTGCTGATGAAACCGTTTCTGAGGTCAGTTAGTTTGTTTGACAGCCCTGCAGTTTGATTAGAATCAACAAAGTCTGTTTTACAGTGTGTGTTTTACAGTGTTTTGTGTAGTGTGTTTTACATTGTGTGTGTGTGTGTGTAAGCTGCTGAATCTCTCTCTGTGTCAGTAGTTATTATAAATACACTGACATGTTGGCTGGTTAATTAAGGTGTATAATTCTTGTTGTTCAGTGCCGTCACATAAAGAGAGATGATAACAGACTCTGTGTGTGTGTGTATGTGTGTGTGTGTCTGTGTGTGTTGGATAATAATTGGATGAAGGTTGGTGCTGTGTAATAATTGGACGTCTGAACTACAAACACAGTGACAGCAGCAGCCCGCAGGCTTCGTTGTGTTTGTTGTAAAATGTAAAGGGAACAAACAGCGGTGATGTTTACTCCGGCTGACTGTAAACACACAAAATAAACGAGAGAGGAGCAAGAAACACAGAGGAACACTACAACGCGACGCTTCCCACCAGCCACCGGATCACCGTCTGTCTCCTGAAGCAAAAAACAATAAATCAAACGCACATTTTACTCATTCAGCAAAGAGCTCAGTGTGCTGCTGGGAGATTTAAACAACAGAAACAGACCTGTAAATAATCTGATCAATGTCAAAGGAGATGCACATTCATAAAAACAATTAAAATATATATCAAGGTCAGACTAAGCTGCATACGCACATCACGTCATGTTTCTACAGGCAGCTTTAGAACAAAAACAGATTTGATGAATATTTTAAGACATAAATGTGTTTTCTTCTCCCAGATATTTAAATTTAGTTTAGTCTATTTATGAGTTATATGTCAAAAATAATGTGTGTGTATATATATATATGTGTGTGTGTGTGTGGTGTAAAAAAAAACAAACATTAAATCTAAAATATGATTTCACAGAAATCAGATATGATTTACATTCATGTAATCTGACCTGGGGTCCGTTTCACAAAGCAGGTTTATTGAAAACTCTGAGTTTGTTAACCCTGGAATCACGGAAACTCAGAGTTTTCCGTTTCACAAAGGAGGGTCAGTCAAACCCGAGAGAGAGGGTTAACTCTAACCTGTTTCACAAAGGGAGGTAACTTAACCTCAAGCTAAGTTGCCATAGTAACAGACTCCGTGAATCTAACCTGGTTGGGACCAGGTTTTCCTGAAGAAACCCTGAGTTTCTCTCTGTCTCCGCCCACTTTCAGAGCCACATACTTAATTTGATTTCCTCATTCCTGCGCTGTCAGAACGTCCTCTACTTCCAGAAGGCAACGTTTGGTATCAACTTTTTGAACATGGCGTGTCCTTTTGATCACAATCCTGTGGACGAAGGTGCAGCAATCCTGCGCAGGGAATTACAGATCTGTCGGCAAAGAGTACTCAGACCACGCATCGATATTTCAGCCCTCCCGGACAATTTTCTTTTTGAGTGTTACCGTTTTACTTCAGTCTATAATTTACATACACAACCTCATCCGTCCGCACATTTCTAACATCACGAGTCGCAGTCATGCGCTCACATCGCAGCAGATTTTATGTGTGGCGCTGCGTTTTTTTGCCAATGGCAGTTTTTTGTATAACATCGGAGATGCTGAGCACTTAAGTAAGGCAACTGTATGCAGGGCCATCAGAAGAGTCTGCCTCGCCCTGAAAAGACTTTTACCTATATTTGTTGTCTTCCCTGGACACAAACCTGTCAGGGCCATAAAGGAAGAGTTCCACAGGATCGCAGGTGAAGGATGTAGAGATCTGTTAAATTCCTTTAATATCAGGCTGTATTATGACATTGTGCTGCCACCTCAGACTTGAATTAGTAATTTTTATTTGTTATTTGTTTTAGGATTTCCCAATGTGATTGGCTGCATAGATGGTACACACATTCCCATCACAGCTCCCTCACATAATGAGGCTGATTATGTGAATAGGAAGTCCATTCACAGCATTAATGTGCAGGTACATGTAGACTAAGAAGTTTCACTGTGTTAAGCACTTCCTCATAATTTAACTAATATCTGTCATTCTCTGCACTGTCAAGATCATATGTGATGCTGCACACATAATCACCAATGTGGAGGCCAAGTGGCCTGGGTCTGTTCATGACTCAAGGATATACCGCGAGTCAAACCTGAGTGCCAGGCTGCAGCACGGTGAGAAACCTGAAGATTTGCAGTAAAATTCTCTTGTCTCCCTCCTTTACAACACCCCATGCATCCTCTCTACATTACAGGAGAGTTTGACGGCCTTCTGCTGGGAGACAGGGGTTACCCCTGCCAACCAAGGCTGCTGACCCCTTACCCGGACCCTGAGCCAGGCCCCCAACAAAACTTCAACCGTGCTCACAGCAGGACAAGAGCCCGGGTGGAGATGACCATAGGCCTGCTGAAAGCCCGTTTCCAGTGCCTACGTCACCTCAGGGTGACCCCTGAGAGGGCCTGCGATATTATTGTGGCATGTGTTGTTCTTCACAATATCGCCACTATTAGAGGAGAGCAACACCCTGCCCTACAGATTGATGACCCCGATGAAGACCCCGTCCACCTGCCAGCTATGCAGGATGGCCGAGCGGTCAGAGACATCATTTGTACTAATCACTTTTGAGTTTAAAGCACCACCACAAATAAAAACATGAGGCACATTTCAGTTGGTCTTCTTTATTTCCTACAAATACAAAAGCTAGTTAAGTTAATGTTCCAATAGTTAACATTGACATAATTGACATGTGACCATGCACCCACCTTTAATTTATGTTCCAGTATTTGGATTTCCAAATCTGCTTTTTTAATCTGCCGGTCGAGGTATACCATTTCCTTATCTGTCTTCTGGATTTTTTTTAGGAGGTGAATTTTATAAATTTCTTTTACTGGTAACTGGGAATACATAAAGAGGACATAAAATTAACCTGTTGCACATAAATTCCACATAATAAATCTCTGGAGTTTCATGAACAGCTGTCTCACTGTGTCAATCTCTGCAGTTGAGGTCAGGGGAGTCTCCTGCTGCTGCCCAGCCACACTCTGAGCAAAGGATGAGAATGTTTTAATACTTCAGTGTCACTCTGTACTCCACCACAGTGGTCAGAAGTGTCAATGGGAAGAGAAATCTTGGTAACATAAAGACTCTACCTCAATAGGCCTTCCAGGATCCTCCTCTGTGAAGGCAGCAGACATTGTTTCCTCCTCATTGTTTTCGTCCTGGATGAGTGATATTTTTTACTATACTTAAACTACCATTCAGCAAAATCTTCGGAGTGTTGCCTACTTACAGTTGCAGGGTCTGCTGTCGCGTGAGGGGGCTCCACCAGGCAGATGGCACCATCAGAATCTGTTGGGATAAAATGAAAGACATGACAGGGAAAGAAATATTTGTGTGAATAGGCACCCAAAAGAGGAGTATATAGGCAGAGAAATATTACATTTTATGTAGGCACTTGTGTCTTGAGGTGGGGGCTCAGAGGATGAGCTCCCACCAGGGATTCCCTCTGCCACTGGCCTTCCCACATTCTGGCTCAGGGCCAGCTCCTCTGCCTCCGTTAGAGGTGGGGCTGCTGGGCGACCACCTGTTTTTTGGGCATCTGCCCTCTTTCTGTTGGCTGAGTAAAAATCTGGGTTAGTTTATTAGGCTTCATTGTTTAATACAATATAAAGAAGACATTTTTGAGTGTTAAAAGAGCATTATGGAAGGAATCAAAGAAGTTCAGAGTCAAGTCATGCAGATGTCTGACCTGTTTGAACAATGTTTTTATATTTCATCTTAAGTTGCTGCCAGGTGCGCTTCTCCCCCGCCGGATTGCACCTACATGAAATAAATTAATAGGCTCCATTCATGCAATTTGCCCTTCAATAGTTATTGTGATTGCAAAATATTACATTTAAACTTACGCATTGACCCGAGCAGCAATGCTCTCCCATGCCCTCTCCCTCTCTTTGGCAGCCGCTGCAGTGTTGCACTTCTTTCTGAAGACATGCTCATATTCTCCATATGCAGTAATTAATATTTCTAATTCTATTGGGGTGAAAAATGCTGCCCTCTTTCTGTCAGTTTCCATGTTCAATCATCGAATCTGGGCTCCATTGATGCTGGCTTTATATGTCTGTGGCGCTCATGATTAACTCCAGGTTAAACAACTCTGAGTTGATTAAACTAACTCAAATCAGCTGTTGTGAAACCGAAAACTCAGAGTTTCCTATCTCAGAGTAGATCAACTCAGAGTTCAGGATTTAACTCAGAGTTTGTTGAACCTGCTTTGTGAAACAGACCCCTGAACATAAACAGTATGTGGTTCATTCACTGTTCTCTGCTGCCATCTACAGGACAAACAGATACAGATAGAAAGACACACACACACACACACACACACACACGTTTATTATTAGGTCCTCAACACCACAGATTTATCTGTGATTTGCTGTCACTTAAATGTGAATTTGATTAAATGCAAACAAATGTAGCTTCATATTTGTTTTTTATTTTCCATCCTTTTCAGTTCAGGTTTGGAGATTTCTGTCTGTCTGTCTCACCTCATTGCAGAGCACATGACGTTCAACAGCAACATCTGAGTCCCTGCTACACACTGGGGTCACCTCTTCTGGGGACTACTGCAGTGAAAGGAACAATAGAAGTGTCCAAAGTGTTGCTTCATAAACCACCTGACCAAACTCTGGTGATGTCAAACTCTGAACAACAACCTTTGCTACAGGCTGTTGTTTACTGTCTGTGAAATGAAAAGCAGTATTTTTAAAGACAGTTAAAAAAACTATTAAAAATACCTTTAAAACATGTTGACATTTTTTAATTATTATAATATTTAACACGTCACTTTTTGTGTTTGAATGAACATAAATTAAGCAGGTAGCCTTATGGAGGAATTTGAAAGGGTCACTCCAAAACAGTAACCTCTGTGCCTGTGAAGTGAAGCCAACACAGGAAGTGCCAAAAATTGCAGTTCCTCAATTGTCCACTTGAGGCTGGCTCCAGAAGTAAGTCAGTCTCAATAAGTCCCCATGTTCAAATGTCCAACTTCACAGCAGAAATAAACATGTTTACAGCCTGCTACAAAAAAACTGTTTTGGTCTCTGTAGCTAATTTCCCCATTCATGACAACTGTAGGGTGAATTTATATACAACTCACCTGTTCAGATATCAAGTTATGCAGAATTGACAGTGTGGACAGTTTTTTACTTTACTGCATTTATTTGATGGCTGGACTTCTTAGTTGAAGATTTAACTTAAAAAAATATAATAACATACATTTTAATGGTAATACATTTGTATTAAATATTAATTTAAATGCAATAAATTTGTACTGCAGTAATTTTTTTACACTCTTGCATTTGGTTTTTCATGTAAAAAGGATCTGAATCACTCATCATACTACTTTAAAGTGGTGACATAATATTTAAGTTTAGCGTATGATTGAAAATGTCGAAACTCTCTATGGTTTTCACTCTCATCGGATCTGCAGATTGATTTTAACTTGTGGGAATTTTCTTTACCATCACGCAGCCAATGAAAACTTGTCGACTTTATGTCGGTGTCAGGGTGTAACGTCACCGGGGAGATGTGTTTGTTGAAAGCGAAGCTGTTCCCCACTCCACGAGTGTCCGAATCCCATCCCATTCATAACGCTGAAGCAGAACATTAGCAGCTGCATATTTGTGCTATTTTTCCGAACATCTTTGTATTTAATAAATTCAGATCTGTGGGTCCTTTTCTGCCTGCCTTTAAAAGCTTTTGTTGCAGATGTGTGGTTTCAACCTGCCACAGCATCTGTCATCCATATGATTACGTATTTTATTCCATATGGTCAAAGGTGTCATGTCAGGTGGGAATTGAACTGGCGACTTTTGGAGGGGGCGGAGGGTGAATTTCCCACTGTCATTTATTTTAAAAAAGGACTTTGTCTCCGTTTCTTTTGCAGCTCTGATTAAAGGCGTTGTCACTATGTCATACCTATGATTATGTCTGCTGTCACTTGGGGAATGTGTGTGTGTGTGTGTGTGTGTGTGTGTGTGTGTGTGTGTGCGTGCGTGCGTGCGTGTGTGACAGGTCAGTCAATACCGGAGGGAACCGGTTCAGTAATGTGACTAATATATTGTGCATCACAGTGCAGTGAAGCTTGACAACATTAATAATAGCTTCATCATCCTAGAGACAAATTACCTGCCTCTGTGTCGCAGCCTTCTGGAGGCTTCATGCTTCTAGCAGAAACCTTGTACGTCCACCTCAGACTAATGATGAATGTTGAAAAAATATGCAACTTTAAAGATCAGTTTTGGAAAACAATCAGCGCTACGGCAATGTGTATGTGTGTGTTCGTACAGCTTCTGAAAACATCAGTGACTCACTTTCAGCCTGGTGGTCGTGGCAGAGATTTGTCAATCAACCAGTCAGTGGTACATGAAATGAACACAAATGTCTGAATCACATCCTGTTTTTCCACTGGCGATGATGATGTCATCTTATTGCACCGTTGCACCGATATTGGGCACCACCTAGTGCTTATATCATGAACCACATAACCATAGCGGATGGAACAAAGCGTTTCCTTTTGAAGAGGTATCCAAAGTTCAATTTAAATTTCCAACTTATCTGGATAAAAACGTGACTAATAGGTGGGTTGCAGTTACGTCATCACGGGAGCGCCCGAATTTGAAGTGGTGGACAACCTGGGCTTGGAGCCATTGAAACCCATACAAAACTTCATTTTTTCGATCTGACACAGAATGTTTGTAATTAAAGGTAGCCCACTTTAAGTGCGGAATTACTTTTCTAAAGATAGTGTTTTGTTTCCTTGGAAACGGGCGTGGTTTATGTGTTAGTCATTGTTGGTGGACAGGAAGCTCCTGGAAGCGAACGGGGCACCGGCGGGCGCCGTAGCTGGGGAGATCCGCGAGAAGGGCCCGGCGCGCGTCCAGAGTCGCCGCCGCCGACCGCCGTACCCGGTCCCCTCCGCCGGCCCGCCTTCCGCGCGGCGTCGGACACCGCCCCGCGAAGAACCCCCCACGCCCGGCGACGCCGCGAGGCGCCGCGCGGACCGAGGGGCCCCGCGAGGCGGGGAGAGGAGGGCGGCGGGGCGACTGCTCCCCCAGCCGCGGCTCGAGCCCAGCCCCGCTTCGCACCCCAGCCCGACCGACCCAGCCCTTAGAGCCAATCCTTATCCCGAAGACACACATACCTTTAACAAAGTGGTCGCCGCAGACACGAGCATAAGCAGTTTCAGCTCCCTTAGTCTTTAAGCGAAGATTAGCTATCCACTTTTTACGTCGTTGTTCGGACAGTTTTTTCCATTTTTCACCTCTATGGACGATTACCTTAGGTACTCGGTAGTAACCCTTTCCCTTCTCTCGGTTAGACCGATTGGAACAGCCAAAAACTGCACAAAATTGAGGCATTGTGGAAGCTGAAAACACTGTGATATCAATGGGCTGTGCCACCAGTTGACCACCACTTAAGGTTCGCGCGCAGACGTGACGTAACGTGCAACCCACCTATTCTGTTGTTTTGAAGCAAGAGTGTGAATGACGAGCATCGCTCAGCCTGTTCGCTGACACATGGAGCAGATCTGAACATCTTTTATTAGGAAAAACTGAAAAATCTGAAGTCTGATTGTTTGCTTCCAGTCAGTAGTGAAGAATTGAAATCTGGAGATACTTGTCACCTAACAAGCCTCCTTTGATAAAATATTTCTCATGACCTGATAGTCCTTAACATGTAGCTTTAAAAGTCAAATTAAATGTTTCCTTTCTTTCTCAATGTTCTGGATCTGGTCTTTGGTTACTATCTGGACGTACAAGGTTTCTTCAAGGTGATGAGAGGCTCTTCACGTCCCTCTGTGACCTCTGACCTTTCTCTTCTCACCACTTCAATAAGACATTCCGCTCACCGGCTCGACGGTCCATTATTACTCATCAGTCTCGAAGTCGTTTCCCCCATGACAGTTAGCCTGTTCAGGTTCACATGTGAACAGCAAAGAAAACACACATGGAAGCAACACATGAAGTTAACAGCTGACAATACACTGACATGCGGAGACAAGAGAGACTATAATCAAATGTACACTTACAGTTAAAGGTATGTGGACCCTTTAACAGTACTGCTACATGAGTTTGACAGTCTCGACTCCGCTGCTTGCAGACGTTTCAGCTGATTTTGAACCTGCTGAAGAGGTTTCAGACACCAGAGCAGCGGTGGAAGAAGGATTCAGATACTTTTCTTCAGTAAAAGTACGAAGAAAAAGGCAATCACAAGTTGTTTTCATTTTTAGACCTTCTTCTTTGATTTGATACCAAATATGTGACATCATTTTGTAGCTTTTTAAACAAATAGCACCAAAATGGATATAAATAGATATTTTAAGAGTCAACGCACCCAGTTTAGTCGCTCCACACTGACTTTTTTGGTGAAATGTCCCCCAGATAACACCCTCCGTCTGGGCAGTGAGAGCCGGGTAAGTCCCTCATAACTCATAACGTCTTTGTCTCTTTCAACTCTGTTCTCCCTCAAAACACAATGTGACAGCTGTATATTTCTGGTTCCAGTTACTGATCAGGACTTTTTTTAACATGTTTTGTTTCACTGGATATTATTATTTTAAGATGACGGACGCTCCCAGGCACGATGGTGTCTACAGTGTTTAAATGCTCAAACCATTTATTCTAAAAAAAATCACTAAAGAATCATCAAAAAGAGGTTCTTAAGTTATTGGAGTACAACTTTACCTTTGGGGGTTCTTTATAGAACGTCTTGCTTAAAGGTTCTTTTATGACATCTCTCCAAAGAGCCACTTTGGTCCCTGGACACCTGTGACGATACCCACCTGTCAATCAAAGCGTCCACGCTGTTAACTCTGCACAAAACTTTAAGCCTTAATATAATGTGAACAGGTGAGTTGTATATAAATTCACCCTGAGTACAGTTGTCATGAACGGGGAAATTAGCTACAGAGACCAAAATAGTTTTTTGTACCAGGCTGTAAACATGTTTATTTCTGATGTGAAGTTGGACGTTTGAACATGGGGACTTATGGAGACTGACTCACTTCTGGAGCCAGCCTCAAGTGGACGTTTGAGGTTGAACTGCAGTTTTTTAACACTTCAGTGTATGTTTGTTTGTTTGATTCTTGAGGATAGTGCGATCTGATTTGGTCTGCTGTTTGTGCTAATATGAAGATATTGATTGATTGTTCATGTTTCTAAAATTTCAGCTCTGTTCACACGTGCAACATTTGGTAATTGCTGTCAATTAAAAGCTTTTTTTAAGGAGAAATAATAGCTGAGATATTTTTAATGTTTTCCTGCCGGCAAAGATTCTGTAAATCCTGTTCTGAACAGAATAATGTGTCTGTAATAGTAAAAAGAGACTAAAGAAATGTCCAAATAAAAAATATGGATGGAAGGATGGATGGAGCTTGACTTGCCACCTTGCCCTGCTCTAAACCCTCTTTTGTACTAAATTAGGGAGAGCATGAAAAGACAGAAAGAGAGAAAGTGGCTGCTCTCTCCTTCTGCTTCTTGTCGTGCGGTTTAATTTCCCCCAGCGCCGGTGCTTCAGCCGAAATCTAATTTGAGTGAAAAATGGCAATCCAGCTGTTCGGTTGACAGAGCCCAACCAAAACATGGTTTTCTTTCAGCGCAAAAACATGCGACGGCCATCTTCATCTGCACATCAATGGCTGCTGAGCGGAGGTTGAGCGCAGCGCAGGGTAGTAATTACAACGTTTCTGCATGCGTGTGTGTGTTTTGTAAGTTTAGTGCGTGTATGTGTGTGTTGAATGTTTAGTGTGTGTGTGTGTGTGTGTGTGTGTGTGTGTGTGTGTGTGTGTGTGTGTGTGTGTGTATGTGTGTTGCAGTGGAGGTAATTTGCAGGCCTGCTCCTCCTCTTTTCTCTATGACGATGAACGAATACAGAAAAGAATGAACATATTGAGGCTGCAATGATTGCGATGAGAGGGAGTGGAAACTCTCTCTCTCTCTCTCTCTTTCTCTTTACCTCTCTCTCTCACCCCTCGTTTGCTTTGTGTCGTCAGACAGGATGAGATGAACTGGGAGTTAAATACCCCCCTCGCCCCCTCCCTCCTTTCCAAATCTATTATGCAAACAGAAGTGGTTAATTGTCCACGTATTTGCATGCAGCGGGTAAATGAATTATACGGCCTATATAAGGGCTCTGTCGCTTAGCAACTGCCGAGGGTCGTGGGGCCATATTGGGGATGACATCAAGATATCAGGGAGCACGCTCAATAGACAAAAGGTGTGAGAAAAGAAGAGGAAGAGACAGACAGGGACCTCCTCCTCTTCTTTCCTGTGGCCAAAACTCCTGTGGTACAAACACTAACACTCTCCCGGTGCTCTGAGCTCACAGTCTGGGCAGCCCGGCTAACAAACTGAGCTAACATGAGCTAACAGCAGCTACAGTTGGCAGCAGTTTACTTCACTGTCCATCAGGACTCTGTAAATCACAGAGAGTTGAGACGGAGCAGCTGGAGGACATCAGAGGTCCATTATATATAGAGCAGTATACTCTTTAAGATATTATTTACAGGTCCAACAATTTCCAGCATAGCATGAGCAAGCACTTCGCAACAGTAGCGAGGAAACACCTTTAACAGGTAGAAGCTAGATCATGGTGAACAGACATCTGCAGACATGAGTTAAGGGAGACAAAGCTGCAGCAGCAATGATCATAATAATGAACTACAACTATCACTACCACGGCAGCAGGCTCGACCAAACGCTGATCTCAGTGTAGCCACAATCTATGAGAACCTGCGAGATGAGAAAGCAGAAGAACTCTGTGGAAGAAGCTCAGTTAGTAAGATGTATTAATGTGACATGAATGTGTACAGTGGACAGTGCATCATGGGAGGTCCCACTGCAGTTTAGTCCTCTAGCAGCATATGTAAGGGACTGCATCCAGAATCAGAACTGGGAGCTGTTTCCACAGAAAAGGAGCTTGATAGCTGAAAGCTCTCACACCAAATCTACTTTAGGAGACTAAAGGAACCACAAGGAACCCAGCATTTTGAGAGTACTAAAAAAAAGTGAAAAGAAGCCAAAGTGGGGAGTCCACAATCTCACCACATCGTCCATTTAGGAGCTCCTCTGGAGCTTCCGATCATCAACTTTTAAACCAACATAGGTGAGTGTTCAGAAAAATAGAAATTCAACATCTGCAGTCGAAAAATGTTTTAAATGGAGCTTGTGGTGAGATACAGTCAATAAACCTGAGTATAAGATGCTGCCGCTTGTTGTAGCTCAGTGGTTTGAATCTGAGAGAAACTCCGTAACCACTCTCTGCAGCTGTTTTTACAAAGCAAAATAATTGAATTACTTTTCTAAATCTGTATATGTATCTTAGAAGAGATTATTATTTGATTTCTGAGTTTCCAAGGTGCACTTGAACCACCATGAAGACACTTTACTGTACAAACCGATGTTATGAAGTTATTGATTAATAATAAAAATTCCAAGAAATGATAAAAAGTCCTAGTAAACTAATGTTGTTCGAGTGGCTCTGAGGATGGCTTGTTTTGATGAACGTTAGGTTGTGGCTCGTTGTGATGAACATTAGGTTGTAGCTCGTTTTGATGAACATTAGGTTGTGGCTCGTTGTGATGAACATTAGGTTGTAGCTCGTTGTGATGAACATTAGGTTGTGGCTCGTTGTGATGAACATTAGGTTGTAGCTCGTTGTGATGAACAATAGGTTGTTGTCACACCGCGGCGAGGTCAAGCTGGGGTTTTGTTATGTCGTGTCATTTCCTGTTTTATTTTGAAAGATAACTCTCCTCTCGTTTCAGGTCACTTGCCCTTCCTCATGTGTCACCGGTCTGATTGTTCCCCATTACCCTGTGTATATATTGTCTGCGTCTCCCTTTGTCCTGTGCCGAAGTGGTTCGTCTCGTGCAGTGTTCACCTAAGCCTTTTTACATATCCCATAGCCAAAGCATTATAGCTCTTGTGTCTTTTCTTTTCCTTCCTCGAATGAGTGATTTTTTGTTGTACTTCGTAGTCTAGTCTTTTGGTTTCTTTGTCTTTAGCCTAGTGTTTTTTCAGCCTCATTGGAGCGCTTTAAGTTAATGTTTTATAGCCTTTTGTTTTTTCTCGTTGTGAGCGATTTTGATTTTGTTAATCTTTTGATAAGAGTAGTTCAGAGTTTTTTCCTCCTTGGAGTGATTTTTTGTTTCACCTAGTTTAGGCCTTGTTTCGTAGCCTCACTCTTTTCAGTTGTAGCTCGTTTTGATGAACATCAGGTTGTAGCTCGTTGTGATGAACATTAGGTTGTAGCTCGTTTTGAATAACATTAGGTTGTAGCTCGTTGTGATGAACATTAGGTTGTAGCTCGTTATGATTAACATTAGGTTGTAGCTCGTTGTGATGAACATTAGGTTGTAGCTCGTTGTGATGAACATTAGGTTGTAGCTTGTTGTGATGAACATTAGGTTGTGGCTCGTTGTGATGAACATTAGGTTGTAGCTCGATTTGATGAACATTAGGCTGTAGCTCGTTGTGATGAACATTAGGTTGTAGCTCGTTGTGATGGACATTAGGTTGTAGCTCGTTTTGATGAACATTAGGTTGTGGCTCGTTGTGATGAACATTAGGTTGTAGCTCATTGTGATGAACATTAGGCTGTAGCTCGATTTGATGAACATTAGGTTGTAGCTCGTTTTGATGAACATTAGGTTGTAGCTCGTTGTGATGAACATTAGGTTGTAGCTCGTTGTGATGAACATTAGGTTGTAGCTCGTTTTGATTAACATTAGGTTGTAGCTCGTTGCGATGAACATTAGGTTGTAGCTCGTTGTGATGAACATTAGGTTGTAGCTCGTTTTGATGAACATTAGGTTGTGGCTCGTTGTGATGAACATTAGGTTGTAGGTCGTTGTGATGAACATTAGGTTGTGGCTCGTTGTGATGAACATTAGGTTGTGGCTCGTTGTGATGAACATTAGTTTGTAGCTCGTTGTGATGAACATTAGGTTGTAGCTCGTTGTCTGTCTTACTACGATAGAAAATATGTGTGTTTTGTGTTTTAACAACATTTTAATTAAGAGTTATTGATCCCGTAAGCGGAAGTGCCAATATCTTTCTAACTTTACCGAAGTTCAGTGGCCAATGAGGCACCATTCCTTATCTCGTAATTACGACATCGTGATCTCGTAAGTAACGAGATAAGATTTTTTTTCCAAGTGAATGCAATATGCTTCCCTAATTACTAGTTTAGTACTACAAGTAGTTTAAAGACACACACAGTACCAATAGCCAACAATAATCAACCAATGACTAACAGCAGTCAACGTCAGACAACCTTATCATACTTACCTAATGTTTCTGTAGCATTGACAGAACGTTCAAAAATAAACATATTATCAGTATAATATATATAGTATAATATATAATAATATGACATTTGAACAATTCATTACGTGTCCGTAAAAAACACATCACTCTACAAACACGAGATAAAGGACATAATATGTCGACAGTCTGACTGTCAATTCAGCATCAATACATAATAAAAATAAACTGTGTTTCTGTACAAACTTTATGTTTCGAAGTTTGTCACCTCAACAACTCAACAACTCTCTACCAGTGTTATTTTATTGTCAGACAAGCCTTATTTTAGTGTCAGATGACTGTAGGAAAACTGATTTTATAAACTCTTTACGTCTTGTGAGCAAAAATCCAAATTATTAAAGTAACTAAAGCTGTCGCATGTGGTGCAGACAGAAAGGCTCAAGACAAGTACAAATATCTCAAATTTGCACAGTACCTGAGTAAATATACTCAGTTACACTAATTCTCATCTTCGCTGTGTCTCCGTCTCTTTATGTCTCGTCATGTATTTGCAGATGAGCATCTCAAACTGTGTCTCTGCAGGTCTGCCAGCTTTATGAGCCTCATCAACGTTAATGCTGTCAGTCTTCTCCTGCTTCTAATTGGCTCTGCACCCCAATTAACTCCGGCTGTTAGCACCTGCAGCTCCCTGAAAGATTAACGGCGCTGAGTTTAAGACCCGACAATTAATCGTTATTAGGGAGGAGCGACAGCGGCATTGTGGGACGTTAGTTTGAGGTGTAAAATTTTTTGTCATTGTCGAGAGTGTTTCAGGTGTCAAACAGTGTTGAAATGTGAGTCATTTAGCGGTGTGAAATATGAAAGAGTTACTGTGTTCGTGCGGAAATCATTTCACTGGTGACAAAGAGGCACTTAATGATAATTCGGACAGCAAATCAGCAGCTGTGTGAACGAGGCTGCCACTGATACAGAGACTGTTCTTAAAAACTGACTGATTAACTCCAGGAATTAAGTCAAAAACATCAAAATATGATGAGTTCAGGTATTTTAGTCCCCAAATAAACTCCCAGGGTGCAATGCAGACTGGACCTTTTCACGTGGCTTCACTTTAAGTATACTGAACAGATGTTTTTGCCATAGGTAATTTTTATAAACTTTTTGTCTTATTTGCTAAAATTCAACTTGTGTGCCTTTAAAATGTTTACAAACTTTGCATAAAATCATAAAATACATGAAAAATAAGTTAAATGTGATCATGCAGATGCAGATTATTAGTCAGCACACATGGCTCTACCCTCTTGTCACAACCCCTGACAATATAAATAATGGACACGCATGCGTGACGACACCCACAGGTTTCTAAAGAGACACCACGAAGCTCAAAATCTGTGGCTCTCAATCAACAGATGTGAATCATTAGCGGATCTGAGATGTCAATCCAAGCTCCTCGCTGTTAATTCTGCATAACTTTAAGTCTTAATATAATCTGAACAGGTATATAAATTCACCCTCAGTACAGTTGTCATAAATGGGGAAATTAGCTACAGAGACCAAAACAGTTTTTTGTACCAGGCTGTAAACATGTTTATTTCTGCTGTGAAGTTGAACATTTGAACATGGGGACTTATGGAGACTGACTCACTTCTGGAGCCAGACTTAAGTGGACGTTTGAGGAACTGCAGTTTTTGGCACTTCCTTTGTTGGCTTTGCTTCACAACCATGGAGGTTGCTGCTGCCAAATCCTGGAGACTTTCTATAATAACTTACAATTTAATGAAGGAAAGAATTCCTCTTAACTTTCAAAGTGAAACTTTTAGATAAGATTTTAATAATAAATATTTTTTTCTGCTGAGATTAGTTGTGTTTGGTTAAAATAATCTATTTTTCTGATTTACATTGAAAAACTAAAGCTGTTTCATATTGAACAGGGAGAACATTGCATATTTTTGCTCTAAAATGAAAGTGAATTCAGAAAACAATAATTAAAAAAAAATTAAACATGATATTTCTGTTATAGTCAACATTTGTCTCGACTGTAAACTTGTTATGTTAGCTCATCGACACAAAGGTTTGTCTTCTGTGAAAACTGAATGATTTATGAAGCAGCGGAGGCGAGCGGGTATCAGGAGAGAGAGAGGTAACACACATACAGACAGAAACATCTATGTCATGTTCATACATGAGGAGACGACCATAGACATGTTACATGTTTGTGACAGTTTAGTGAAGTATAACTGGTTATGGGAGGATATTTCTCCAGGAGTCTGCCCCACCAGTTCGTAGTTCTGCTCGCGGTTTGTCTTAGTTTGTTTGCCTGTCCGTGTGACTCATACTGATTACCTACCTGCCTGTCAGCCACTAAACCTACCGCCTCACCTCAGCCTGCCATCCCTCCATCCATGGTGTGTTCTCAATGAAGGACGGTAAGTAAACTGCTGCCAACTGTAGCTGCTGTTAGCTGCTGTTAGCTCAGTTTGTTAGCCATGCTGCCTGGACTGTGAGCTCAGAGCACCGGGGGAGTGTTAGTGGTTGTACCACACCACCAGGAAGAAGAGGAGGTTTACAGGCCTGGGGGGAATGCTGATGGGGAGCTGGAGGAGACAGATCACAACACATGCTTAGTACGTTTGTATGTGATGTTGCTTTAAAAAGAGAGGTCACATGATGGGTGGGCTACACACACACACACACGCTCAGGGTCATGTGACAGTGTGTTAACCTCTCATGTCTTGTTGAACCTGCCGTGATCTTTAACCAGGTTATACTGTTCAGACAAACTGTACTGTGTGTGTGTGTGTGTGTCCTCAGGCTTTAATTCATTCTGTAAACTCGTCTGCATGTTTGTGTATCAACAACACACACCTCCTCTCTTTCCTCTTTCCTCACCCTGCCTCTCCCCTCTTTTCCCTCTCCTCTTCCCCTTCCTCCCCATTCTTCGCTTCACTTTTCTTTCTTTCCTCTTCCCTCACTTTCTTCCTTCTCTTTTTCTTCCTCCTTCATTCATCTTTCCTCTCCTCTGTCACCATCTTTTTCTTCTATCCCTCCTCCCTCCCTTTCCTCCCTCTCCCCGCCTTATCCTTCATCTCTCCCCCTTTTTCTTTCCCTTAATACCGTCCTGCTCCCCCTCTCTCCCTGCCCTACCTCCCTCCTTCTTTCTCCTCCTCCCTCCGTTTTTCCCGCCTTTACTCCACCTCTATCTCACCTGTCAAATACCTCCATTCCTTTGTCGTCATTCCTTACTCTTGTCTTCCATTCTCTCCATCTTTCCTCACCCCAATGCCTCTCTTTTTCCTCCTCACCTTTTCCTTTCTCCTGATTTCCCTTCCTCCACCTATTCCAATCCATATCTCACTCCCCCTTCTCTCTGCCATTTTCTCCCTTCATTCTTCTTCCCTCCTCTCCTCCCTCCATCATCCTTTCTATCCTCACCACCTTATCTCTTCATTTCCTCCCTCACTTCGTTCCTCCCCCTTTTTCCTTTAATTTCTCCTTTCACTTGCCCTCCGCCTCTCTCTGTCTCACCCACATCCTCCCCCTTGCTCGTTGCGTGCTAGCTGCTCTGCTCTCTGTCCGGCTCGTTACTCTGAAGTTAACACGCTGTGACATGTTACACTGAAACTACTTTATGGAATCAATATTAAATTCACAGCCTGTGACACTGAGGGCTAAACACAGTGTGTGTGTGTGTGTGTGGGGGGGGGGGGGGGGGGTCATGGGTGAATCACGTGTGTGTCTGAGATTGTGTGTGTTTGTGTGTGTATCTCTATACTTCTGAGTACCAAATGAAAGGAAGCAGAGCAGGGGAAATCCTCCAAAATGAGGACATGTTTGTAATTTCTTCAGTTTATTTTTCTCAATTTAAAGCTTTAATATATATATATATATATATATATATATTATGGCATGCCGTTCAGGAAATTAAACCTTTGAATATATTGAATGAAACTTTGAATATATGGAGTGAACCTTGAATATATTGAATGAAGTCTGAATATATGGAATGAAACTCTGAATATATTGAATGAAACCTTGAATATATTGAACGAACTCTGAATATATTGAATGAAACTCTGAATATATTGAATGAAACCTTGAATATATTGAATGAACTCTGAATATATTGAATGAAACCTTGAATATATTGAACGAACTCTGAATATATGGAATGAAACTCTGAATATATTGAATGAAACCTTGAATATATTGAACGAACTCTGAATATATTGAATGAACTCTGAATATATGGAATGAAACTCTGAATATATTGAATGAAACCTTGAATATATTGAACGAACTCTGAATATATTGAATGAAACTCTGAATATATTGAATGAAACCTTGAATATATTGAATGAACTCTGAATATATTGAATGAAACCTTGAATATATTGAACGAACTCTGAATATATGGAATGAAACTCTGAATATATTGAATGAAACCTTGAATATATTGAACGAACTCTGAATATATGGAATGAAACTCTGAATATATTGAATGAAACCTTGAATATATTGATTGAAACTTCGCTGACGTCAGACCTAGCGGCAGTGCCTGCAGCCATCTTGTGTAACAGTCTGTAAAAGCGAAAGACAATGAGTCAGGCCGCCCGCAATCTAGTTGCAGCGATATTAAGCAATGAGGACATAATAAATACACTGGCGAATGTGTGTTGAAATCCTCCCGAAACAGTTCGCTCAGTTTTTAACTGTTTTGTTTAAAGTGTCGCCATAATCTCATTATGCATGTCTGTCTGTCCGCAGTCCGCTGTGTGAGTAACGTGCCCAAAGCTGACAATGTGTCGCGAATCATAAAATACATTCAACACTAAACTAAATATTCACCCTGCATTGGTCTATATATGCGGGTGATGCTTATTGTATCTAAACATTATATGAGGAGCTTCTCTTTTAGTTCATGAAATCACTGTAGCCGCAGCAGCTTCTCCAGTCCCGGAGAAGTGCCGCGTCAGAGAGCAGTGCCATTGCGCACGGCCATTCACTGTTTTACCTTCATTAAATCACCTGTTTTATGTCTGCCACGATTAAAAGAAAAAACGGTATTGATCAGGGGTATCGGGGGGATTTTGGCCCGTACACGCAGTGTTAATGATGTCCTCATAGTTTAATATTGCTGCAACGAGATTGTGAGCGGACTGACTCGTTGTCGCTCACTTTTAGCTATAGCATCCACACGTTACACAAGACGCCGTGAAGTCTATATATATTAGTATTAAATGTATTTTATGATTCGCGACACATTGTCAGCTTTGAGCACGTTACTCACACAGCGGACTGCGGACAGACAGACAGATGCATAATGAGATTATGGCGAAACTTTAAACAAAACAGTTAAAAACTGAGCGAACTGTTTCGGGAGGATTTCAACACACATTCGCCAGTGTATTTATTATGTCCTCATTGCTTAATATCGCTGCAACTAGATTGCGGGCGGCCTGACTCATTGTCTTTCGCTTTTACAGACTGTTACACAAGATGGCTGCAGGCACTGCCGCTAGGTCTGACGTCAGCGAAGTTTCAATCAATATATTCAAGGTTTCATTCAATATATTCAGAGTTTCATTCCATATATTCAGAGTTCGTTCAATATATTCAGAGTTCGTTCAATATATTCAAGGTTTCATTCAATATATTCAGAGTTTCATTCCATATATTCAGACTTCATTCAATATATTCAAGGTTCACTCCATATATTCAAAGTTTCATTCAATATATTCAAAGGTTTAATTTCCTGAACGGCATGCCATAATATATATATATATATATATATATATATATATATATATATATATATATATATATATATATATATATATATATATATTTTTTATGACTTGATTTTCAAATTTTTATTATTTTAGTGCATTTTATCAATCATTTTGTATCTACCTCTTTAAATCAACATCATGTAACTTTTTCTCTAACGTCTGTTAACTCATGTTGATGCTACACTGACTTGTAATCAGGTGAATGTGAATGGTGTTTGTCATTCATACGTCTGTTCTCACACTAACTTTGGGCTGAGAAGTACGTAACGCTTTACGGCACTAAGTCACACACTACCAATAATACCGGAGGAATGCTGACAAAAAGTGGAGCTGGTGTTGTGACAGAACAGGAGCTGGGTGGGCAGGAATTGAAATTCCTACTCAAGTGATCCCCAAATTCCAGCGGGCATGGTGTTTGAAATGTTTCAAACACCACTGTGGTGCCGTAGTCCGGTTCAGGAGCTCAGCTTCGTGAGGAACACATGGCTGTTCTATTTTATTTATTGAGCCTGCGTCAATCAAACAACATAGAGAATCTGGTTAATTTTTTTTTTAAATAAAACACTCCATATAAACTGCCAAACAAAACAGCCAAAAGGGAAACAAATTAGCTTTGTAGCAATTTTACATATTTAGAAGCACATAAACCAAGAAAATAACCAAATCTGAGCAGGTAAAACAAAGTCCAGAGGGCTAAACATTTGTGTGGAGGATGGGCCAAAACAGCATTGTGGCCACGACATGACAGAGACGTGCCTATATGAATAAAATCTTCATAACTCTGTTTTCATTAGTGTTTAATAACCTGAAAATTAAAATTGTTATGTTTTTGTTACCTTACAATGAGACTTTTATATCTACAGATGTTCTGGAGCTCCAAGGTCATGTTCATAAAAATAAAACATGCATAATAAGACTATCGCTTGTGTAAAGGAAACTTGTTGTAAAACATGAAAACAGAACATAAAGGCTATGAGTTGAAGAGCTGGAGTCTGGATTAAAGAATAAATGTCCTCACAAGTCTAGTAATAAGAATGTTCACTCATGTGTGTGTCTGTGAGTATGAAGTGAAAGTGTGTTTGTGTGCGTGAAGCAAAAATGTGTGTGTGGATATGGATGTTCATTCAAGTGTGTGAGAGAGCGAGAAGCTCTGAGTGTGTGTGTGGTGTGTGTGTGGTGTCCTGGGTGTCCTGGGGGTGAATTAGAGCAGAGGCAGTCATGTTTGATAGCAAGGTCTCGACATCGATGAAAACACTCTAAAACGGCACGCAAACTCTGAGAAGAAAAAAAAAAACAGCCAGCAGGAAGGAGGGGCGAGGAAGAAGGAGAACAGGGGCCTCATGTACAAAGCTTGCGTACGCACAAAAAAGTGGCGTACGTCCTTTCCCACGCTCACGTTTAAATGTATCAAACGTGAAACAATCGTAGAAATGTGCGTGCCCCACGCTAATTTCATAGCTGTCGTACGCACGTTTCTACAGCTATTGTTCCTTTGGCGACACTTAGAGGTGACGCTGGGAAACTGTTAATAATGTGAAAACAAGAAGTCATCAGAGTGATGTGCACATCAGAGACACACTTATGAACAATTAACACACCCACATGTTTGCAGTTATATAGGTGGATATAAAAGCATGCGCAATGTGATTAAGAAAATGATATTAACAAAGGCAGCGTTAGCGTTGTTAGAGGACCTTGCAAACGTGAGCGATTTAAGGAACGCGAGGATTTACTTGCAAACCATGATAATTGGCTCATAAGCCGATTTCGGTTACCAAGGCCAGTGTTACTGGAGCTGTGCGCAGAGCTGCGGCTGGCCCGAGAGCGCAACGGGGGCCGGCGAGTAGCTTGGGGTTGTGCTGACTATACGCTGGGGTTCCTGGCAACAGGGGCATTCCAGCTGTTTATCTAAGTAGGAAACATTTTCATTCCATCGATGTTCAAATCATGTGATGCGCGAATGCAGCTAACTAACATTGTCGCAAGGTGGCCTGGTTCAACGCACGACTCATAGCTTTCTAACAAGCCCCTGATTGTCTCCCTGTGTTCAGTATTCCTGTCAGTAAAAGCAGGCGTAAAATTTCAGCCGCGGCACCACACCTGTGTGTGCGCTGCTCGGATCCCACGGCATTTACCGCCTTACACACACGCTCCCACTCACGTCTTTTTTGGTCAAACAGAATCTCCACTTCATTCACTAGAAACTTTAGCTCAGACTCTGTGAAATTCATTTTCTTTCCTTTGTTCATCGCGTTATCTGAGCGTGCACAGGGAGGAGTTGCACGTGCGCTCAATTCCACGTTGATTGGGATGTACAAAAAAAACGTGCTGGGATCCATGCGAACGCACACACTTTGATACATCTGAATATTTTTGTGCGTACGACAGTTTCCGGGTTCTGGCGTGCGCCAAGTTTTAGTAGGAAATCCACGCAAGTATTCGTATATGAGGCCCCTGGTAACTTAAGAGGAAAGGAAGGAAAAAAGGGAGGAGACAAGGGAAGGCCGAAAAGAAGGTGAAGACGGAGCTGGGTGGATTTGTTGGGGACTATTTCCAGCATGGGATGCCGACAAAGTTTTTGAGCCTTTTTTGATTTTTTAAAACTTTTGTAAATTGAATTTACACACTGCAGATTATGTCATATGTCACAGAATGCAGGCTCGGACAACGGTTAGTGAGAGAAGGGGATTTATTGTAATGTGGGAGATGAAGGGAAGGAGAGGGTCCGATACGAGGTGGAGGGAATGGCTGAGGTGAAGCAGTGGTGGGAATGGATGGAGGAGGCACGGAGTCTGGATTGTCTGAAGATGGTGGATGGAGAGCAGGCAAGCAGGAGGTGAAGACAGTGGTGGACCTGAGCACAAGAGATCAGTGGTTAGAAATCAGGAAATCAACAAGGAACAAGTAGTTTAAGACGGTCTGAACGTGAACTACCACGGAGGCTGAACAAACGATGTGACAAGGAGTGGGAGGAAGGCCAGGGTTTATATGTGGTTGGAGTGATGACTTGATGGAAGGCAGGTAAGCTGAGGAATAGCAGGTGTGCTTCATCTGTTGATTATCCAGGAGGCCCAGGGAAGTGTGACACGCCCACAACACAGACAGAGACAACAACACAAGGATGGGGAGAACGAGGGGGAACACAGGGAAACAACAATAGTCACGACTGCCATCGTGACAGAAATATTCATTATGACACGATTAATAAATCACCATTTCAGTTCATTCATGAATATTGATGCTTTATTAATGCCCATATACGTGTGTATGTGATGTATAATTAATACCATACTTTATGCTAAAAGCAACCAATAGAAATGACCTTTTGACCAGCAGTCACAGAGAGAGATCTTCACCATTCATCATCACCATTAAAGGAACAATCAAATATTTTTATACCCAAATTATTTTTTCATCCAAGAAAAGCTGCTCCTTTATTTAGAAAATAACTTCTTGAGCAGGTTTTCTCTGGACACAACAGCAGCATGATCCATGAACATTACATTATGTGTAAAAGTCACAACATGTATGGCTTTATTGGTTACTGATGTCTTCACAGCATCTGAATGTAATCTAGGTAGTTGCAGAAACATCAGTCCAGATTTTCTTATTCTACATGCAAGATTAAAGCAATTTCTGGTTGAAGAACAGTCTGTGGTGTGATTGTGTGACTTCCTGAAGTCTTGTTGTGTCACTGTAAACCAGACTTCCTGGATCGTATTTAGTGACCAGTGCTGCAGTATATCTGACCTTTGGACGGAGCCATGCTAACTTGTTCCCTCAGCTTCCTGTCTTTATTTAGTTTAAATGCACTCAGGTTTCACAACATTTCACTACACGGTTTTATGCACTGAACTGTTTTCGTTGTGGTCAGCTATTTAATTGATTTGTCTATGTGTGAGTTTACTCGGCTGCTGATGTTCAAAGTGTGAATGAGCTGATTCAACCAGCAACACACAAACACACACACAGTAATACACACACACACTCAATAGAAGAGGTGTGACCACAGCAGTGTGTGTGTGTGCATGTGCGTGTGTGTTTCTGCCTCAGTGAACTGTATATGAAGGCTGATGTTTGCACCAACAGCAGCTGTGTGTTAAAATTATACATGTGTGCCTTGACTATTTCCCCTCCTTTTACAGTTGTTTAAGTTGAGATAGTTTAAGTTGTCATCTAGTAATATCATTAGCTGAAACAGGTCATTTTGATCACAGTGAACCAAATGGGAGTCAGACGTCGTGTTTCGTGTGAGTTTGTGCTTATAGGCGGTCCTTCAATGTGGGTCAGGATGCATTGTGTACACATAAAATGTGTCTTGGGTGCATTTACACCTGTACTGAGAGCTGTCCACTTGTGATTGAATCAGCCAGGTGTAAATAACCACGTGTGAACAGGACTAAAAGTCAGGATATTTTGATAATCCATTTTTCAAGTGGGATTTAGCATGTCCAGTTTTAGTAGAGGGCTCGAGGGCTTCAGGAAGTTTTTAAAGGTAGAGAGGGACGACCCTGATCTGGTAGGAACTGCAGTGTGTTCCACCAATGGGGAACAACTGACAAGGCCAGGCCAGGCGTCAATCATTGGAGAGGAACACAATGATCGTAAGGTAACATATGTCTGTATACGGGCGTTCAAGTAGGTAACCCTGGTGGGGGCAAGACATAAAGAGTCAATTTTGATGTTGATGTCGTGATGTATAGTTTGGCTGGGAGGACCAGCAGTTTTTGAGAGGTTCAGCTGGAGGCGGTGTACCTTTAACCATGTGGCGATGTTTGAGAGGCAATCGAAGGCCCGTGTAGAGACTGAGGGGTCATCAGGAGGAAAAAACAGATAGAGCTGAGTGCCATCTGCATAGCAGTGATAAGAAAAGTCGTGTGAGTGGATAGTCGGACCCAGGCAGGTGGTTTAGACAGCAAATAGAAGGGGCCCCAGCACTGAGCCCTGGGGCACCTCCGTAGTGAGGTGGTGAGAAGTGGACAACTCTCCAAGCCAGGATACACTGAACGAGTGCCCTGTGAGATAGGATTCAAACCAGGAAAGAGCCAAACTAGAGATGCCTATGTTTGAGAGAATAGAGAGTAGGATCCGATGATTAACTGTGTAAAGTCAAGCAGATTAAGAACAGAGGACTGTGCTGCTTCTCTGGCTTCTATTAAGGCTTCTGTTGCAGACAACAGAGCTGTTTCAGTTGAGTGACAGCTCTTAAAACCAGATTGATTTGCATCAAGAAGATTATTCTGTGAGAGAAATTATGGAATCTGCGGCAAGGACTGAGCCTTTAGACATGGGGTGGTTGCTCTACCAACTGAACTAAATGGCACCGCATGCAAATGACTTTTTGAGGAACACGATCAAATTTAAACACCAAAAGGAGTAAAATGTATCTTTGAAGGTCTGAAGGTTCAACCAAACCTGCTTCTCCTTCTTAGATCAAGACATGCAGTTGTGCAATGCATGATGGGACGACAAAAAAAAAGACAAAGCTTTAGAGTCCTGGTTAGGATTTAGCAGCTGTTCACGCACATACACAAAACACATACACATGCACACATACAGTGACACACACACACACACACACACACACACACACACACACACACACACACACACACACAAACACTCACAGAAGGAGAAAGCAGCCATTGAAACCTTGACATTGCGGCGCCAAAAGAGACTAAATGTTTTTTTTGTCCTGCTGAGACATTATTCCATTTATATCACTGACGAACACACACATACACACACACACACACACACACACACACACACACACACACACACACACACACACACACACACACCACACACACACACACACACATACATACACACACACACACACACACACACTCACGCACACGCACACAGTCATTAATGACACAGAGGTCTGAGCTGAGAGCTGAAGAGTGACAGACAGCTCGTTAAGATCGTCATCATGCTGAGGCCTGGACCTTGTTAGTGCAATACACACACACACACGCACACATACACACACACTCATCTACAAAACACACTCAGAGTGTTTTTTTTTTCAGACATGCTGGATTGAGGCCCTCGGCTTTGTTACTCAGTCTGAATAGAGGACCCCGAGTGTGTGTGTGTGTGTGTGTGTGTGTGTGTGTGTGTGTGTGTGTGTGTGTGTGTGTGTGTGTGTGTGGTAAAATCTTTTAACTCTAAACATAAAAATGTCGTTATATCAGATTTCAATTTTAATTTGATCCTAAATGAACAAAGTGTCAAAACTAGGTGACAAGATTTAATCATTTGACTTACAGTGAAGTTCATAAATATAGAAAATATATAAATATAGACCCATCGCCAACATCAACCATGTTATACAAAGTGAGAAAATCTACTTTATATTAAATTATTATATTCAATTAAAAAAAATTGTTTTTGTTTTAATTAATAAAGTTATGAAAACAGGAAGCAAATCACGTCAGTAAATCCATTGACATAATGTTTAATTCATATTTTTTAACACATTCAGTATTTTCAGACTCAGTACTTTTAAATTAGATCCCAAAGCTTCATTCATATATTTCAAAGCAGCTTGATTCTTTTACATGAACGTATCATGTAAAAGAATCGATTTACAGAAGGTATAAGTGAATATAAATCAATAAAATAAAATAATAACATCTTGTTGTAAATGTAAAAGTAAATGTGGAACACTCATTTATAGTTTATTTCAAAAAAGAGAAGCAATAAGAGATATCTGCAAGCAATAAGAGATATCTGCTCAAAGCAGCCTGCAAAGAGGCGATCATAATCAGGTGATTTAACGTTGAAAAACCGATACAGCATGGCGCTGAAAACCGTGACGGACGTATATAACATGGAACTGTTAACTCATAATATTAAATCATAAAACAGGAGGAAAAGTGTTTGCATGTTGGCGACAGGACAGGTCAATGAATGTTACATAGAAGCTGTTTTTATTAACTACAAACATCTAATGTTGTTTCTATATTTTAATGTATTGTTAATATATTTGTTGTCGTTTTATTTTATATTTTAAATATTTCATATTTATCTATTTTTAATGTGTTTCTTGTATTATGTTATAATTGTGCCATTTATTTGTTTAACTTAGTGAATCTTTTTTTTTGTATTTCTTCATAATTGATTTATTTATATTTAACAGGAATATTAATGAATATTTTTATTTGTTTTTTTCTACAAGGTCTCTTTAAAAAAATAACATAATCCTTCTAATCAAAACATTAACTTTAACTCTGTGACTTTAAATCAATTTAGTTTGTTGAACAAAATAAATTAGTGGCAACCTTTGATGTATCCCAGGATATTCAGATATTAATAATCATGTAAGGTTGCACAATAGGTTTTATGAATCCCAGCATAAATAATAAAGACAAAAACTCAGATGTTTTGAGTCCTTCAAATGCTGCTATAATAAAGCTATAATAATAACTTCAGACGAAGTGGTTCACGGTGTCGTGACAGACACAGTTTGTGTTTTAGACTCTGTGTGTGTGTGTGTGTGTGTGTGTTTACACACTAAATGTTTCAATTAAATCATAAGATATAAAGTATAAAGCCCACTGCCATTACGTTCTTTTAATAAATAATGTTGAAAATAATCTTGAACGTTGGTTACAGCTCAGCAAAAAAAATTAATAAAATGAACTGAATTATGACTCAATTAAGTCAAATATTCAGATTACAGTCATGTCACAAACAAACCAAAATCAATTCTTATATCAATGAATTGTTCAAGATATTCACACACATGTGTGTGTGCAATCCCCCCCCATCCCCCCGCCACCCAACCCCCACCGACACACACACACACAGTGTACACAAAGGACCCCTCTCTCTCTCTTTCTCTCTCTCTAATTGGATTGAGACATCAGGAGGTGTCAATCAAACGTCTTTACAAACCGACAATCTCTTCAAAAAGCCATTATGTACACCAACGGACCCCAGGGGCCCACACACACACACTGCACGCACTTATACACACACATAAACGCACACACACGTGGTGAGAAAGGAAAGGAAGGTAATAATTAGTTGTTGGTGGTTTGATGGGTGCTCCTGACACCTCAAGGCCACGAGAAAATGTTCTCACAGCTCTCAGCTGGTGTGTACGTGTGCATGTGTGTATTAGTGTATGTGTGGGTTTATGTGTATGTGAGACACCGCGTCCTGTCCCGTCTCACTACCCAGAAGCCTCCTGACCTCAAGTTAACAGAAAGAATATCGGGTTGGTTTCCTGCTCTGCCCGGGAATTGAACTCGTAACCTTAAACGGCTGCTCCTCAGTGCCCTGGGTGTGTTTGTGTCTGTGTGTGTGTGTGTGTGTGTGTGTACGTGCGTGCGTGCGTGCGTGTGTGCGTGTGTGTGTGTGTGTGTGTGTGTGTGTGTGTGTGTGTGTGCGTGTGCGTGGGCAGCTGCTAAATCCTAAAATTTCTTTATTTCAGCAGAGTGGATGTTTAGAATAATGTATAGAATAAGAGGAACTTGTTTTGTATATCGATTGCCATTTACAGTAGCCAATAGCAAGTGTGTGTTACACTATGCATTGCAGCTAGCACTATGAGCTAGTGTCAGCGTCTACCTTCCAGTGAACACGGCCAGACCCGAAACCGAACACAACCTCTGAAACCACCGGTGGTCAGTCTGTAAGGCAATACAGTAGCATACTAGGGGCGGCTGTGGCCCAGCGGGCTGTCCACCAATCAGATGACTGGTGGTTTGATCCTCCAGTGTGCATGTTGAAGTGTCCTTGGGCAAGACACTGAACCCCAAACTGCTCTCGACAGCTGCATCATCAGTGTGTGTGAATGTGTGTGAATGTGTGTGAGAGAGATATGTAGTATAAAAGCGCTTTGAGTGGTTGGAAGACAAGAAAGGCACTACATAAGTACAGTCCATTTACCATTTACTGAGGTGGTTTTCTTGCCATGTAAAAGCAGAAAATATATTGTGAATAAAATCTGATCCAGTTTAAAACAAATCACTGAATAAAGTCATAGAGTTGTGTGTTTGTACAGTAATCAGTGAGGCCCGGTCATAGATGACTGTAGCAGTCCTCAGGATCACTCATAGACTGTATCAAACAGGAAGCACTCTGCTCCAGCGGCATCAGAAGAGAGAAAGTGATTGATTGGATGTAAAATTAGTACACGCCCAGAGTGCAGGATGACATCATCAACACGTTTTTATGATTTATCAGGAAATGACAAACTCTAAAATATTACGAAGAATACCTGAAAATACTAAAAACATGACTTTGTGTTACTGTTGGTCCAGATAATGGAGAGTTTAAGGTTCATGTGTGAAGATGCTAGTGTTCTTCAGACTTCTTTTTTATTTTTTTTGGCATATCTAAAATGATTTTAAAAAGTCTCGACATTGACATCATGATCAGCGCCTCTGTGTTTCCTAAATGTAACTGATCTAACACACAGTGTGTTTCCTGTTCAGTCATGCAGTCTCATTCTGACACGATAACATTTAAACCACATCAGTCCAGTCCACTTCTTTACAGCCGGGAGCGACACTTAGCGTGTTGAAACCAAACATGCAATCTTAAATTACACATCGCTGCTGCTTCTGCTGGAACATGGGACAGCAGCTGTCAAACAGCATCTAGTCATCAAGACAGCGCTGGAGTTGAGTAAGGTGCTAACACTGCTGAGGTTGAGGGTTCAAATCCTCCTGAGGCTCAATGGAAAGTTTTCATTGGCTGAAGAATTTTTCCTGTTTCTCTTATTTTGCTGAATCTGATCTGGAAAGTCATTGGTGTAACCATGGAAACCATGGACAGAGCTGATTACAGCTGTTTAGCATCAACTAGGCAATAGAGGCTACATTAGCTAACTGAAAGGATCAGTCCTGCTCCACATTAAAGGACCGCATACACACTTGACGTCCTGTAAGAACACATGAAACACAGAGTCTGAAGTGAAGCCAACACAGGAAGTGCCAAAACGTGCAGTTCCTCAAACGTCCACTTGAGGCTGGCTCCAGAAGTGAGTCAGTCTCCATAAGTCTCCATGTTCAAATGTCCAACTTCACAGCATAAATAAACATGTTTACTGCCTGGTACAAAAAACAGTTTTAGTCTCTATAGCTAATTTCCCCATTCATGACAACTGTACTGAGGGTGAATTTATATACAACTCACCTGTTCACATTATATTAAGGCTTAAAGTTATGCAGAATTAACAGTGTGGACGCTTTGATTGACAGGTGGGTGCTGTTGATGAGATGGCTTGTTCCACTCGCGTTTTACAGCTCACCTCAGGTCCACTGATGATCCATGTCTTAATCTTCATCTTCATCTTCTTCCGCTTATCCGTGGGTCGGGTCGCGGGGGCAGCAGCTTCAGCAGGGTGGCCCAGACTTCCCTCTCCCCGGCCACTTCGCCCAGCTCTCCCACGGGGACCCCAAGATGTTCCCAGGCCAGCCGAGAGACATAGTCCCTCCAGCGTGTCCTGGGTCTTCCCCAGGGCCGCCTCCCGGAGGGACGTGCCCGGAACATCTCACCAGGGAGACGTCCAGGAGGCATCCTCACGAGATGCCCGAGCCACCTTAACTGGTTCCTTTCGATGCGGAGGAGCAGCGGCTCTACTCTGAGCTCCTCGCGGATGGCCGAGCTTCTCACCCTATCTCTAAGGGAGAGCCCAGCCGCCCTGCGAAGGAAGCCCATTTCGGCCGCTTGTATTCGCGATCTCGTTCTTTCGGTCACTACCCAACGCTCGTGACCATAGGTGAGGGTAGGAACATAGATCGACTGGTAAATCGAGAGCTTCGCCTTTCGACTCAGCTCCTTCTTCACCACGACGGACCGGTGCAGAGTCCGCATCTCACCACCAGGTGGTGATCAGTTGACAGCTCCGCCCCTCTCTTCACCCGAGTGTCCAAAACATGTGGCCGCAAGTCCGATGACACGACCACAAAGTCGATCATCGAACTGCGACCAAGGGTGTCCTGGTGCCAAGTGCACATATGGCAACCCTTATGCTTGAACATGGTGTTTGTTATGGACAGTCCATGTGCGTCTAGGCGAGCCCGACTATATCTAGCCGGTACCTCTCAACCTCGTGCACCAGCTCAGGCTCCTTCCCCGCCAGAGAGGTGACGTTCCACGTCCCCAGAGCCAGCTTCTGCAACCGGGGGTCGGACCGCCAGGGTCCCCGCCTCCGACTGCCGCCCATCTCTCTAAGCACCCGACCCCTGAGACCCCTCCCATGGGTGGTGGGTCCATGGGAGGAGGGGCATATGTCATCCTTTCGGGTTGTACCCGGCCGGGCCCCATTGGTGTAGATGCAGCGAGCCCCACCCCCAGGCCTGGCTCCAGGGGGTAACCCGCGTCCGGGCAAGGGAGACCTGACTCCATTGTTCTTTCTATTCATCAGAGGTGATTGAGCTGCGCTTTGTCTGGCCCCTCACCTAGGACCTGATTGCCTTGGGTGACCCTACCAGGGGCATGAAGCCCCCGACAACATAGCTCCTGGGATCATTGGAACACGCAAACCCCTCCACTGCGATAAGGTGGCAGCTCCAGGAAAACAGCTACAGAAAAAAGAGTCCCAAAAGAGTTTGGAAGTATTGCATGTTGGTAAAAAGTAAAAAAAATATATATATATTTCAGGGGACATTTAATGTTTGAAAAACAGGTTTGTATTATTGATCTCATACAGATATTTCCATTTTTGCTTGTGTGTTAATCTGTCGTCACGTGTACGTACAGTACGTGTGTGTGTGTGTGTGTGTGTGTGTGTGTGTGTGTGTGTGTGTGTGTGTGTGTGTGTGTGTGTGTGTTTGGGCCACCTGCTGTGTGTATGCCTGTTCAGCTGCTCTCCCACTGAGTCTGCAGCCAAATAATACTTCATTAAAATACCAATAAATACTCCAAAAATCACTCAAACACCCATGGAGAAAGAAACTTAATTAAAATACCAATAAGCAATTAACTTAATTTCATCACCCAATAAATATCCAACTTCATCAAAATACCAGGCAGGAGCCAACTTCTTTCAAAAACACCCCCAATCAAACTCAGTCAAAGGAGTGTGTGTTGGTGTGGTTTGTGTTTGTGCAACATCATACTGAATGTGTGTGTGTGTGTGTGTGTGTGTGTGTGTGTGTGTGTGTGTGTGTGTGTGTGTGTGTGTGTGTGTGTGTGTGTGATTTACATGGTAATAACAAGGGCTGCGCTCTGGAAGTTTCTCTAAGATAAGATCCGTTTCATTCTTCCTCCGTTCATCCCACGTTCATCTCACAGCTGGACTTTTGTCTCTCCGCCGTTGCCTCCTCTCGTCTCTCCTCTCTCCTCTTTTCTTTAGGTCGTTCTTTTTCCTTTTTTTGCTCTTCCTCTCTTTCTCTCACCCTCACCCACTCTTGGCGTCTCTCTCACACATGCTAATCCGAGCCGAGCAATTGGCTGTTTTTGGGAGGAAACGGAGGAGAAAAAAAATGAAATGACAAAAGGTTGAATCTATAGACGTTACTGAATGAATGAGAAAGAGTCCGAATGATGAAGATCTTATATGTTGGTGGAAAGAGTCATGGGTTATAGAAATACTATAATATAATATATAATAATATATATGAGTTTATTGAAGTGGAAAAATAAATTATAAATTGTATAAATTAACCATGGAGCCTTGCAGTCGGCAGCTTCATGTTCGCTCTATGTTTAAAGCAACATTACATAGAAATCTGTAGTGTTTGTCTGATTTGTGTAATCTCACTGTGGTAAATATGGACAGCTGTACTCGAGTATTTGTTTTGATTACATTACTTATGCCCCTACTGGAGCTGCCACCTTATCGCGGTGGAGGGGTTTGCGTGTTCCAATGATCCCAGGAGCTATGTTGTCGGGGGCTTCATGCCCCTGGTAGGGTCACCCAAGGCAATCAGGTCCTAGGGGAGCGAACAGACAAAGCGCAGCTCAATCACCCCTGATGAAAAGAGATACCTATGGAGTCAGGTCTCCCTTGCCCGGGGCCCCCCCTGGAGCCAGGCCTGGGGGTGGGGCTCGCTGGCGAGCGCCTGGGTCTACACCCATGGGGCCCGGCCGGGCACAGCCCGAAAGGGTGACATGGGCCCCCCTTCCAATGGACCCACCACCCATGGGAGGGGTCTCAGGGGGCAGGTGCGAAGAGAGATGGGCGACAGTCGGAGGCGGGGACCCTGGCGGTCCGACGCCCAGTTGCAGAAGCTGGCTCTGTGGACGTGGAACGTCACCTCTCTGGCGGGGAAGAAGCCTGAGCTGCTGCACGAGGTTGAGAGTTACCGGCTAGATATAGTCGGGCTCGCCTCGACGCTTGCTTGTTTCCCCCCGGCTCTGCGCCTGTACATTGGGGTTCACCCTGGTGGATGAGAGGGTAGCCTCCCTTCGCCTTCGGGTGGGGGGACGGGTCCTGACTGTCGTCTGTGCATATGCACCGAATGGCAGCTCAGAGTACCCACTCTTTCTGGAGTCTTTGGAGGGAGTGCTGGAGAGCGCCCCCTCTGGGGACTCCCTCGTCCTCCTGGGGGACTTCAATGCTCACGTGGGCAGCGACAGTGAGACCTGGAGGGGCATTATTGGGAGGGAGGGCCCCCCTGATCGAAACCCGATCGGTGTTCTGTTATTGGACTTCTGTGCTCGTCATGGACTGTCCATAACAAACACCATGTTCAAGCATAAGGGTGTCCATATGTGCACTTGGCACCAGGACACCCTCGGTCGCAGTTTGATGATCGACTTTGTGGTCGTATCGTCGGACTTGCAGCCACATGTTTTGGACACTCGGGTGAAGAGAGGGGCGGAGCTGTCAACTGATCACCACCTGGTGGTGAGTTGGCTCCGATGGTGGTGGAGGATGGCGGTCAGACCTGGCAGGCCCAAAAGTTCTGTGCTGGTTTGCCGGGAACGTCAGGCTGAATCTCCTGTCAGAAAGAGTTTCAACTCCCACCTCCGGGAGAGCTTCTCTCACGTCCAGGGGGAGGCGGGGACATTGAGTCCGAGTGGACCTTGTTCCGTTCCTCCATTGTCGAGGTGGCTGACCGGAGCTGTGGCCGTAAGGTGGTCGGTGCCTGTCGTGGTGGCGGCCCCGGAACCCGCTGGTGGACACCGGCGGTGAGGGATGCCGTCAAGCTGAATAAGGAGTCGTACAGAACCTTTTTGGCCTGTGGGACTCCTGAAGCAGCTAATGGGTATTGACGTGCCAAGCGGCAAAAACTCGGGCATGGGAGGAGTTCGGTGAGGCCATGGAGAACGACTTTCGAACGGCTTTGAGGAGGTTCTGGACCACCATCCGGCAGCTCAGGCGGGGGAAGCAGTGCACTGTCAACACTGTGTTCAGTGGGGACGGGGTGCTGCTGACCTCGACTGGGGACTTCTTGGGTCGGTGGAGGGAATACTTTGAAGACCTCCTCAATCCCACCAGCACGTCTTCCCTTGAGGAGGCAGAGTCAGGGGACCCCGTGGCGGTCTCGCCCATCTTTGGGGCTGAGGTCGCTGAGGTAGTCAAAAAGCTCCTTGGTGGAAAGGCCGTGGGGGTGGATGAGGTCCGCCCGGAGTTCCTCAAGGCCCTGGATGTTGTGGGGCTGTCTTGGTTGACACGTCTCTGCAACATCGCGTGGACATTGGGGGCGGTGGGCCTGGATTGGCAGACCGGGGTGGTGGTTCCCCTCTTCAAAAAGGGGGACCGGAGGATGTGCTCCAACTATAGGGCGATAGGGGGGATCCTCAGCCTCCCCGGGAAGGTCTTTTCGGGGGTCCTGGAGAGGAGGGTCCGCAAGATATACTCTCAGTCTCCTGTCACGGGAAGTCACGAGATCAGAGATCCCATCTCTCCCATTTTGGCTTCCTTGCATTGGCTACCTATTAAATTTAGAATAGATTTTAAAATTCTTCTCCTTACTTACAAAGCTCTTCATGGTCAGACACCATTGTATCTAAAAGAGCTCATAATACCTTATTACCCCTCTAGAACACTGCGCTCTCAGGACGCTGGGTTCCTTGTGCTGGGTTCCTTGAGTTTCCAAAAGTAGATTGGGAGCCAGAGCTTTCAGCTATCAGGCTCCTCTTCTGTGGAACAAAGTACAGAGGCAGACACGGTCAACACCTTTAAGAATAGACCTAAAACTTTCCTTTTTGATAAAGCCTATAGTTAGGGCTGGCTCAGGTCATCCCTTAGTTATGCTGCCATAGGATTAGACTGCCGGGGGACTCCACCCCCCACCCAGGGTTATGCCTAGTCCAGCAGGTTCTCGTGGATCGTGGCTGCTGCTGTGATCCTGCACGACGCCCACTACATATATTATTACTGTCATAATTACTACCATATCGGTTACTGTAATCATTTTTATCATTCATTGTGATTCATTGTCATTTTGTCAGTCATTGTAATTGTACAATATGTTTGTGTTGATTTGTCCTGTACACGTGACATCCATTGCACGTCTGTCCGTCCTGGGAGAGGGATCCCTCCTCTGTGGCTCTTCCTGAGGTTTCTCCCACATTTTTTCCCTGTTAAAAGGGTTTTTGTGGGCAAGTTTTTCCTCACTCGAACCGAGGGTCATAGGACAGAGGGTGTCACTCCCTGTACAGATTGTAAAGCCCTCTGAGGCAAATGTACTTTGTGACTTTGGGCTATACAAATAAAATTGAAATTGAATTGAAATTGAAGTCCTGTGGGGGGTGCTCCGGGAGTATGGAGTTCCGGACCCATTAATACGGGCTATCCGGTCCCTGTACTCTCGGTGCCAGAGCTTGGTCCGCATTGCCGGAAGTAAGTCAGACCTGTTTCCCGTGGGAGTTGGACTCCGCCAGTGCTGCCCTTTGTCACCGATTCTGTTCATAACCTTTATGGACAGAATTTCTAGGCGCAGCCAGGGCGTTGAGGGGCTGCGGTTCGGTGGCCTCAGGATTGGGTCGCTGCTTTTTGCGGACGATCTAGTCCTGTTGGCTTCATCGGAACGTGACCTTCAGCTCTCTCTGGAGCGGTTCGCAGCCGAGTGTGAAGCGGCTGGGATGAGAATCAGCACTTTCAAATCCGAGACCATGGTGCTCTGCTGGAAAAGGGTGGAGTGCAGCCTCCGGGTCGGGGATGAGATCCTGCCTCAAGTGGAGGAGTTTAAGTATCTCAGGGTCTTGTTCACGAGTGAGGGAAGGATGGAGCGGGAGATCGACCGGTGGATCGGTGTGGCTTCTGCAGTGATGCGGACTCTGCACCGGTCCGTCGTGGCGAAGAAGGAGCTGAGTCGAAAGGCGAAGCCCTCGATTTACCAGTCGATCTACGTTTCTACCCTCACCTATGGTCACAAGCTTTGGGTAGTGACCGAAAGAATGAGATCGCGAATACAAGCGGCCGAAATGAGCTTCCCTTGCAGGGTGGCTGGGCCCTCGCCCTATCTCTCCATTAGAGATAGAGTGAGAAGCTCGGCCATCCGCGAGGAGCTCAGAGTAGAACCGCTGCTCCTCCGCATCGAAAGGAACCAGTTAAGGTGGCTCGGGCATCTCGTGAGGATGCCTCCTGGACGTCTCCCTGGTGAGATGTTCCGGGCACGTCCCTCCGGGAGGCCCCGGGGAAGACCCAGGACACACTGGAGGGACTATGTCTCTCGGCTGGCCTGGGAACGCCTTGGGGTCCCCCTGGGAGAGCTGGACGAAGTGGCCGGGGAGAGGGAAGTCTGGGCCTCCCTGCTGAAGCTGCTGCCCCCGCGAGCCGATCCAAACGGATAAGCGGGAGAAGATGGATGGATGGACATTACTTATGATCAAAAACTAGCGAGTCGACAACTTTGCTAACAGCCAAACATCAATGGTTAGTGTGTTGTCTCGTGTTTGTGACTGTAAGCCGTGCACGCGTGTGAGACAGAATTTTAGCTTGTTGTTTGTTTTGTAGCGAGTTTCTATGGAAGTGGAGCAGTCTTCATGGACTTCGTACTTGCCGGCAAAAACACACGAACAGCCAATCAACTAACAGACAGACGGGCCTAGCGTGTGGAAACAGCCTATCATATCCCTGGATGTCACCAGTAACAGGCAAACAGCCAATCATTCAGCAGCTGTGTAGTTCGGTTGCAGTAGCTGCCATGTTGCTGTTTACAAGGGAGTAGCATGCAGTGAGAAGCTGGCCGTTATGTAGCGGAAACTGGCACCGGTAGTATAGTAATCCACAGTAGTACCGTCGTGTACAATTTTCTAGTATAGTAGGAACTGTTACAATTTGGCACCGCGGGGTACCATAGGTACCATAGGTATCGTGCAACTCTAGTACACTAACACTAACTCCCCCCCAATGCTCTGAGCTCACAGGCAGCCCAGCTAAAAAACTGAGCTAATATTAGCTAACAGCAGCTACAGTTGGCAGCAGTTTACTTCACTGTCCATCAGGAAACTCTGTAAATCACAGAGAGTTGAGGCGGAGCAGCTGGAGGACATCAGACGCAGAAAACATTTTCTCCATAAAAAATGATCCAGTTTCACCAAAATCAGTCAAATAGTTGGTAGTGTGTGATTAGTGCCATAAAGCGTTACATACTTCTCCCGACCCTGAGCCCAAAGTTACATAGTGTGAGAACAGACGTACGAATGACAGAGACACCATTCACCTGATTACAAAACAGTGTAGTATAAAGAGGATTTAACAGGCGGCTTTAACAGCTGAAATAAGGAAAGTGACCCTGGTAAAAGGAGAAAAAAGAGAGAACAGAGAGAAAGAAGAAAAGGAGAAGTGACAGGTGGAAATAAGCAGAATTAAACAAAACAAGGATGTCCAAACTTGACAGAAAAACAGAGTACTGTTAATAAACAGGAGGAATAAAGAAAAGACAGAAGGAATGATGAAAGGCCTTACAAGAAGGGTGGCTGGGCCCTCGCCCTATCTCTCCATTAGAGATAGAGTGAGAAGCTCGGCCATCCGCGAGGAGCTCAGAGTAGAACCGCTGCTCCTCCGCATCGAAAGGAACCAGTTAAGGTGGCTCGGGCATCTCGTGAGGATGCCTCCTGGACGTCTCCCTGGTGAGATGTTCCGGGCACGTCCCTCCGGGAGGCCCCGGGGAAGACCCAGGACACACTGGAGGGACTATGTCTCTCGGCTGGCCTGGGAACGCCTTGGGGTCCCCCTGGGAGAGCTGGACGAAGTGGCCGGGGAGAGGGAAGTCTGGGCCTCCCTGCTGAAGCTGCTGCCCCCGCGAGCCGATCCAAACGGATAAGCGGGAGAAGATGGATGGATGGACATTACTTATGATCAAAAACTAGCGAGTCGACAACTTTGCTAACAGCCAAACATCAATGGTTAGTGTGTTGTCTCGTGTTTGTGACTGTAAGCCGTGCACGCGTGTGAGACAGAATTTTAGCTTGTTGTTTGTTTTGTAGCGAGTTTCTATGGAAGTGGAGCAGTCTTCATGGACTTCGTACTTGCCGGCAAAAACACACGAACAGCCAATCAACTAACAGACAGACGGGCCTAGCGTGTGGAAACAGCCTATCATATCCCTGGATGTCACCAGTAACAGGCAAACAGCCAATCATTCAGCAGCTGTGTAGTTCGGTTGCAGTAGCTGCCATGTTGCTGTTTACAAGGGAGTAGCATGCAGTGAGAAGCTGGCCGTTATGTAGCGGAAACTGGCACCGGTAGTATAGTAATCCACAGTAGTACCGTCGTGTACAATTTTCTAGTATAGTAGGAACTGTTACAATTTGGCACCGCGGGGTACCATAGGTACCATAGGTATCGTGCAACTCTAGTACACTAACACTAACTCCCCCCCAATGCTCTGAGCTCACAGGCAGCCCAGCTAAAAAACTGAGCTAATATTAGCTAACAGCAGCTACAGTTGGCAGCAGTTTACTTCACTGTCCATCAGGAAACTCTGTAAATCACAGAGAGTTGAGGCGGAGCAGCTGGAGGACATCAGACGCAGAAAACATTTTCTCCATAAAATATGATCCAGTTTCACCAAAATCAGTCAAATAGTTGGTAGTGTGTGATTAGTGCCATAAAGCGTTACATACTTCTCCCGACCCTGAGCCCAAAGTTACATAGTGTGAGAACAGACGTACGAATGACAGAGACACCATTCACCTGATTACAAAACAGTGTAGTATAAAGAGGATTTAACAGGCGGCTTTAACAGCTGAAATAAGGAAAGTGACCCTGGTAAAAGGAGAAAAAAGAGAGAACAGAGAGAAAGAAGAAAAGGAGAAGTGACAGGTGGAAATAAGCAGAATTAAACAAAACAAGGATGTCCAAACTTGACAGAAAAACAGAGTACTGTTAATAAACAGGAGGAATAAAGAAAAGACAGAAGGAATGATGAAAGGCCTTACAAGAAGGGTGGCTGGGCCCTCGCCCTATCTCTCCATTAGAGATAGAGTGAGAAGCTCGGCCATCCGCGAGGAGCTCAGAGTAGAACCGCTGCTCCTCCGCATCGAAAGGAACCAGTTAAGGTGGCTCGGGCATCTCGTGAGGATGCCTCCTGGACGTCTCCCTGGTGAGATGTTCCGGGCACGTCCCTCCGGGAGGCCCCGGGGAAGACCCAGGACACACTGGAGGGACTATGTCTCTCGGCTGGCCTGGGAACGCCTTGGGGTCCCCCTGGGAGAGCTGGACGAAGTGGCCGGGGAGAGGGAAGTCTGGGCCTCCCTGCTGAAGCTGCTGCCCCCGCGAGCCGATCCAAACGGATAAGCGGGAGAAGATGGATGGATGGACATTACTTATGATCAAAAACTAGCGAGTCGACAACTTTGCTAACAGCCAAACATCAATGGTTAGTGTGTTGTCTCGTGTTTGTGACTGTAAGCCGTGCACGCGTGTGAGACAGAATTTTAGCTTGTTGTTTGTTTTGTAGCGAGTTTCTATGGAAGTGGAGCAGTCTTCATGGACTTCGTACTTGCCGGCAAAAACACACGAACAGCCAATCAACTAACAGACAGACGGGCCTAGCGTGTGGAAACAGCCTATCATATCCCTGGATGTCACCAGTAACAGGCAAACAGCCAATCATTCAGCAGCTGTGTAGTTCGGTTGCAGTAGCTGCCATGTTGCTGTTTACAAGGGAGTAGCATGCAGTGAGAAGCTGGCCGTTATGTAGCGGAAACTGGCACCGGTAGTATAGTAATCCACAGTAGTACCGTCGTGTACAATTTTCTAGTATAGTAGGAACTGTTACAATTTGGCACCGCGGGGTACCATAGGTACCATAGGTATCGTGCAACTCTAGTACACTAACACTAACTCCCCCCCAATGCTCTGAGCTCACAGGCAGCCCAGCTAAAAAACTGAGCTAATATTAGCTAACAGCAGCTACAGTTGGCAGCAGTTTACTTCACTGTCCATCAGGAAACTCTGTAAATCACAGAGAGTTGAGGCGGAGCAGCTGGAGGACATCAGACGCAGAAAACATTTTCTCCATAAAATATGATCCAGTTTCACCAAAATCAGTCAAATAGTTGGTAGTGTGTGATTAGTGCCATAAAGCGTTACATACTTCTCCCGACCCTGAGCCCAAAGTTACATAGTGTGAGAACAGACGTACGAATGACAGAGACACCATTCACCTGATTACAAAACAGTGTAGTATAAAGAGGATTTAACAGGCGGCTTTAACAGCTGAAATAAGGAAAGTGACCCTGGTAAAAGGAGAAAAAAGAGAGAACAGAGAGAAAGAAGAAAAGGAGAAGTGACAGGTGGAAATAAGCAGAATTAAACAAAACAAGGATGTCCAAACTTGACAGAAAAACAGAGTACTGTTAATAAACAGGAGGAATAAAGAAAAGACAGAAGGAATGATGAAAGGCCTTACAAGAAGAGAGGAAGGAAACAAAACCGAAGTGAGAGAAGGGTGCATGAATAATGATGTATAAAGAAAGGAGAGGAAGCATGTGGAATGATGAAGGACGGATAATAGAGGGGAAACAGGAAATAAAGAAGAGACAGAAAGACTGATGGTCGGATAAAACAAAGAGAGAAAGAGATAGAAATGATCGAGCTGCAAACTGTTGGGAAACACGCACACAATCTGTAGTTTATTCCTCTGTGTCAGAGGAACATTGAAAGTGTGAGGAAATAACAAGGACCGAGTCATTTAATTTGACTTCAAATGTGTGTGTGTGTGTGTGTGTGTGTGTGTGTGTGTGTGTGTGTGTGTGTGTGTGTGTGTGTGTGTGTGTGTGTGTGTGCGCAGGTGTGTGTTCCTATCTCGTCAGTGGGTTCCTGGATCGGGGGTCACAGCTCGCTGACATGGGCCGATAATCAAGTCCCCACACTTTTTACATGGCGAGGGAGGGACGAGCGCAGCTCATCGGAGGTGGCAGAAGATAATGAAGCTCGGCCGTCTCCTGTGTTTGCAGCACGGGCCAACAGGTGGAGGCCACACTCTGAGAGCAGCGGGGTTCCCTGGAGGTTCACCCAGAGGGACACAACACCAGAAATCAGAGTCAACCAGCAGGTTTATGCCATGCTAGTGATTTCATTACACGGATTTTTCCTGAATCTGTAGGTGAGGGGCTAAGAATTTGGCACCGGCAGCGTTCTGGTTTGTTTGAGCAGATTTTGGTTGCATCGGTCCTTGTGGAAAGCAGAGGTGACGCATTAGCCTTTCCACATTTTAAGTTGCTAATTGGTTTGCAGAGGAAGTACAGAACCGGGCTCAGCAACTAGACCGGGTTGGAGCACAGCCTCTGAGACCGACAGGGAATAACGTTAGCTGACATTAGCCGATGTTGGCTGAAGTTAGCTGCTATCATAAGCTAAAGTCAGCTAATGTCAGCTGCTAATACCTGGTACAGGCAGTGGTGTCTGGAGAAGTTGTTGTGTGTTTAATATGAAAGCAGCTATCCATTAAATAATAAACACATGGTGTTAAGTACTTCTATTAGTATTTGCACATTGTCACTTAACTCTGACATGTCCATCAGCTGACTTTGGCTAACATAACCTTAGCTGCTAAACTAGTGACTAGTAAACCAGAGCTAAAAGGAGACTGTTCCAATCAAATGATGTTGTTTTGCGTCTGCTGCTTTCAAAATCATTTGGCGTTTGAGGTTTCGGAAAGACGATATTTTGGTTAAAGATAAAACACACACTTTTTCAGTATTTAAAAAAAGGGCATTTATCCTTGTAGCAACCAGTAATGTAATAAAGTCCAATAATGTGATAACATTTGCCAATAATGTGATAAGTCATTACGTTATTGGTGTAGCCTTAAAAAAAAATCATTATCCGATAATGTAATAAAACATAAACAGGGCTGCATTCTTGGAAATAAAAGATTATTTTTCAGTTTTTGTGCAGTTTGCTCATCGATAATAGATATAGTGGATGGCATAGTCGTCATATTCATTCATAAAACTCTCTCTCCTTAATTATGGTTGAGAGAGCCAATTTGAGAATTACGTGTTGTACAAAATCTTTATTTAGAATATTGTTTATTTGCTTAAATATGTAAATTCATAATTTCATGTATGGAGGAATATTATTGAGTGTGCCTGAAAGCGCACACTATATGTTATCCACCGCGCTTATTGAGTGTGCCTGAAAGCGCACGCTATATGTTATCCACCGCGCTTATTATTATTATTCTTACGCCCTTTTTTGTCTCGCTACTCCTCCCAGAGTTTTTGACGCACATACACAAAACGGGTATCGAAACGACCGGCTCGGCGGAATCGATTGCTATGTCTTTTCTAAGAGATTTGCGTGTTTTTCGCGAATTTATTCGAGAATAACTGAGAAAAAATTTCCATAAAGAATGAATGGGGAGGCCCGAAAAAAATACATTTGAACAGACATTTTAAACAATGAACTTCTCTGGCATACTTTCACCCAGAGACTTCATGGCTCAAAGTTCTGCAGGTTTTTAGTCAAATTTCTGGGTTTATAATGGGTGTGTATGTGGTTTCCTAGAGTGATGACATCATCAGCTAGACTGAGGAGCAGGGAGAAAAATCACTGAAAAAATAAAACGTATTTCACTACCGTGGCCTCAAATGCCCCACTACAGACACAATTTATACATAGAAACGTAGGAAAATTCGAACTGATCGCAGTGATACCACTGTTGAAGCTGTCTATTTTGTAGTTTTTGCTTGGTACAGGCTAATTGATTGAGTACCCCCCTCCACAGCCTCATTCATTCCCATGGTTTTTGAGGCAGAGAATTTACCGGAAGGAGCAGGGAGCACCTGTGCTTTCTCTGACTCCTACGGCCAAAGTTTATACAATTTTCACCTGAAACTTGGCACAGACATTATACACAAGACGAGCATTCTTCTGGTCATTTCAGATTTTGGTTTGAGGCATACCTTATAGGTTTTTTTTGGCCCTCTTCGAGGGGGATCATTCAGGCATATACTGTGCATTTCAGTGAGACAGACAGGCTGCATGGAGCACCTGTGTCTAATTAATCTGACCTGCAGCTCACCCAGGTTGCTTGGCAACCTCAGCCTGCTTGAGGTGGAGAGGGGGAGGGGCCAGCAGACAAGCCATTTTTGTAGTTCTTGGCACTTAATTTGAACTTGTCTGTGTAAAATGTGCGCGCGCGCACACACACACACACACACAGTTATGTCGGTTCAATGATTGGAAATACGGTTTTTTCTCTGTCAGGATTTTTAACTGACATTCTAACAGGTGCAGTAACTGCTCTGCTGATTAGGTCCTGGTTGCTTGGCAACCTCAGCCTTCTCGAAGGAGGAGAGGGGAGAGGGGCCAGCAGAAGCCAAGCGTCAGCCATTTTAGTAGTTCTTGGCACTAGTTCTTGGCACTAAATGCTAAAATTACTGTTAATTAACATTAGCCACTAGGAATTAAATACATGTTGATTACTAACATGGTAATGCTAACATGCTAATGTTAACTGCTAGCGCATCAGCGTTAACATGCTAATGCTAACATGCTAATGCTAACATGCTAATGCTAACATGTTAATGTTAACATGCTAATGCTAACTGCTAGCGCATCAGTGTTAACATGCTAATGCTAACATACTAATGCAAACATGCTAATGTTAACATGCTAATGTTAATTGCTAGCATTTAAGCGCTAGCTGCTCCTGTGTCTAAATAAACATGTTAAAAATGACTATTTGAGGTGTGCTTTTTCAAAATTTCTTTTCTAGTACTGAATTTGCTGAGCAGTGTCAGTAATAATGCATGGGGGCGACAGGGCCAGAGTCAGGCTCACTCAAAATTTCTTTAGAAATTTTCTAGTTTAATTCATTACTGTGAAGTGTACAGTATGTATGTATGGTAGTTCACTTCATCATGTGACCTGCATGTGTTTGCTCAGTGTTAGATGAAAAAGTCTAATCAGTTTAGTTATTACAAGTTATTACATTATTACCAGAGCTAAGAGGAGACAAAATACTGGATGTCGCAAAAAAGTCACATAAGTGACTCCAATGAAATTATCATGTCGTTTTGTGTCTGCTGGATGTGGAAAAAGGCAACTATTTTTCCCATGGATACAAAGAAAATCTTGCCTTACATTACCTTGCTTGGTTAAATGAACATTATGTAATTAAACTCAGTGTTTAATTGTGTGTGTTGTATTCTTTTTGAATGCTTTTATTCATCCTTCCAGTAGTGGAGTCCTAATGAAGCGGACCCTCTGTGGTCTGTCTGAACCTGTATTTGTCAGAGTGTGATGGGTCTCAGTGGGGCTCCTGAACATGTCGCTGTGTGACAGATAGACTGACAGATCCATCTATGTGAGAATGTAGAATAATACAACCTGTATGGACGGAGTCATCACACGCGCTCCATAGGAAACAGGGGCTATGTGACGGCAGGAATGTAGATAAGGAGGTTATGTGTGAGGACCAATTTATTTTTCTTGGCAGGGTGGGAAGACCTCTGAGACACACGTCCTCATGACAGCAGAAGTCTCAATAATGAAATCCTTTCAAACTGTATTTAGATCCGGAGACACAAGGGCCCAGTGAGGTGACATGTAGGATGATCTGTAGGCTGCCTGGATAATGATCCATCTCATCAGTCCATGTGGAAAAAAACAAGTCCTGAGAACAAGACAAGGACTTGTTTTTCTGTGCAGAGCGGACCAGAGACAGTTAGTAGGTGTTGTTGCATGAAACAAACATGGCAGCTGTCATGTTGTCAGATGCTCTACAGTCAGGGTTGTCATATTTTTTATGAATCTTTTGTAGGAAGCAAAAACAGATCAGCTGATGTGACACAACAGTGACTCCTTCAGTGTGCAGTGTGTGGACAAGGTAAAGGAGCAAAAGGCTGATGGAAGATTTTCTGGAAACAAACTGCAGAGCGAGGCAGTGTTCAAGGCCAGACACTATAGGTGAATATAATAATGTCAATTTCATCATCACCATGAAACTTCCCCAGTTTATTATTTATATTAAGACAATCAGTTTTTGTATTACAAAAGTTTTCTGAAATTTGATGTTTAAATATGCAAATGAGGCATTATCTAATGCTAACTTTAGGTGAAAGTTAGCGTTAGACACAAAGAGACACAAGGGGCATTCGCCCTATGTACGAAGGCTCAGTCCTTGCTGCAGCAGCCCAGGGTTCTAATCTGACCTGCGGCCCTTTGCTGCATGTCTTTCCCCATCTCTCTCTCCCCACATTACCGTCACTCTTCAGCTGTCTCTATCAAAATAAAGCTTGAAAAAGGCCAAAAAATATATATCTTAAAAATTTGGATTTAGTTTTTTTTTTCTTTCCTTTAGTCTGAAAGAAGACGCGTTATATGAGCTCACTTTGACCCAAAAAAAGGAAAATAAAGTTAAAAACTAATAAAGTGTAACTTTTGATGCTACACTGACTTGTAATCAGGTGAATGGTGTCTCTGTCATTCATACATCTGTTCTCACACTATGTAACTTTGGGCCAGGAGAAGTAGGTAACACTTTACGGCACTAAGTCACACACCACCAACTATTTGACTGATTTTGCTGAAACTGGATCATATTTTATGGAAAAAATGTTTTCTGCTTTTCCCTCTGATGTCCTCCGGCTGTTTCCTGATGGACAGTAAAGTACACTGCTGCCAAGTGTAGCTGCTGTTAATTAATGTTAGCTCAGTTTGTTAGCTGGGCTGCCTGGACTGTGAGTTCAGAGCCCCGGAGGAGTGTTAGTGTTTGTACCATGGTTGTTTTAGACAACCGGGAAGAAGAGGAGGTTTACAGGCCTGTAGTGCGGGGCAATGCTGATGGGGAGTGAGTCAGTGTCATGCCAGAACTGGAGCTGGGCGGGTGGCCAATGTAACCGGGCTCAGCAGCCTCTATGGACATAATGACAGAAGAGACTGAAGAGGACGTTGACTGAGGAAGCTGTGAAGAAAAAAGGAGAGAGTGAGCGAGCAAGAAGCCGCCGGACAAGAGTAAATGTGGGACTGACTTTTAGTGGTTGGTGAGAGCTTGGTGAAATAAAAGGCTGAAAGACAGACACCGAGCTGGGCTGACTGCTGTTGGACTAGTCAGTAATATTAGCTGCTGCTATGTCTGCTGTTGTTGACCTTGCCTGATGTTTGGCTGTTAGCAAAGTTGTCGACTCGCTAGTTTTTGATCATAAGTAATGTAAGCAGAACAAATACATGTGTACAGTTGTCCATATTTACCACAGTGGGATTACACTCTGAAACTGGAGGAGGCAAATCACAACAAATACAGATTTGTACTTAATGTTGTTTTAAGCTTTGTCATGACCCGGCCCGAAGGAAATGACAAAAACAGGAGAGACACAGTGCATAGCCAATAGAAAAATATATTTTTAAGTAACACAACCTAAAGTAATGTGGGTTTGAGGTGTGTATGTCAGTTGTCTCAGTCATGTAAATGTGGGTGTATTGATCATGTCAGGTGGGATGTTATGAAGTGGAAATAAATGAAACACCAAAAAAAAACAAAAAGGTTCGGACACTGGCGAGGGAAGTGAGTGACCCCCTGGCAGGCAGCCACTAGCCCTTTTATCCAGCTGGAACACCGGGCCCGGGTGCTCCCGATCAGGTTGATGTAGTCAGCTGATTACCTCAGAAAAAGACAGACCATTACGTCACCCATGGTGAAAACCCATGGCAGCCTAAAGGCTAAAATACACGAGCACGGCACATAAATTCAGCACAGAGCAGAACGTGTGGGGAAGGAAATCAGCTACAAAATACAAAATAAAATCCCCGTTGATTTTCAAAATAAAATACTCTGTGTTCACCTCAGATCGAGTTTTCTTACAAGAACATGTCATAATGGGCGGGGCCGACACCAGAAAAAAGATGTGCCATGGAATGCCATTGCAGGAGTTAAAGAGACTACAGCCAGCAATATCACGCAACTATGCGTGAATTCGCGAGCTCTCGCGCGTTCTCGTGACGCTTGGTGGCTGGCTTAGACGAACCCGAGTGCATCACAAACGAATTATGTGTGAGTTGGTGGGCGGCAGAATACACATTCGTTCCAGAGCGGAGCAGTTCTGCAGCCGTTCCGCGTGCTGTGTATTTTAGGGGTCAACAGTATAGGCAGGGCCATCACAGCTTAAACTTAACACACACGAGTGACGTTGCATTGTTTCAAATGGGACTCTTTAAACTTCCTGCACTGTCTGAAGGCCTCGTGTCTGTACTGTCCATGTCATGTTTTGTGTCTCAGTTCTGAAAAAATCCTCTCCCTCTCCTCTCACACATACACAAACTCTAACAGTGACACATTCAGCCCCATCGCCTTCGAAAACAGCTTCACATAATTACCCCTCCGCACCAAAAGTCTGTTTTTCTTTCTTTTCTTGCAGGAAATTGCCGTGTATCACTAAAAATCCATTGAAAGCTTCAAACAAAGACTAGAAAAAACAACTGTGGCTGCAGCCTGGATTCCTCCATACACACACACACACATTGTCCATTGTCTTCTCTTCCATTATCAAAGCCAACAGAGTGTGTTTTTGTGTGTGTGTGTGTGTGTGTGTGTGTGTTTTGTGGTGGCAGTGGAGCCGACACCCAGTGGGAGAGCCCGCCTGCCGGCAGGGGGACAGATGGGTGTAATTTCGTTATTTTTACCTCCTCCAGGAGCTGGCTGCCAGCTCTGGGAAATTAGCATCACACCTGTGTGTAATTGGCTAAATTAGCTTGTCGAGCGGCAGAGCTGAGACAGAGGTGGTCGGCGAGGTGTGTGTGCATGTGTGTGTGTGTGTGGGAGGCAGGTAAAATCAGAGAGGAGTTGTTTAGTGTGTGTCGGAGAAGAGGCTGTCAGGAAATCGAGATGTCACACCTGGAATGGAAAATGTCACTCTGCGAAACACAAACACACACTCTGACACACAGTCACACAACAGAAAGACGCGTTAAAGGACAAACTCACTGAAAAAGACACAAAACAAACAGCACACACACACGCCGACAAACAAAAACAGAGGGAGACGTAAACACACAAACAGAGAACGGAGGCACAGGAAGCCGAAAACACGTTTTTCTGTATGATCTCTCTGATTGTGGTCCAGAAAACACCTTATCTGCATGTAAATAGTACTAACTAATTATCGATGCATGTGTGCTACACATATCAGTTTGATATTGAAACAAAACATTACAGGAAATCTTTGCAAAGGAGTTAAGGTATCTCGGCATGATGGGAAAAAGAGCGTGAGACTGTGGAACGGCTGGTTTCAGTCTCAGTCTGGGTAGTTACTGAAATAATCAGATCTTGGATGCAAACGTCCGAAATGAGTTTCCTCCGTCAGGTATCTAGGCTTAGTAGTGCCACTTCTCACACATCAAAAGGAGCCAGCTGAGGCACGTCCAACTGACAAGAGCCCCCGGGGCAGACCCAGAACCTTTTGGAGGAACCATATGGCCCACCTAGCCTTCGAACACCTCAGGATGCCCCAGGAGGAGCTGGAATGCGTTGCTTCTGAGAGGGATGTCTGGAACACTCTGCTAAACCTGCTGCCATCCCGGATAAAAGGAAGGAAATGGATGGATGGATGGATGGATGGATGGATTAAGGTCCAGACAGTCTGTTCACATTCTTGGCAGCTTTCATACATCCCTTTGACGAACTGCAGATAAGCAGCTGTGCTCTGGACTGGAGGTCATGAAGTTAACCTGCCAAACCAAACACTTCAGGTGGATTTGTAATTCTGTTTTAAGGAGAGTAGCTGCGATAGAGTCTGCACACGTATCTGCTGCTCCTCCGACTGCGAGGCACCGTATACACTCATCCAGGGAGGGGGGCATAGCTTCAGGAGCAGAGAGAGCCACCTCTCATAGCAAAGAAAGAGAAACTCGACACTTAGCTTGTTTTTACACGACTAATGCAAATCATTATGGGAGAGTACTCATACTCTTATTACATATTTTGTTTTTGTGACAAAATTTGACAAAACAGGATCATATACAAAACCTTAAAAAACACAGATCTGTTTCTCCAACTGGACTTCCTGGGTCAGATTTCATGGCTCACCTGGTATCTGAAGCAACACGTCAAAGCACGATGTAATTAAAGCACGATGTGGCCTAATTATATACATACATCTGCTGTTGTGCCGCTGATATCAACAAAAGAAATCTGACACTAAACTCCACATAAAAAAAATTTAGTCGAGGACGCCATTGCGCAGCGCCCGCCCTGACACCCGCCTACCTGCGGGAACAAACCAAAAAAAGAGGCATGGATGTTATCGTTTGTTCCTGAATAAATGTTTGTGTTCATCAAGGGTCTAAAGCTGTTAACCCACATTACAATCTTTGCTAATTCTATAATATGTGCAGAAAACACGTTTTGTATACAAGTCATAAAAGTTGTGTAAGTGCACTGTAGGAAGAAATGACTAAAAATAACAAAGACTTTTGCAAATTTAGACAACTGACCATTTGGGGACAAACAGGAATAAAAAAATAGTCTTTCCACTGCCTGCTAATAAATATATGTAATAATTTGTTGCTTTTTTCTATTTTAAAAAATATTGAATTCAATGTGTTAGACTGTTGGTCGGAAAAAATAATCCTTCACAGAAACAACAACCTGCAGTTCCTCAAACGTCCACTTGAGGCTGGCTCCAGAAGTGAGTCTCCATAAGGCCCCATGTTAAAATGTCCAACTTCAGAGCAGAAATAAACATGTCTACAGCCAGTGGTAGACAACATGTTTGGATCCTGAAACTGAACTTTTCAGAATTTTTTGTTTGTAGAATATTTTAACAAAAATGAGGAAAGGTCATCAGAAATAAAAATGTATGCTGCAGAGGACCCCAGTTCGGCTTTTAGGAACCAACGGTCTACATAGAGTGGATGAAGCAAAGGCACTTCTGAACAACAACAAAAAGAGAGAGACAAACAGGATCTAAAACAAGTGTGATGAAAAATGGTAGTACAGCTACAATGTGGAACAAGAGATTAATTTAATTTAGTTAAAAACTTTATGATTTGAAGAAATAATAGAAAACATTTGAAATGTTAACTTTCTGGTAATAAACAGGAGAATAAATCAAGTCTAAAACGAACTCTTGACATGTTATTTGTGTTCTCTTTGCGTTTTTGAAGACTTTTATTTAATTGTATTATCTCTAAACACTCATAAAAATAAAAGATGCTAACTGCAACAAAAATGGTTCTTTGGAGTGAAGCCATAGAAGAACCAGTTTCGGGAGGTAGAGTGGATTGTCCACTATTCAGATGATTAAGAGATTGTGAAGAGTCTTCAATTTAATTCAATTTTATTTATGTAGCGGCAAAAATTATCTCATGACACTTTTCATATAGAGCAGGTCTAGACTGTGGTCTTTATAATATTATTTACAGAGACCCAACAATTCCATGAGAACCTGCTGGACAAGAGAACACAGAAACTCCGGGGACAAAGTTTAGTTAGTAGCATGCATTAATGATACATGTATTCGAAGCGTCCTGAACCCCAACTTGGTCCCGAAGCTGTGTGAATGTGTGGTTCCCCAAAAACTGATGAAACTGAACACTTGATGGCACTGACATTCATACACTGCCAATGAGTGAATGATGTAGTGGTCGGAGGACTCGTAAGTATATAAGTACAGTCCATTTAGTTCCACAAAGAACCTTTTACCAAAAATAGTTCTTTGCTAAGATCGTTTGACCTTTACCAAAGGTTTTTTGTGGTTCAGTAAAAATGTCTTTAGAATTGTTGTTAATTTATTTGAACATTTTAAATCAAAATATTTTGGGTATGCTGAAAAACAAGAACATGAGCAGAGTTGTTGTTGCAGTGTGAACACTGGCAGCTACAAACACTTTGTCAAACATACTTAAATCTTATGTACCAAACACTGCTTAAGCTTAACAGCAACATGGTTTCTGCAGGTTCCAACAAAATACATTTGAAGAACCTCTAAGGTCTTTGTAAGGCTTTTCAAGGCCTGTAAATGAGAGAAAATCTAGTTGCAGCCACAATTTCATGCTATAAACCTCCAATAAAAATGAAGGAAGTTTAAAGAAGCACGTGGAGCACTTGAAAAATATCAATGAAATAAAGGGGTTGTCTGATTGTTGAGAGGTCTCATTTTCTTGTCATTCCTCACATTGTTTTATGAACGAGGTCTTCAGATGAACCCTCGACTGCTCTGACCGTTGAGAGGGCGACCCTCTAAGATTTCTGGTCTGTTGGCGCCACTTCATGGTCGTTTGTGGTAACAGCAGTGGTTTGCTGCCACAATTCAAACGATGGAGACCCTTCTGTCATATCAACATTTAATAGAAAGAACCCGACATCCGACAACATCATGTAAACACTTTAGAAAGAAAAACGAAATGAATTTTAAATTAAATTAAAAATATTTATTAATCTGGTAGTATTATAATGCTTTGGTCTCTATCTTATTTAATAAAATACATTTTAAATTTTACATTTTTACAACAATTTGCAACAAGAAATGTTCAGTTTTAAACGATTAATTTAATTAATTTAATCTTGTTCGCGGTGTATCCACAGTCTGTTATGTGTTTGTTGTTTTCCAGCAGTAGATGGCGATAGTGTTTCACCTCAACGTTTGCTCACTTCCGTTTCATAAAACTAAAGAAAAAGCAGAATAACCGGAAGGATTCACTCGTATGTGGTTGCTAACTCGTTAGCATCTGACGTTGTTGTATTCAAGCTCGCTGAAACGGTTGAAATGGACAAACTGGTTAAATTACAGGAGTCTGACCCGTATGAGATCGAGGAGCCGAGCGACGAGGACCGAGCCGAGACCAGGTCAGAACCAGAACCCAACAGTTAGCTTTCAAAACCGCTAGCTTTAGCACCACGAGGCTAGCTAGCTGAATGCTAACATGTAAACAAACCGGACCCGGCAGAGAGCGCGCGAGCTGACACATGAGCTGAACTCATGTGACATCATGACAGAGATTTAATTCACCCCGACGTTTTCTGTGTTAGAAAAATGTTTTTGAACAAAATATTAGTATGAAGACACATAGGAAACTAAAGTACTTACAGTCATGTCGTTTAGCAGTTTGACATGATTTTTATTTAAATATAGATTTTTGTAAGAGGGCCTTTTCATGCTGAATAGACAGATTAAAAGATTGCAAGGCCAGAAATTATATTTACAAATTGGTGAATTCAACGATGCAAGCATTACTGTGGACTGACAAAATAAGACATTCTCACTATTTCTGACGTTTTATAGACCAGATAATTTCTCTGTTCATTACGATGTCAGATAAATTAATAATGAAAAATAACATATTAGCTGCAGCCGTCCTCAGTCCTCCTGTTTGTTTTTTTATTTCCTGGTGGCTGTAAAAACAAATTGTGTTTAGTTCGGAGGATGAGCTCGACGTGCTGCTGAACGGCACTTCAGAGCAGAAGAAGAAGCTGATCAGAGAGTATCTGACGGGGGAGAGCGAGTCGTCCAGCGGGGATGAGTTTGAAAAGGAGATGGAGGCGGAGCTCAGCTCCACCATCAAGACCATGGAGGGAACCTGGGGACCATCCACAGCAGGTACCTCCAACCTGCAGTTTCCGTGGAGAGGGACGTGTTGGGTGTATTTTACTCGAAGTACGGCTTTGTGAGGACGTCACTCTGTTGTTGTCGTGGTTGGTGTCTCACCCCCTGAGCCACAAGAATCCCACGACAATGTGTTTGTGAGAATAAAAAGATGGATTAATCCCAGAGTTATCCTCTGATTAATCCCACTAATCCTGCTCTCTGATGATTGTGTGTTTATTCTCCAGCAGAAACCTCTGGGAGCCAAGGAGGAGGTCCTGGACATCCTCCCAACTCACAGATGTACGATGAGGTGTACTTTGACTCTGACTCAGAGGAGGAGGAGGCACCAAGTAAGCGCGACTGTTTCTAACACACAAATACGTCACCATCATGATCGATGAGCTCATTCTGGTCAGTTTTCCTTCGTTTCCCCTGCAGGCAGTTCCACCGGCCGGAGACGGAAACAACGTACCATACTGACCAATGACGAGCTGCTGTACGACCCCGATGAGGACGACAGGGATCAAGCCTGGGTTGACGCCAGGAGGAGACAGTAAGACGCTCTGATCAAACATTTGTTCATGCAGACAAAATCAGTCCAGACTCATCCAGTGTCTCGTCTTCTCTCTGCAGGTATCACGTCAGGAAACGGCCGGTGGCAGCGTCTCGGTTGCAGCCTCGTCAGTCTCAGGGTTTACCCAGCAGCGATGCCATCCTCAACTGTCCTGCCTGCATGACAACACTCTGCCTAGACTGCCAGAGGTGAGACAGGACACAGTGAGGGATGATCTGAACTTCCACATGACACCCCGATTGGACCAACACTCACTAACACGGCGTGCTAAACTAAAGATAAACTAAAGCTTGTTTTTGTCCACTCAGGCATGAAAAGTACCGGACGCAGTATCGAGCCATGTTCGTCATGAACTGCACAGTGAAGAAAGACGAGGTGTTACGATACCAAACGCAGGAGCAGGTGAAGAAGCAGAGGAAGAGGAAGAGGAGGAGGGGACAGAACACAGAGACGACGCCGAACGAGACACCTGATCCAACTCCTGCTGGGATGGACGCCGATGAGGTTTACCACCCAGTTCAGTGCTCCGAGTGCTCCACCGAGGTGGCCGTGTTTGATAAAGACGAGGTCTACCACTTCTTCAACATCCTGTCCAGCCACTGCTGAGACAGACATTTTTTTAAAAAAAATTGTATTCATAGGTTTGATTTTTCACCTCAGAGCAGCTTCTTCAGCTTTAAGAAGAAGAAAATAAAGCAGAATGATTGCTTCTATAGTGTCCAACCCGAGAGGAAAGAATCCTGCTGTGGTCGCTCCGAGTGCATCGATCACTCGGTTCATAAACACTCGGACACGCGCTCCTTCGACTGCTAAGGAGAAGAAAATCTGGATGGAAGTGGAGTGTTAGCAGAACGTAGTCTGCCCATGAATTTTTAAAAACATCTTACAAAAAACTACAAAAGTCTGCTCGGTGCAGAACACATGAGAGCCTGAATTTTAAGGCTGATAGTGATAGACTTTTAAGAGGCTGGATGCCTCAAACATTTTTGTTAAGGATTCCCGGTCACACTTTCTCTTTTAGCGTTCATAACCTGTATAGTAACGTTGAATAAATGGTTTGCAACACCCTCTGCTGTACATGTATGTACATCTGTGTGTTTAATAATGAATTTGTCAACAAAACAGCTGTAAGTGGAGAATGTATAAACAGAGAATGAATGATGACAGTATCGATTAACCTATTGATTATTGTCTTTATTAAAAGGTCCAGAAAATGTTGACGTGTTTTGTCCAGAACTCAAAGATTCTCAGTGCAGGACGCTGACAGGTGATGCTGAGATCTGTTGCTGCTATAATGAAATTCAGGGAGCGTACCTTTTTAAAAGCTCGAATGTCATGTATTCTATGATTGAGAAGATTGTAGTATATATTTATTCATCTACATTTATAACTCCAAATCAAACTGAAGAAAACTAAAATCTTCACAATCAGAGAATTTAGACATTTTCAAAATAATGAATTATTGACCAACTGTTGCAGCTGTAAAGACGATACTGCTTAATGCAGATGTAATAACAAAAAACATGTCTTCATAGGAAATTTATTATGGTTAAACAAGCCAGTAAACAGTAGAACTGGTCATGACCTGTACAAACTAGTTTTAGGTTTACTCAAGCTCTCTGAGCTTTGTGTTTAACACAAACATTTACATCTCTAAATAAACTTTAACCCCCCAAAGCAGCTGGTTGTTTCCGTTTTCATGAAAATATGCTTACAAACAAAGAAACCGTGTCAATAACACTGCGGGCAGCTTCACAGGACTTTTATTTTGAAATCAGGATGTCGGAACTCCCTGTTACGCGTCAGAGCAGGGGCACTCGGACGCCGCGTTGTGATTGGCTTAAAAACAGCACCTCATGATTTAACGTCAGCGTCAGTGTAGGACGAATCACGTCGACAGAGAAATAAAACTGCTAAAGAAGAAGGAGAAATAATAAGTTGTTTGTGAAGTTGGAGCCATGGCCCTGGGTGACTGTTGGAAGCAGTTATCGTGGTTTTACTACCAATATCTCCTGGTGACGGCGCTGTATATGCTGGAGCCCTGGGAGCGGACCGTGTTCAGTATCCTTTCCCGTGTCAAAGTTACTTTAAGCGGCTGTACGAGCGAGTTAACGCGCTAACTGTAGCTAAGAGCCAAGCCAGCTGCTGTCCGGATACACAGCGCTTCGTTTTCTCCTGGATTCACGTATGTATGGTGGCGTTAATGAATACAGGTTTAAACGGTTGTTATATGTGTGTGGGCCTTCGTGGTTAATTAAGCATGTAGAGTGGTCATTGTTCCCCGTGTTAGCACCATGCTAACGTCCGTGAAAATAGTTGTAGTTTTTAATACAACTGAAAAATATTGTTATTGTTATTGTTAATATTATGAGTGAATGGTCGTTGAATAGGTAAAAATTTAAAGTGACTGTAAACTTGTTGACAGTCGCTGACGCCGTTTGGCGGAAGAGAAGGAGACTGGTGGTGAACGAGCCGGTTCAAAGAGCCGGCTCCGGTACGTGAGCAGTTGAGTGAGAAGCAGCATTTCTAAAAAAAATAGTTTTTACAGGTTTTTCTATCTGCTTTGTGTAGTAGAGTGGTTCTACAAGCAGGTTAGTGCATTCACTGGGTGGTTTCAGAGAGTTATAACGGTCTGTAAACGTAATAAACACAGCAATTTATTGATATTAGAAAATGTAATTTTTTACACTTGAATAAAGAAAGTACAAAGGATGTACATGATATATGTGTACACATACAAATTGACAAAGTCAAATCAGTGCTAAATCTGTCTGAATTATAAAAGGTATAAGTGGTAAAAATGAGGAGCCGTTCAGAAGTCAAAAGAGCCGGCTCTTTTTAGTGAGCTAAGTCGAATGATCTGACTCCCTAAAAAGAACCCAACTTCCCATCGCTAAAAGAGACTGTTCGTTAAAAGTTTTGAGTTAAAGACACTGACATATCACTGCAGGATCTCACACTTTGTTGTGCTGCTGTTGTACATTTTAATCAAAATAAAGTAGCAGGATTAATCTAGCTGCTAGTAACGGGAAGTTCGGTTCCGTTTAGGGAGTCGGATCATTCGACTCTGCTCACCAAGAAGAGTCGGCTCTTTCGACTTTCAAACAGCACTCCATCTTACCACTTCATAGCTTTTACAGTTCAGCCAAATGTAGCGTGTTTTGACTTGTGATTTATATGTGTACTCATATATCACTTCAATTATTCAACACATCTTTTGTAGTGAAGTATTCAAAAGTAAAAAATTACATTTTCTAATATCGATAAATTGCTGTAGCCAGTTGCCCCTCCCTGCTTGGTGGTATCCCTATCTAACCGTATGTGATTGGTTGCACAACATGCACATTATATTTAGCCGCTGCATGCATGGAGCATTCGTAGCACACTGTACCAAAAAAAAAACGGCTCTTAGACGGGAGCTGGCTCCCATCGTTCACTTAAAAGAGCCGGCTGTTTGAACTGGCTCGTTCGCGACTGACACATCACTACTAGCTGCAGCTGTTTAAAGCAGCCAAGGTCTGATAACCTGCACATGCTCGTAAACACCAGTGATGTCACATGTTAATAGATTTATTTTATGATCACAGTGAAAGTTCAACCTGTAAAGTTTATCTGAGGAGTTAATAATTAAAGTGCATCATGTTAATGGTGGTACGGCTGTACTTGGATCTGTGCTGTCAGTGTCATTATGTACATGATGGATCGTTATCCTACAGTTGGTGTCACCCTCAGCCTGTAGCTCGTCTTCCCCCTGAAGGTGAGGCGTGTTTGTGTGCATTAAAGTCAGGGCTTTGTTGTTGTTGTTGTTGTTCCTCCTCTGCTGGTTATCAGCCTGAGTGCCGCTGCTGCTCCACATCAAATGTTAATCCCCTCAGCTGCTCAGGGATCGTGCTGCTGATTTAGTTGATTACGTCTTTAGAAATGCTGAGATGAACTAGATTTTCATTTTGACATGATCACAGAGGAACTGTCCCATTCAGTTTGTCAGACAATGTTAGAACACTTGGATGGACATGAAACCTTGTTTGATTAACACATCGAAAAAACTGTTTGAAAATAGCCTGTGTACTGAAGGAGGGGAGTCATGATACCTCCCAAGATGCATTTCTGTTAGAAGCAGTTCATAGCTCCTCGTACTGCTGTAACTTGAAAACTAGTCAAACTTTTATTAGCTGTTTGGACAAAAACCTAAAACCCGCCCATCAGAGTTAATGAGTGTCACAGCGGTGTTTCTTTTCTTCTCATTTCACTTTGTAATCACGGGCTGCGTACTTCATCATAATGAAGAGCTATCATGAGAACATTAACGGAACAAAAAGGTGATTTGTTTCTGCAAATGAAACAAACTTCTCCACTTTTTAGTTTAAACTTTCTTTAAATGTTTTACATTGGCAATCAAAAAGTTATTGATTCATTATAATCTGTCATCGTGGTTAATATGCTGTTTAATATTAACGCCTGACAGATTATGCCTATCAACATCTGTACCAACAATATATATAAAATAATATATTGTTGTTTTTTATATATAGTTTCTCATTCTTAAAGGACCAGTGTGTGGGATTTAGTGGCATCTAGTGGTGAGACTGCAGATTACAATTTACTGAATACAGGCCTCACACTCTCTTTCCAAGCATAATGGAGAAATTACAGTAGCTGAGAAAGTTGCAAAAAAAAGTCACTTAAGGCTCACTGTTTGTTTTGTCCATTTTGGGCTACTGTAGAAACATGGCAGCTCAACATGCTAGAGGACCCATGGCGTCTGTAGATCTAAAAGTCCCATTCTAAGGTAACAAATGCAGTACGAGTAACAGACTTAGAAAGATTATAGTCCATTTCTGCCATTAGACCATCATGAATGTTTGACATTTATGGCACCTTTTTTAAATTTTAAATATCAGCTAAGAAAATAAGTCGGTTTCACAAACTCTGTATTGGTCAGGCTGCAGTTAATATCACCTGAAGCTATCTTTAAACATAATCCGTGATTTTAGAAAAAAACTCAGTTGTATTAAAGACGTTTACAGAGAAAGGTGGAGAGGTCCAAAATCCACAATATCATGCTAGACTTTTTTTATTTGCACAGCTTCGTTTGCATAAATATCGAAAAAAGAATTTTGCTTTGAGCAGAACTTCTTCCAGAGCAGGTTGCATCTGCAGCATGCAAACGGTGATCTAGGTTAACAGAGAGCCTCAATAATACCTCATTAATACATCGTTAATACCTTGTTAACACATTAATTAGGCTTTATAGTCACCACTTAATATGATATCAACGGACATGACCAGAGCCGGGCCTGTCAGCCTGTACATGAATTAGTTAGGAGGCGGTGGTTGATGTGGGCTCATAACGTTCATAACCAGGTCTTCAGCTCCTTAACTCCTCCTCCTCAGACTCCCTGCTAATCTCTGTGGCCGGCATGGCCGTGTACACCGGCTACGTCTTCATGCCGCAGCACATCATGGCCATCCTGCACTACTTCGAGGTCGTCCAATGACACAAAGACTCTGCCCGTGTCCACCCACAGGTCCGGTCTGTCTCTGGCTTCCCGTCCGTCCGTCCGTCTCTCTGCCCGCCCGCCTGCCAGCCTGTCTGTCTGCCAGCCATCTCCTGGTGTTCAGGTGGAGACGTTTCCAGCCACGTTTTCCAATATTGAAGATCAAAGCTGAACGTCTCGCCGGAGGTCATTGTGGACCGTTTCACTGAAATATTTTGGGATTGTGAACACTGTTGGGCTTGGAGGAAAAAGGGTGCGCTTGATTTTGTTTTTATCTCATTAAATCAAGCACACATTACTAGTTTAAACGTGTAAATTATCTGGATGTGTGGGTGTGACTTTTATTTTTATTCTGTGGTGTTGTCTCAGAGTTTTATGCACAGCGGCTTATGTAACTGAAACTCCCTTTTTTTTTTTTTTTTTTTTTTTTAAACTTCCTTTTTATTAACCTACTTAGATTATTAGAACAGATCTCTAACCAAGGCAGCCGCTGCTCTAAAGGAACAACTTTTAATCCTCCACTATCATCTTCCAGTCTCTGTTTGAACATACAGACACTCCGATTATAAGTTTGAGCTAAAAGCTTTGACTCCAATCGGAGAATATCGAGTGACTCGTGAAGTTGGATCAGCATTTCGCTTGTTACCTGCAGCTTCCCGTCCGCCTGCATCGGCCTGTAAAAGGCGGTGGTAATAGTCGTCAGGTCGTGAATAAAGTGACGCTTGGATGATGATGATGATGATGGTAACGGGTTGAAAATGACAAGTTATCCTTTTAAGTTTCCGTTAACAGTGTCCTCTTTGCACAGAAACGGTAAATGTTTATGAAGTTCCATTTTCATGTCTTTCTATATTTTATGATATACTCTACAATTACTGCTACTGGTATCCCTTTAGAAAATCTTTTTCCTTGCAAAACTATGTATATTTCTCAAGTTTGTGTATATAATCTTGTATACATATTTGTAAAGTTTTGTAGTCTGCATGTAGAATAAAATATTTGTGGCTTTTGTGAGCTGCTGATGTTAAATACTGTTCTGTAACTAAAATCATTAAAGGGATATTTCACTAAGCTAAAACAGTTTGTTTTACCTGGTGTTATTTACTTACTCTAACCAATCAGCTATGATAGAAGAAACTGAGCTTCTGTAAGTTGATCTACAACTGCCTGAACATTTACATAGTGTGATGCTGCATTTGTACGTCACTTTGAACACACAGGAAAATGTACATTATAGAGAATATCTGCAGTCCCCAAAATGAGGAAATCCCACAGACCTTGAACCATTTAGCGGTGTCTGCAGGAGGACGTAGCTGTAGACGTTTCACTTTTGGTAAGAAGATAATCTTCCGACGGGTTACATTATTCTATTTTAGGTTAAAATAAATGTGTTGATTTTAATGGACAGAAAAGTCTACAGATGTTGATTTTTGACGCTTAATGTATCTATGATTTCCTTTTCCTGTAATTGCAACCTTTAGACACTGGCTGGGGATGTTTCCATGTTTTAAACACTGAAGAGTTACCTGTGTGAATGTTTTATATAAAGTATCTAAAACATCTGTTAAGTTGACTTTGTTAAAATTTAAGTGCCTATATACAGTGGGGCAAAAAAGTATTTAGTCAGCCACCAATTGTGCAAGTTCTCCCACTTAAAAAGATGAGAGGCCTGTAATGTTCATCATATGTACACTTCAACTATGAAAGACAGAATGGGTGGAAAAAATCCAGGAAATCACATTGTAGGATTTTTAATGAATTAATTGGTAAATTCCTTTGTAAAATAAGTATTTGGTCACCTACAAAGTTTTCTGGCTCTCACAGACCTGTAACTTCTTTTTTAAGAGGCTCCTCTGTCTTCCACTCGTTACCTGTATTAATGGCACCTGTTTGAACACGTTATCAGTATCAGTGTCAGACACCTGACACAACCTCAAACAGTCACACTCCAAACTCCACTATGGCCAAGACCAAAGAGCTGTCAAAGGACACCAGAAACAAAATTGTAGACCTGCACCAGGCTGGGAAAATGGAAGACCCGCAAGCTCTCACCCCGTGGGGTCAAAATGATCACAAGAATGGTGAGCAAAAATCCCGGAACCACACAGGGACCTAGTGAATGACCTGCAGAGAGCTGGGACCAAAGTAAACCATCAAAGGCTACCATCAGAAACACACTACGCCGCCATGTACTCAAATTCTGCAGTGGCAGACATGTCCCCCCTGCTTAAGCCAGTACACATCCAGGCCCGTCTGAAGTTTGCTAGACACACCCTCCAGGAATTCGTGATGTTGCGATTTGCAACTTCAATGCAACTTAAGTGAATCTCTGTGAATTCAGGGCTGTGTTGCAATTTTAACCAACCAATTTTCCGCAACTTCCACGCAGTCTGCCTGGGGGATTGAACTCTGCTGGTCAAGGACTTTGCCCGCCTGCCTAGACTTTGCCCTCTCCAGGGCTCGCCCCCAGCGCGACTGTCAAATCGCAACTTATTGCAACTTTTACTTCCTACTGCAACAAAAATACGCAACAAAATGTAAAAAGCACTGTTACTTTCGCCTCAATTTTTTTTGAAAACCTCATGCAACATCAGGCATTTTAGGCTGCAACTATTTCAAAAAAAGGCCCATGAAATTCTGGTGGGACTGGCTAGAGAGCATTTGTATGATCCAGAACAGGACTGGGAGAATGTCAGATGAAACCAAAATTTTGGTAAAAACTCAACTCGTAGTGTTTGAGGAGAAAGAATGCTGAGTTGCATCCAAAGAACACCATATCTACTGTGGATCATGGGGGTGGCAACATCATGCTTTGGGGCTGTTTTTCTGCAAAGGGACCAGGACGACTGATCCGTGTAAAGGAAAGAATGAATGGGGCCATGTATCGTGAGATTTTGAGTGAAAACGTGCTTCCATCAGCAAGGGCATGAAAGATGAAATGTGGCTGGGTCTTTCAGCATGACGATGATCCCAAACACACCGCCCAGGCAACAAAGAAGAATAAGAAGCACTTTTAAGGTCGGCGTGGTCTAGCCAGTCTCCAGATCTCAACCCTTATAGAAAGTCCTTGGAGGGAGTTGAAAGTCCATGTTGCCCAGAGACAGCCCCAAAACATCACTGCTCTAGAGGAGATTTGCATGGAGGAATGGGCCAAAATACCAGCAACAGTTTGAAAACCTTGTAAAGACATTAGCAAATAAATATTTTTTCTCATTTTGTCTTTCATAGTTGAGGTATACCTATGATTAAAGTTACTGGCCTCATCTTTTAAGTGGAAGAACTGACTAAATCCCACTGTGGTAAATATAGACAGCTGTATGTCAGCTGTTTTGTTATGATTTCTTTACTTTGGTAACAGCCAGACATTAAACAAGGTTAACAACACAAGACATAGCAGCCAACTATTATTATACTTACTATACTTATTACTTACTAGTCCAGCAATAAGTCCAGCTTGTCAGCCTGGCTAACAAACAGTTGGAAGAAGTTTACTTCACTGTCCATCAGAAAACTCTGTAAATCACAGAGAGTTGAGGTGGAGCAGCTGGAGGACATCAGAGGGAAAAGCAGAAAACATTTTCTCCATAAAATATGATCCAGTTTCACCAGAATCAGTCAAATAGTTAATAGAACTGATTTTGGGAATATGCAGCCTTCAGGTTTCAGGTGAATTTCTGTTTATAAAATGTTTTAATGACCTGTAATGTTTCAAATGTACAATAATAGTGTATAGATATATATATATCTACACACTCTCAGAGGAAGGAAAGGATGTTTTCACAATAAAAATGTTAATTTTAATCAAGAACTATATGATTAAATGATAACGAGACAAGCAGAGGCGGTCCTGGCTACATTTACGCCCTGGCTGATTTGTATTACTTTATTGTATATAAACGGTAACAAGAACACACAAAACACAGGATAAATAAATGAAATACAGTATATAAACGCTGATGTAAATTACACAAATCCTTCATCACAGGATCCACCATGTTTGAAAAATCCCTGAAGAAAGCTGAAAAATAAAATAAATAACTACAAAAAAAAAGATTCATCCTAATACCATCTGAACAGTTCCAGACTGTAGCATATTTTTCACCCTGTTTAACTGGCATTAACATTAACTACAGGTGTGAAGTGCAATCTAAAACTTGACTTTTCTAGCCTTCTTTGATGCAAAATCATCGATTACATCATTACTGTATAATTGATGCTGATGATGGCAAGTCCAGAGAGACGCTCCTGTGACATAGTGGACCTCAAGTACGTTTTAATAAGCCTCAGCTTGGAAAAACTCCTCTCTGCTTCAGCTGCTGTCACTGGAAGGGTCATGGCATCAGTGGAAGTCCATGATGAAGGCTTGACATCATTAACCACTTTACCTTTGCCAACACCGTCAGTTCGCCTGTCAATCAAACGGAGTGACGTAAGGTCACGTAAATGACTGAACAGATCTTTTTTTTCATTTTTCACATAACCCAATTAATTGCATGTAGGTATATGGGTCTATGTTAATTCTAGGAATGAAATACAATTGATTTGAAGAAGTTAGGTGTTGTCTGGCCTGCCGCCTGGGGTCAGTCTATCCCTCGCCCCCCTCCACCTTGCCTCTCCTGACACACACACAACCTGTTTGGCTCTCAGCAGTGAGGGGGGTGGAAATGAGCAGTATAGAAAACTGGCGGGGGTTTTTTCAGGGCGCCCTCACATAGATTGCGCCCCTGGGCGGTCACCCACATTACCCATAGCAAAAACCGGCCCTGCAGACAAGATTGGCATAATCTTGTCTGGACCTCCTGCATGAGACAGGCCTTAAACAGCTCCTTACAGAGGGAAGAAGGAGTTGTCACTGTTCAACACCAGCAGGACTTTAAACATGCATTTACTTCTTAAGTTATACTACACCATCCAATTACTTTTTTTCTGTGTTTATTTTATTTACTATTTATGTATAGGTGTATTTATTTATTTAGGCTGTACAATTATAGTATCATCTGTTCCTGACAACACTCACTGTTCTATATAGATATATATGTATATAGATGCATCTTAATACTCTACAGAGGAATAATTTCTATGAAATGATCCAATAAGCATATCTGTGTACTTGAAAGGTGTTTATAGTGTATATGATTCATTATGAAGCAGCAATATGACTTTTTTTTTTTACAGCATCTTCAAATAGCTGAATTAATAACTGATCATATCACCAGATATATTCAGACTGCAGACCATCACAACCTACAGAACTCTTCTTCTCCCTCTGGTCGGCGCTGCAGAGCACAGTTTGTTCACTGATGAACAGTTAAATCAATCATGTGATGAATATATTAAATACATCTTGAAATATAAATCCTGCACAAATACATATATATACATATTTATAGTTTATTCCAGCATCGTTGTTATATTCTTGTTTATATAATCTGTTTGTCTTTTGACATTGTTTACTGACCCACTGTACGTTAACTGCAAGTTAAATATTTACTTTACCTATGTTTGTTCAGATGTGTTGACTTTTAGCTGCATGTTCCTGCAACATTGAGCAACTTATGGTAACAAAACAGACAAACACTTTTTTTAAAACTTTATTATTATGCAGTAAATATTGATTGCACGGTGTAACAGCTGTACAATAACACCATCAGTGTTTAGCTCGGTTCCTGAGCCTCGCTTTGCTGAGAAAATAAAGACAGACTATACAGATTAAATGAATGAACAATCCTTACAATCCTGTCGTGTTCGGGTCAAATCTGACCGATTTACAACTTAAAACATTCATAAATATTGTGTTTTATATCTGATTGCCACAAGGCCTTATGATATCCTCTACACTATACACTTGAACACATAAAAGTGATGATCACCTCTTTCATTAAATTTTGAGTGTTCTCATCAACCTTGTTACACCTGTGGTGTTCCCGGTCAAAAGTGACCACCATAGGAAATGAATGGCTATCCAGACTATATTCATCCATCAGACAGAAAACATCCCCATACACACCACCCCAACTCACTCCCCACATGAACCAACTTTCTGATGAAACATGATGATACAACATATCTGTATCATATCTCCACACAGACTAGACAGGTGTCTGTTGTGTGAACCCACACAGACCCCATATATATAGCTTGATGTTTGCCTTGCACTCCTTTTACTCTGAGCACAATGAGTAGGCAACTGACCAAGCGGTTCTCTGTTAAAGAGGTTTTGACCCAGGTTAGTGGACATGATGAAGAGGGCACTGAAATCGAATCGAAATCGAGATGGAGGAGGATGTCTCGGAAGTGGAAGACAACAGAGTTTTCCATCCAGACTTTGAGGAGACTGAGCAGGCACCTGAAGAACAGGCACCTGAGAAGACATTCCAGTGGACACTTGCTCTGGTCTTCATTCCCCCAGGACAGAAGAAGTAGAGCGAGAGTGGAGTTCCTTTCAAGGTGTACATTCCAAGCAAACCAGGGAAATATGGAATAAAGATCTGGGAAGCATGTGACACCAGGGGCAGCTATGCCTGGAATATGCAGGTATACATGGGGAAAGCCAGTACTGGAAGGGCTGGAAAAAAAAAAACAAGGCATGCGTGTTGTGCTGGACCTGACAACCGGTCTCCAAGGGCATAATATCACATGTGACAACTTTTTCACATAATATGCTCTTGTTCAGGAGCTAAAAAGAAAGCTCACCATGGTAGGGACAGTGAGGAAGAACAAGCCTGAACTTCCTGCACTGCTATCGACCAGAGGAAGAGAGGCACTCATCAAAATTAGCTTTCACTGACACACACACTGTTGTCATATGTTCCCAAGAACAGAAATGTCATCCTGATGAGCACACTACACAAAGACGACGAGTTTCAGTCCAGTCCTGATGAGACAAATGTCATTTTACCTTAAGGGGAATTACAGTAAAACAGACCAGTCAGTTTTGATTGGGAACACTAAAGAAAGGGGGGGTGAACACGACCGGAGGGTTAATGACCCATCATGCCATGTGCACTAATGCACCCCCATACCTTCAGGGACGCTTACTTTTGCAAAGTCCTGATAACAAGCCTGATGTTTCCTCTGTTCTTTAGGCTGGAGGATGAGGCATGCATTTCCACTTCACCTGTACTCGTCCCTCGTGTACAGCTATTTGTTCAGTTTCTCTGATTCTTTGAATGACATTATGAACTGCAGACGATGAAATCCACAGATTCTTTGTCATTTTACCTTTAGAAACATTATTGTTTGATTGTTGATTTACTTTTCAGGGCAGTCTTTCATAGCCAGGCAAACCCCTCCCCATCTTTACTTCAGAAACCTGTTCCACCAGCTGTTTGCCTTCAGCATTTCACAACTTTGAGTCCTTTGTTGCCTTTTGTCTTTTTCTGTTGTCGTCTTTTTTCAGACCTGTTGCTAAAATGTCCATATCATTTTACAAAAAACAATCAAATATCTCAGTTTCAACATGTGCTATGTTGTTTTTGTGCTATTTTTAATTAAATATTGAGTTTCAGTATTTTCACATCATGACATTTTATTTCTTTTTTTACACAGTGTGACAACTTCTGAAGAAACAGGGTTGTCTCATTATTAAAATAACACTGGTTGCACAATAAAGAAACCGTCGACGTTATCACCATCACCAAGCAGCAACCTCACATTAGGTCACAGCTTGGCCGACGCCTGCATGACTTCATGGTTGTGCTTGTGCTTCCTCAGTGTAAAATATTTTTTTGTATTGTGAAACAGCTCTCATATCATAGTGACAAACCTACAATGATTAATAATTACCCAGCTGCAGTTTCCATAAGAATTTAGCTTTTCTTAACTCTAACTTTTTTTTACAACACATTAAATCCAGAAATAGACGAGCGGATACGCTAATCTCCTGTCAATAGAATTACAATTTGTAGGGTGCTGAGTATTGTATTGTAATTAAATTGTCAGCATTTCAGTGACCAAAGTGTCAGCTTTCATAGCTGTAAAGTACAAACAGAAAGTGACAAAACGTGCAGTTCCTCAAACGTCCACTTGAGGCTGGCTCCAGAAGTGAGTCAGTCTCCATAAGTCCCCATGTTCAAATGTCCAACTTCACAGCAGAAATAAACATGTTTACAGCCTGGTACAAAAAACTGTTTTGGTCTCTGTAGCTAATTTTCCCGTTCATGACAACTGTGCTGAGGGTGAATTTATATACAACTCACCTGTTCACATTATATTAAGGCTTAAAGCCGTCCATTCTTTATACTGTCAGTGGTTTAGAGCAGTTCCTGGGATTCATTTGGCCAGGAACTGAAGGTTTGATTTATAGATGGACTAAATCAATGAACAAACCCACATTCTTTAGTTCAACATTTGTCTGTTTCCATTTTAAACCTTGATTCTGGAAAGATGCCAAAAAAGAAAGTAAAGGTCATCACATTAACTGGACATCTAAAAATAATCCCTCAAGACTTAGCAGTCGTTTTAGTAGCATGCAGTCTGAAGGAGGAGATTCAAACCAAAAATTTGTGCACATATTATTAAAACAAATAAAAAATATGAAGACAGTGTGAGTGTGATTGTTGCTTTGAAACTTGTTCAGCCTTTAAATGACAAAGTTGAATTAACATGTCATTGTATGAAAGAACACTGTGTTTCACAAAAGAAGGGTTTGTTGTGAGATATGTTGTTTCTTGGCAGCTGACTGTCAGGTATTACTTTGGCCTCACCCTGTACATATGAACTTTATTAAACCATGCCAAACAAAAACATATTGCATGTCTCATGAGGCTTTAAATGCTACTTTCGAGGCTTCTTGTCAATTCAGCAGGGGAAATTAATTACGAGTGATTTCAAGGGCGTGAAAATGATCACAAGTTCTTCAATTCTTCAAACAAACTTCTGTATTACTGTCCGTCTTCAAAAACATCAGTTGAACTCTAAAGTAAACCTCAGACATTTTCCTCAGATTACAACACGTACAAACACAATCTGCCAAGGAATGGTTTTCTGTCTGGCAGCGGATCAGAAAGGAAAAGAGGTCTGGTTACTGGTTAACTCAGACGATGAAGCTCTTCTCACATACGCACAACAAGCTGCTGGCTGGAGTTTGAATAGCCGTTATCTGAGGGCACAAAAATATTCATTTTTATTCACTCATCCACTGCTTTTTAAAGCCTCATTTTATTTTTATCACATAAACTAACACATGTTAAATCCTGTTGGTGCTACACTGACTTGCAATCAGATGAATGGTGTCTCTGTCTGTTCTCACACTATGTAACTTTGGGCTCCGGGTCTGGAGTGTTGTGGAGAAATTGCTGAAATCAATGGCATTCAGGAGCCTCTAATGTCTTATGCGATAATATTTACTGAAGCTTGTCCAAGAGACATTCACACATACAGTAAGATATGTATATGAGTCGGTCTCTATTCTGCCCAACTCATGCTGGTGGTCAGATTTTAAACCCCTACAGATGACGCCACAAATACTACACACCCAAAAATAGTCAAAAAGAATGTATTTACCTATGTTAGTGATCACCTTCAGCACATTCTAGTCTGGAGCCACCATTTGTTCATGTAAATCGAACATCCATGGTTATCTATCTATTATGTCTAGGAGGCCTGGTCACCACAATGTTGAGATCTTCTCTGATATGATTTAGTGCTGTCACTGTCTACGACCTCAAGGCCCTTGCGGACCCTGTGTAAGCAAAGGATAGAAAACACTGGTGAACAATTTGGGGGGAAAAAATTCTGTTGAGTTAGATTTTTATGCTGATTTCAAAATTGCAGTTTTTTTCTAGCACGTCAAGTTTTTTCTCCACAGTTTACCCTCCCGATAAGCAAAATTCCACTGATTAGCTGTAGTAAGACTTGCCATCTGATTACAATTGGGCTCATCTACAGCTACATGGCAACTTGTTTGTGCAGTCACAATTGAGACAGTGCGGTGAGAGGTGTGTGCAGCTCCCAATAGGTCAGTGCTGTCAATATCTGCACACAGAGAGCTGGCATAGTAGGAATGAAGAGGATTTGTGCTGGCTTTTCTCTTAACCTTGTAACCATGGGCATACCGTTGTAAGTTCTGTTTGGTTTTATGCTGTTTTTGTAGTTTTCAAAGCTTGTAACTATTCCATCTTAGTGTTTTATTTACATAGGTATATATTTCCTTTGTTCCAGATCATGTCTGCTCCTGCTACTTCTCGTCAAAAACACCTAGATAACCCTGACTCCTTTTGCTATTTGTGGTTTCACCATTCCAAGTCAGAGGAAAGCAAACATCAGTGCATTTGTCAAATAAGCATATTTTGCATATTTTAAAGTAAAACTCGGTGATCAAGACAAGCCATGGGCCCCTGACAAAGCGTGCAAGCAGTGTGTTGAGAGTTTTACTCCCACTTGTCAATCAAACTGTCCTCGCTGTTAATTCTTCATAACTTTAAGCCTTAATATAATGTGAACAGGTGAGTTGTATATAAACTCACCCTCAGTACAGTTGTCATGAACGGGGAAATTAGCTACAGAGACCAAAACAGTTTTTTGTACCAGGCCGTAAACATGTTTATTTCTGCTGTGAAGTTGGACATTTGAACATGGGGACTTATGGAGACTGACTCACTTCTGGAGCCAGCCTCAAGTGGACGTTTGAGGAACTTCAGTTTTTGGCACTTCCTGTGTTAACTTTACTTTCTGGCTATGGAAGCTGACACTTCAGTCACTGAAATGCTTTTATTACAATACAATACTCAGCACCCTGTAGTTTGTAATTATAATGACTCGGGAGATTAGTGTATCCGCCCATCTGATTTGTCAGTCTATTTCTGGAAATAATGTGTCGTAAAACCAAAATTAGGAGTTAATCATGGAAACTGCAGCTGGTAATTAATCACTGTAATTTTGTCACTATGATATGAGAGCTGTTTCACAACACAAAAACTAATTTTTCCACTATGTATGTATGTAATGTAAATCTTGATTATGTGCAAGTTGCCAAGCACAACCATGAAAATCATGCAGGTGGCGTTGGTCCAAGCTGTGACCTAATGTGACAGAAACAAGCTAAACTCACCAAAATAACACACCCCTTTGGCTGTGTGTGAGTTTCAGTCCAGTTCCAGTTCATAGCAGACCCTGATTGATCAGAGAAGGGTGAGGTCACTGTGATGATTTACATCGTGGTCCTGTGGTAGAGCTGGCACAGCTTCTCTCATCTGGTAACAGGAAGCTGCCGACTGTGAGGAGCCTCACGTATACACACATTCCTCAGAAATGAAGGTCCAGGGAGCGAGCAGTGGCAAAGGGGTGCGATGTGACACGTCTGCACCGGCTGCATCGACAAAATGACTGATACACACCTTCCTATTAAGTACTTTATAATTAGTCTCTGGGGTTGTGTCTTTCCCAGATGTCCTTGAATGCAACAGGCAGGTTCAGCCACAGTGACTCATGATTCTGATAAGTGCTGATGATAACATGGATACACCAGCAGGGGCGCAGATAGTGGGTGTGTCAGGTGTGTCATGACACACCCACTTTTTAATGACCGTAGATCCGTCCCACCCACTTTTATGTAGCTTAACGTTTTGGGTTTTTTTGTTTTGTTTTTTAAACTTTGTCTTCTTCAAATCTTCCGATTCAAGCATCACGAGGAAACCAAAATATGAATTAACATAATATTTGGTTTACTGAGGTGTGTGCTGATGTGCATGCGTTGTGTGTAACAACGTGTACGCATCAAGCAAGTGACTTGGGTAGGGAGCGCACATCCAAAGTTAATGGTTGCAGGTGCCAGACAAGCGGGTCAGACAGTTGAAAGAGTAGGTCCGCACACTGCCAATTCTGCTCCAAAAAAATAAACTTTATTAAATTAGAACAGCAACGTTTCGATCACCCTGGATCTTCGTCTGGGCACACGTTTTGCCTACACAGGATCCAGATGTGAAGTAGCAATGGAATGGTAGCTTAGTTAACATGGCTCGCTAGCAGTGCAGTTGTGTCCTGTGGATTAAAATGGAATAATCGCAAGAAGTCATGGTATCAAGACAACGTTTTAAGGTAGGACGTTTGGTTATTCATTTTGCCCACTGCTGCGACACATTGACTTGAGCTCATTTGGTTGTTTTGAAGCATTCTCTGAAGAAGGTTCTGCTCATTTGCGCTAAATTGTATTTTTATTGTGCTAATACAGACGGGCATTTTTGTATCTATATTCTTCTAAAAACTCACACACACTTAAAACAAACACTTAAAGCGATGGCCGTGTGTCTCAAACCTATCTGCGCGCCTGTACACCAGCTGACTTGTATTTATAGTAATTCAGCCATAATGACCGTCAGGCTGGAACTGAATGTTATGTTTTATTATGGATGAATTTATTTTATTTCTTTTTGATTATTCTGTAAAATTATTAAAAAATAAATAAAGACAGATAGATAAAGACTTTTAAAAGGGCAATGAATCGATTAAATGTTGATGTAGATAAAAAAAAGTTTTTTTTGACAAACTAATATAAATTAATTGACTCATATACCACATGTTCCTTTAAAAACCCTAGCATGAGTATTTATACTGAGTTATTGTACTACATCTTGTAAGAAAGACCAGCAGATGTGGCCCAGCACTCTAAAAAAAAAAAACTTGTATGTGGATGCTGGACAGGAGTTTTGCTTTGTTAAATTACTGCTTTATAACTTTGTGCATATAATTCAGTTTTTTATTTACATTTATTGTGGTTATATGTACCTATACAGAGATGTTTTTAGTTTTTAGTTTTGTATTTCTAATGAAAAACACTACACCTAAACAGGGTAAACACATTAATTCACAGATATCACCATGAAACTTTACCAGCTTATCACTCACAAATTATTTTTGAATTAAGTATCTTCTTGGTAATAAGTTTTCTGTAATTTTATGTATTCTAAGCATGCACATGAAGCATTATCTCTTTAGAATGTGGTAATTTTCATACATTTCCAGAACATAAATATGATAAATCCAGGTTCAAACTTCTTGTTTTCTGTTGCTGACATAGTAGAGTCGAAGGTTTTTACAGAGGTAACTTTGGGTATCTCTTGTCATCACTCCATAAATCAGAAAATATTTTTAGCAGCAATTTCTCTGTGTTTGTATGAATCAGTATCTTAATGAAATGTGAACAAAGCCCGTACAAACCTTCAGGATGTAGACAGGAATCAAAGTGGATGGTCTACTGTATGTAGCTGAAAATTTGTGGCTCAGTCTGAGAAAAAAAAAACATTTTTAAACATATGGATGCTAAAATTCAAACATTTTGACACACTACAGGTGAACAGGGCCATAATTTGAACTCATAGATATCACGAATCATAAAACAGCTGATTACTCACATTAAGATAATATATATTTTTTGTTTTACAAGTTTTTGTTTAAATATGTCAATGAGGCATGATCTAATGTAACTTTAGGTGAAACCTGCAGACACAAACAGACAATGTGACGTCAAATAAACAGAAATGTGGATTTTGTTTGTTGTTACAGAAGAAAAATCACACCTGTAAAATAAATCAATATAATTATAGTTATATTTAAATTCCTCTGTGTGTCTTTGCTCTCTCTCTCTCTCTCTCTCTCTCTCTCTCTCTCTGTCTGTCTGTTATCCACCTCTGTGGAAGCGCGAGCTCGTCTCCTGTATGCCTGTCAGTGCATGCAGACGGCTCCAGAGCGAACGAGACTCGTTCGAGCTTGTGAGTTCGAAATTCCAAAAATAACGGACTTATAAATTAGAGTGAAGTTTTTTAACAGACTCTGCAGACCAACAGGGAATATTCCGCTATATTATTATGAGTGAAAACCACGTCCTGGTTTACATGATATATAGTACTGTTGGTAAAGATTTTTTATATTTTTGAGGATGAAAATTAAATAATCTACTCCTAAATAATCTAACCTTAAAGTGATTTCTTACATTAAATCTCGACAAAAACGCTATGAACTGAACCTGATGGATATCAATTCATAAAACTCATTTACTGCTTCCAACTCTGGTCCATACAATGTGCAGCTTCCGGTTGCACTTTCAAAATAAATGCATCTCTGACAAAACATTACAATTATTAATTTTAATGAACTGAAGTCGCCTGCATCGATATGTTTTTGTAACATTTTTGTTATATGTTGACATTTTGATATGGTTCTTTATAATTGATCTAGTTGCTCTTAAAGTTATACTTTCTTTTATTTTGGTAGCAAATCTGCCTGGTTTCCAGATCCCTCTAACAGATCGCTTTCAGCTTCTTATAAAACACCCTGCTGAGTGTAGAACAAGTAAAGATTCTGATAAGACCAGATGCAGACATGAGTCCTCTGTCCAACAAAGAAAAAAACGAGACCCATACAGGTGGAGTTGACGGTGCTGACCACAGGCGTCCACAGGAGCCACCCTCTTGCAAGTACAGCAGCGTCGACACCAGACCTGAGGGCACTTCTTTGGGAAGTCAGGGTGTCAAAGTTGAGTTTGGTAGTGGAGCTCCTGTTAGGGGTGACTTTAGGATTTCAGTCAGTTCTGTAAATTGGATCCAGGGTGGGGTTGGGGTTAAGGCTGGAGCTGTAGATAAAGTCAAAGTTGGGACAGCGACCAGAAACTGCAGTGGGGTCAGGGCTGCAGACGGGATTGGAAACAGTTCTAGAGCCAGGAATGGGGCTGGGATGGACCTCTGGTTTGAAGCTGGGGCTGAAGCCAGAAACAACACAGCAGTTAGAGTGGAAGATAGACTTGGGACAGGGGCTGGGGTCCTACCCTGTGGCTGGAGCACCCACCCCAGATCCAAAGACCGGAGGTACCACAGCAGCCACCGGTTGGTGCTGCACTACATCATCCCCTGCATGAACTCATACGGCATGTGCATCATCGACAACTTTCTTGGGAGCAAAATTGGGGACCAGATTCTGCAGGAGGTTCGGGAACTCCACAGCACTGGGAAGATGCGGGATGGCGAGCTGGCCAGTAGAGGGCTGGAACACTCCAAGAGTATTCGCGGGGACCAGATTATCTGGGTGGAAGGGAAGGAACCGGGCTGCGAGAACATTGGATACCTGCTGTCGAGGATGGACAGACTGATCACCTACGCAGACGGGAAGCTAGGAAAGCACAAGATCAGAGACAGAAACAGCAAAGTGAGTACCAAGACCCCCTAACACGTATAAGAACCCAAAAAACACACGCAATAATCATAATTTAAACTTATATGCTATCATATTTTGATCTTTTTTAACACTAAAACTTGAGGAAAAGCTGAATCTCCCTATTGGGGCATTTTTTGCAATGAGCTGTCAAACACTGAACTCCAAACTTTATTGTCCCAAATGACATCAGCGTTTTGAAACAGTACACACATATATATAAATATATGTATAAGATGTCCACAGTGTACCTCACTTTTATAAAAATATAGATATAGATATATACATCATATACACCACCCGCTTTACAGATTCAAAAACGTTGTTGTATAAGAATGAAAAACCTCCAACAGTAAACAGACATTATAAAACAACTCCCTTGAAAACCTTTAAAATGCGAGTGAGTATGAATCAATTTTTATGTAGATGTCCTCACATAGAGACAGCATCATGATAAATTTAAAGAGACTGAGGATTAAATTCAGTAATCTGCGTTTAATATTAATCCTCATTGACACACCTATGCTAACTCACATTACACGTTTGAAATTATGGAGGACATTCCAAAGTTTCGTAACATGTCAATATTAACATGAGTACTCATGTTCATGACAGCATCACACGCTAGAGAAGTATTTAAAAAGCATTTATGTAAGGACTGTCCTGAATATTCTTACTGAACTGGACTTGTTGTGGAGAAATTGCTGAAGTCAAAGGTCAATGGTGAGGTCAGGAGGGAAGAAAGTGTTCAGGAGCCTCTGATGTCTTATGCTGTATTATTTATTGACGCTTGGCCAAGGAGAACTAGAGACACTCTCAAAGTACATCTGAAGTGTTTGAGTCGGTCTCGCATTCTGACGAACTTGTGATGGTGCATAAACTTTAAACCCAAAGATCACACCCCAAATACTATACGCCCCAGAATTAGTAAAAGAGAATGTCTTTACTCTTGGAGGTGTTATTGTCAACACATCCTAGTCTGGAGACACAGATGTCCGCTTACGCAGATTGGAACGGCAACAACAAGCTATCTATTATGACTAGGAAGGCAGCAACAGGTCTCTTCGACCCTGGCCACCACAGTGAGATATGGTGGCACCTAGTCATAAGACAAACAGTTAATACTGTCGTGGATCACAAGGCTCACACGTGGCCTCGTGTAACCTAAAAAGAGAAAATTCCATAACAATCCCCTCTTATTGATCATAAGATCAATACTAACTACCAAATAATAATATCTACCAAATTTAGAGACCACCAGGGAGTACAGTCAGAATGAGATTGACACAAACGATATAAAACATTCCAATCACACAGAATTATTCAAAAGGCCATTCATAAAAATCATTCTTTCAAACAAAGCAGTCGGTTTAGATTAATTCATACAATTAGTGAAAACCCTTAAGAACCCCTCTTATGTACCCCATCATCCCATTCCCATGATGTGTGAGTTACACTTTCAGGTCAACAAGGGCCTTTAAGCTAGCGAAGATCCCCTACAACACAAAGGTGTTAAAGAAGGTCATCAGGGAGGTCACAGATCATGTGCAAATATGCCACTGGGAGAGGAGAAAGATCAAATTTATTATTTCACCTAGTAGATAAAACCCTAGCAATTAGAAGGGGTTCCATAAAACAATTGATTTAACATTTCTAGAGCAAATTTCTTCTCTCTTTGAAATCAATCACAACAATCATCGTTGAAATCAAGACATTGCAAAATCTTCGACCCATGTACATTATGTACAGTAGAGGGTCACCACCATGGAGAGGTTACTAGCACATACGATGCATGGTGGCATGGAATCCATCTTCGTAGAACTTTCCATGAACAGTCGTTATCCATCAGTTGCATATCATCATAACAAAATTTTAACTTTGAACTTTTAAGCATGTATTACATTACTGTGAAAACCATCATTGAAAATAGACTTTAAAAGTGATTCATAATATGGCAATTTCTAAATGAAAAAAATAACATTTCCTAGAATACTAAACAACCAGTAAAACCAGAATCATCACCTAAAGTTAACCTAAAATGAAACACAGAGGTAACAGAAGAAATAGACACCCTCCATTTACAGACCATAAGTCTCCTCTTCATCATTTTCACCAAGAGAAAGATCATCAAGGTCAAAGCTTCGAATCCTTTCCCCAAAACCTTCAAAATGATAATACCTCTTACCCACTGGATTGGCAACCTCTGGACGTATACACACCTGGGGTGCTTGAACCACTGACCTTGTTGTCTTCTTCACGATTAGTTTAATCAATGAGATCATACAAGTGCAGAGGAAAAGAATAAAGAGTCCACCGACAAATAGAGTAGTCAAAAATTTAACTAACCCTGATCCCAATGACCCCAAGATACCAGAAAAATCCCCAAAGTTGAACCCATGTTTATCATGTAACTCTTTGATACCTTGAGCTGTGTCATGCGCCATATCTATGACCTCAGCAGTCGCGTCGGAGATGTAGAAGCAACATTCAGTACCTATAACTTTACAAGTTCCTCCCTGTGCTGCCAACAGGAGACCAAGCGCCATACGATTCTGTAAAGCTACAGTTTTAACTTCCTGCAGCTCCCTATGTTCAGCTAACATGGCTCTACTGGAGGCATTGAGATGATTCTCCAGGACTTTAGACAGAGATTCAAGCTCCTGTTGAGTTATATACATACCGTACCAAGGCAAGAGGATGCTGGCTATCTATTGAGATGTTGGGATTTCTCTTTTATATTTATGTAGAGGCGGGTATAATGAAGCAATCTCAGCGGATTTCACTTCCCTGATCAAGGGAATTAGGTATGCCAAATAACAGACACCATGAAACAACTCATAGGGCACGCAGCAATAAACTTTATCTCCACAGACTAGATACACTCTCTCAGGTAACGACGACTGTCTCAGAGTGACATTTACTGTTTTACAGCTGCTTTGTCCTAAATTATCAGGTCCGTCTCCTACTCCCTGAAAACACAAGGAAACATTTTGCCGTTCATGGGTGAACACCGGAGGCACATAAGTTGAGGAGTTCGCTCCATCTGTTGTGGCACTGAGCAATTACGTTTCTGTATCTGAAGTGACTCCATGGACCTAACACCGGACCACGGCTGCACAGAAACTAGGGCCTCCACCATTAAAGATGCAATATATGGTTGGGGAACACACACCTGATTTCCAAGAGGTTTTGAACAGTTTGTTTGGGCCAAAACTATTTGAACTCTATATTCAAAACCTAATTTCACATACATCTGTATATGATCTATAGGGTAGGCAGGAGTATAGCACTCATTTGCTTCATCTTCAAATCTCATGGCCAAATTATTCCAATTGAACATCTCATAATCCGTTCTAGTGAATGGAATTGGATGAGACATTGGTGAGTGTATGGACGAAGGAATATTTTGACACAGCCAACAGTTACTGAGATTACGATCGTGAGCATAATCAACCATTAGACTGAGGGCCGAATTTGTTTCTTGCACTAAAATTTGAGAAACTTCACCTGTACCTCCGTCACTCCTTGTTGATTTAGGTTTGGCTACCTCAAGTGTATTTATGGAAGAAATTGACCAATATATAGAAAACTATCACCCTTATCAGTTTCACCATAGTACAGATCTTACCGCTCTGCACCTCCCCTGGAACATCTCAGTAATTAACAGCCCACAGTTTATAATCGGGATAACTTTTCAATGGTTGTTTAGTGAAACACCACAGCTCCAGAGGTTCAGTCAAAGGTACAGCAGCTGTGAATGTTACCTTCATTACCTGGGCGCACAGCACTGTCTTAATCGGTCATGTGTTGTCCACGACCATTTACCTTGAGAGCAAGTCAGGGGGTAAACAATATAACAGTCATCACATCTGTCAATTGGACAGTCAAACATAACAGGGTTAACAGTTTGGTTAGTTTTGTTAATAGGCAGTTTGGTTAAAGTGCAGGAAATACAAGTCCTCATTGTCAACAACACCTGGTTCCACCTGGAAGACAAAAACTTTTTTTTAAATATTTGATTAATACAAAATTTCCGTCATTAAAAGGATAAATTGGTTCCTCCAATGGTTTTGTGAGCCGTTCAGACACCTGTAATGATAAAATTCAAAACGTCAGTTAATCTTTTACATATTCATATTCATAAACTCATCCGTCCAAAGCAGAGAAGTTTTGTGTGGTGTCAAAGGGGGACTTGTGGACATTGGTCTCCCCATTAACACCTCATGAGGACTTAGTCCTGTTGTTGCGCTCGGTGCGCTTCGGATGGAATACAACACAATAGGCAGTGCATCAGGCCATTTTAGGCCTGTTGTCAGCACTGTTTTGGTCAACCGATCTTTGATAGTTGCGTTCATTCTCTCAACTTGACCAGAACTTTGTGGGTGATATGGAACATGTAACTGTCACTTGAACCCTAAGATATCTGACAGACCCTGCGTTATTCTTGATACAAAAGCCGGACCTCTGTCACTATCTATTCCCTGTGGCACTCCAAACCTAGGGATCACCTCTTTTAGCAGACACTTAACAACAAGCCTCAACCCATTTTGAGAATCGATCTGTCACAACTAACAAATATTTGTAGCCTTGACAACTTGGCATATAAGTCTGTTTGCAAATTTACAAAGGGACCTGTTGGAGGTTCCAGATGGTCATGCTTCACTGTGCTATTCTTCTTTCTGGTCTGTTGACACGTCATACAACTGTCTACAAGTGTTTGTGAGACTTGTGTAATGCCTGCTGCAAACCATTGTGAACGAATAACGTCATTTATTACCCCTCTTCCTACATGTGTTGGTCCATGTGCCACACGTGCCAAGACATGTAGGAGAGCTCTTGGGCAAACTGGTCGCCCATCCGGGTGGAGCCACAAGCCAGACTCCGAATCAACTGCACAACCTTTACGCAACCAAAGACTTCTCTCCCTGTCATCAGCGTGATTTTGCATTTTCACGACATCATTAGCGGAAGGTACTGGAATTGGATTGACGGGTTGTGTGGAGGTATATTGATGGACCATGGAGGAGGAGGAAAGTACAGCTTGTTTGGCTGCAGTATCAGCCATTGCATTTCCTCGTGAAACAGGATCATTTCCTTTAGTGTGGGCTGCACATTTTACAATCGCAAGCTGTGACGGGCGCAAAATAGCCTCTAATAGATCATTTACCAACGCGTGATGCTGTAATGGCTTACCAGAGGATGAGACAAAACCTCTCATTTTCCATAATTGTCCAAAGTCATGCGCAGTGCCGAATGCGTATCGCGAGTCAGTGTAGATAGTGGCAACTTTACCAGAAGCAAGTATGCAGGCTCTACTAAGAGCATACAGCTCAGCTGCTTGGGCTGAAGTTCCATGAGGCAGGGATCCTGCCTCAATGACTTCAGAATCATTTACTACTGCATAACCAGCCAAATGTACGTTGTCAGATGGTCTGCTGGCCGAACCATCAGTATAAAGAACCATATCAGAATTTGGTATCACTGTTTGCAGCAGATCTGGTCTCGGAGATGTGCACATTTCACTAAGGGCGATACAGTCATGCTCATCATCTGTATCAATCAATGATAGCAGAGTAGCTGGATTTATTGGAGGTGAGCGCTTTAAAGTTATGTGGGGACTTGATAGAATTATTGCCTCGTAACCTGAGCGAAGGGCTGCTGTCATGTGTTGTGTTGCAGATGTGTTTAAAATGTGTAATACTGCATGTGGAACGTGCACGACACAGTCATGAGCCAGTTACAATGGGATTTGTCGATCAAAATGGCAACAGCGGCCACTGCTCTTAGACAACCTGGCATACCGAGTACTACAGGGGTCAGTCGAGAGGAGTAGTACGCAACGGGACGATAATGAGAACCATGTTTCTGTACCAGAATGCCAGTGGTGAAGCCATCTCTCTCATGCACATGTAGATGGAACGGCTGATGATAGTCAGACAAACCCAACACTGGAGCCATTGTGAGAGCATTTTTCAGATCTTGAAAGGCTTTGTGCATTTCCTCAGTCCACTGTACCATGGGTGGAGCTCATTGCAGTGCGGCGGCTCGAAAAACAGAGTCCATAGTTGCATATTCAAAAATCCAGTGTCTGCAATAATTAGCCATCCCCAGAAAAGAGAGCATCTGTTTCTTGGTTGTGGGGGGAGGCATGCTTACTAGCAGTTTCACCCTCTCCGGTGACAAAAGGTGTTGTCCATCCTTCAGAACATGACCCAAATATGTCACCTCCGGTTGACAGAATTGCAACTTTGCCAGCGACGCTCTGTGACCACACTCGGCCAGTCTCTGTAGCAGCAAGATAGAGTCTGTGTGGCAAGCTTCTTTTGATGAAGAAGCTATTAGGAGGTCATCAGCGTACTGCAAGAGAGTGGAGCCACCTGGCAGGTGGAGCCCATCTAGATCTCTTTTTACCGCCACTGCATACACGGTGGGACTCTCGACAAAACCCTGCGGCAACCGTTGCCAAGTGTATTGTTTACCCTTGAATGTAAATGCAAACAGATACTGGCTATCTGGATGCAACGGTATCGAGAAAAATGCAGAACTCAGATCAACGACCGTGTAGTGCGTGGAGTTAGGTGGTAAAGAAGCTAAAATCGAATTGGTGTCAGGCACAAGTGGAGCTGCAGGTACCACTATATTATTAATAGCTTGCAGGTCCTGCACGAACCGCCATTCATCAGGGCGATTTGCTTTGGGGATTGTTAATATGGGAGTGTCACATGGGCTAGTGGTTTGAACTAGCACATCTTGATCCAATAGAGACTGAATGACACTTTCAATTCCTACTACAGCTCTGTGAGGCAAATTGTATTGTCTAATCATAGGTAGCTTAGCATTAGGCTTAAGTGTGACTTTATGTGGCGGAGCCGAATTTACAAAACCCACATGATTTTTATGTTTAGCCCACAAAATAGGTGGAACCTCAGACAATTCAGAAGGAGGTCCATACTGAGCGGGAAGAGGCGGCTGATGAGTAACAAATGTAGACATCGGTAATTGCATATGTTCATCTAAAGACAACATATACAGTTCCTCCCCTAAATATGTTACTGTTTGGTGTTGAGAAGCTGGTACAGCTTCTCTCAATGCCTGGCACTGAGCCACCATGTGTCCAAGGTGTTTCAGCTCACAGCCAGGTGTGACGGCCACCACAATATGTGGATATGACTTTTCAACATTAAACAACCTCTGCTGTTCACTACCCCTCTTATTTATTTAAAAACCTGGAAACCAATTGTTTATACTGCTCAGAAGGGTTAAATGCTGCAGTACAATGACAATGCAAAAGAGGCCTCATTGTAGACATCAATGTTGCACATGCTGGAGATATTTTGGCGATTTTCTGAATATCTGAAACAGTGAAACTGGGAAGCATATTAAATCAGGGAGGGTCAAAAACAACACTATCAGATATCAGAAAATAATGCATCACTTCAGAGCCTTCAACAGTTATTTTAGTCCTCTGAGATAATGGTTCCGCAATGGGAACCCCGAAAACGCCTACAGTGGTGATGAAGTTGGATGTAGGTGCATACATGCTCTGCAGTTTTTACAGTAGAGATAGTTGCTCCACTATCTACCAAAATTTAAACGGTATTTCCATTAACTTGAACGGGCCGGGTCTTCAGCGGGATTACTAGAAAGTTGAATAGTTGCAGCTTGAATATGAAATGGTTGTTCTGATCCCACCCCTCCATGGCCTCCCTATGCTTGATTGTAATATGTTGGCGTGTAAGCAGCTTGTGTGGGTGGGGCTGGAAGAGCAGGAAATGACGTAGTAGCTTGTGGAACGGGTAGAGCCGGAAATGATGTAGCGGCTTGTTGTTGGTTCTGGTTATTGGATTTATTCCGACGACGACAACCACTCTTACACTCTTTAGCCCAATGTCCCGCTGCACCGCATTTGTGACACCCTGCTGTTGTACATACTGCATCATTTGTTTTGAGCTGGGAGCATTATTACCAGCGAAGAAAACATCGTTCCTATGCATAGCCATTATTTTGTTTATAGTTGACTTCGAGTCAAGGACTGATAGTTTGTAAGCGGCTTGAACATTCGGTCTTAGATTTTGCACAAAAATTTGCACCATGAGACATTCATGTTCATCTCGCTTTATTCCAGCTTTAATATCCCATGTTTGTATGAATCAGGGAAAACAAACTCATCTTAACACAAGATCCACTCAGTTCTACAAGTGAACTGGATTAAGTGTTTTTTTCTGGTATTCTTCCATGAACTCAGAAGTCCATGGTTTTCAAACTGCTGTGTTGTCAATCATTATTTTTACAAGCATTTATTAAAGATGTCTGTGACACTTCAGAGGCAGGGGCAAAGTTGTTTTCCTATGTGCCTCTGTGTTTCTGGTCTGCCTACTCGAGTGTAACATCAGACTTAGGCATTTATGTAGTAGTGTAAACAGTGTGCTTTTAAGTAGAGCCAGTTTGATTTTTTTAGCTTGACATATACAGTTTTTTTTTATTATTATTTGAGCACAAACTGCACAATTATCGATTCATAATGAGCACCATGATTGGAGTTGAAGTTGATTCTGAGTTGGTTTAAAGTGTGTGAAACATATTTATCAGGTTGAAACATGTGTTAATTAAGTTTAAAGAAGATTGTGCCACACCAAAATAGTATGCGATGATTGTTACAATACTTAACTTCAAACACTTGAAACATTTTTTCTTTGCAGTAGAAATAATCCTATGACAATTTAAGTAAAAAGGTTACTTTTAAATAAAGTTGAACAGAGCTAAACTTTAACAGTATAATCCTTGAAGAGGGAGAGCAGAGATGTTGTTTTGTTTTGGCTTTACAATCTGCACTTCCTCGTCACTAAAGTCTGTGTAAGGCTCCTCCTCTCTGGGTCTGGCTCCGTCTCCTTCTAAATCTGACTCATTAGACTGTCTGCTGTCTTCCTTCTCCTGTCTGTGCATAATCTTGACTTTTCTTTCTAATTCACTACTGTAGCTGCCATTAGGATAAACTCATCATCTGCTTTAGTTTGTGATGTGCTTGGTTGTTCATCTATTTCAGCATTGCAAGAGGGCTTTGTATTTGAAAGTTGCGGAAAAACAGAGATCGCTTTTTCATTGTTTTGTTGTTCCGGCAGTGTTATCCCGACCTCGCCTAAAATATTCAACAAATCACGAGGAGTGGGAATCTTGGCTTGGCGCTTTGCCCAGCCATACATCATAGCTTTTGCACAATTTTCCAAATTATCAACATGTCGCTGCTTTATCTTAGCCATCTATAAAGCTCTAGTTTGCAACTTAGCTTCTAGTACAGGCATATGAGAGGCAGTAACACACTTCACACAAGTCAGATCAATCATCTTTCTTAAATCATCCGGTCCAATCTCGCAGCTTTTGTCATGCACTATCACACCACATCTTTCTTGGGCCACAGTCAACCACACTTGGATACACTCATTTATGTATCTGAAGTCCCAGGATGGATTTCCAACACTAGAGTTAACATTCATCTCAGCCATTTGCAGCTTCTCTCTCTCGAATGCTCCATCATACGGCCACATGCCATTCGTACATTCACACATAAGAGAAGTGAATGGAAACACAAAATCCCATCCTTTCAGTCTACCAATGAGTCCAGCTGGCACATGCGGCGAAAACATTGCTTTAAATTGTGATATCTGGTCAGATGTGTATGTGTGTGTGCCTGCTCCGGCATGCTGCGTAACAATGACAGGTTGACCATCTAACTTCACATTAGTTCTTTGATCTTTTACAGAAAGATGTTTTGTCTTTGATTTAGCTTTTGCTGAGTCAGTTTGCATGATTTCAGGTTTGTCTACTGCTTTGGACAGATCATTACCCATTTTTCGCTTGCGCAGTAGGACATTACACATACAGACAAACAGATTTCAAACCACAATACAGCAGCATTAAAGGTCAGTCTCCACACTTTTCTAACTGCAGCAGTGGTGATCTGAGGTGAAAGGAGGAAAAATGTACTTCTTTTTCTCTCTCAGTGTATACACATTTAAAACCAACGTTTCCCAAAGGACACAGAGCAGATCCCCGATCTTGATTCAAACGAGGGTGTATTTAAACTCCCCCGAAAATGTCTTTTCTATAGTTTAAACCTCAGGTGGGTCTCTCTGTGCCGAGTGCAGCCCGAAACTGCCCCGGAAACAAACAGCCACGTAGTGGCAATGCAGTGGGTCATAAACCCAACCTGCCCCCCTTCAGATCCACACACTGTACACTGCTCTGTAATCAATTATTGTTACAGCTCCATTTATTTTTTAAAATCGTTTTTTACACCATTGTCAGCTTTCTTGATTTCTCACGTTAAATCAATATGCCGAATTGAACATCTAACTGGGATGTTTGTATGACACATACGTTCCAAACAACGCCAGAGGTTTCAGCCAGCACATTGTCCCCAAGACACTGAAGCTCCTGACCCCCTGGTGGGTCTTAGATGTTTTTATATTCCAGGCAGATTAAATAAGCACATAGTTTTTTATGATTTCGTCAAACGCAGACATGGTAAGGCATAATAATAAAACTTTGCACTTACCACGTCTTTGTTCTGTTGAAATCCTGTTCGTGACGCCAATTGTTGTGGAGAAATTGCTGAAGTCAAAGGTCAATGGTGAGGTCAGGAGGGAAGAAAGTGTTCAGGAGCCTCTGATGTCTTATGCTGTATTATTTATTGACGCTTGGCCAAGGAGAACTAGAGACACTCTCAAAGTACATCTGAAGTGTTTGAGTCGGTCTCGCATTCTGACGAACTTGTGATGGTGCATAAACTTTAAACCCAAAGATCACACCCCAAATACTATACGCCCCAGAATTAGTAAAAGAGAATGTCTTTACTCTTGGAGGTGTTATTGTCAACACATCCTAGTCTGGAGACACAGATGTCCGCTTACGCAGATTGGAACGGCAACAACAAGCTATCTATTATGACTAGGAAGGCAGCAACAGGTCTCTTCGACCCTGGCCACCACAGTGAGATATGGTGGCACCTAGTCATAAGACAAACAGTTAATACTGTCGTGGATCACAAGGCTCACACGTGGCCTCGTGTAACCTAAAAAGAGAAAATTCCATAACAGGACTGACTCTGACTGTTTGTCAGATCTCTGGTCTTTAATGAAGGAGTTAATGAGCTAGGAGTATAACACAGGGCTGTTTATCATATATCATATGATGATATTTGATGATATGAGTATTTCTAGATTATTGACGTTAGTGACCGCCACGTGACGTGATCCACAGAAGTTCCTCTTTAATAGCGGACATCATAATCAGCACGTCTCACTTTCCATCCTTCTCTCTCACTCCCCTACTGTAACAGTTACAACATGACCGGAAGTGCGCCTTCAAAATAAAAGCTACACGCTACGGTGTACCTGCTGCAGAGTTGGATGTTTTTATATATTTAGGAAAAAAGAGTCCACGGGTAATTATTGTTATCACAAATTATTACTTCATTTAATTGAATGAATTGATTTTTTCGAGTTTATTAAATGTCACAGAATATTTTAAGATTGTTACAGGATTTTTTAAGAAAAACCCTTGAATAAGGAAGACTGGATTCAAAGTATTCAAAGTATCAAAGTTTATGTTGGATGTATTATTCTTGTACAAGAAGGAGCGTTTAGCAGTGCAACACACAAAGAGAGTTACAGAGAAAAGCCTCCCTCAGGATCTCTAACAGTAGGGCCGTTAAAAAATGGGCTGTCTCGGACACCTCCCACCTGATACAAATAATATCATAACATTCTTTTTTGGTTTTCTACTCAGTAATGAGCATTATGTTTCCTATCCAAATGGTACTCCCCTAGCCTGTCTCTCCTGTCCTTGTACTACTGATTTATAATTATCTCTCCCTGCCAGCCTCAGTAAATCAGAGGCCAACTAAGGGAAGTGCACGAGACATGCAAAAGACAGGATACACACACACTATCTATATGAGTTAAAACATCTGAACCCCAGTATAATCCTAATTTTTACAACAAAGATGACATCTATCAACAGTCCAAACTATATTTATTCAACTTAAAATAAAACTGAGAAAAGCAGCACATCTTTATTTTATTTGTTAAATAATTTATTTATAATTATATCATTATTAACTGCAGTCCTTTGATGAGATGTTTTGAAACCTATTGAAGACAACACAATGAAATTCTTCAAGACAGAACACGAGCTGTGCAGAGACGACAAAGCATCAGTAGGATGATAGAGCAAAAAACACTATTTCAGCACATATAGCCATGCAGTAAAGTAACAAAAGAGATACACAGAGCAGCAATAGACAGGATAAACATAACATATAAGCTGGAGTCAGAGTTTAGTAGTTTTGTTTATTAAATGACTTCCACGATTAATAATGAATTAGGATTTTTTTTGACTACACTTTTATTTTTTACCCAAAATATTTGATTCACTTGCCTGCTCAGGCAATTGGGTCAAAACACTTTTTACTTGTAACAACAAAGACTGCCGCGTGACTGAGCGGACTCTGGCTCTCTAGCAACTTGTCCTTCGGTCCAGTTTCCCTCTCCGGTCGCTCAGTCTGTACTGCACATGTGCAGCTTTCACAGAGAGTTGTTCACACCATAGACATATATACATAGACATATATACATAGACACCGCATTGAGCAGGTTGGTCGTTACTCGCAATACGTCAACGGGTCCGCCATATTGGAAATGGCAGATCTGCCCGTAAACTAATACAAGGAAATGGACTGAACTTCATAAAGCGCCTTTCTACAAAGTTCTTTAAGTTAATGTCTCTTATACACCCATTCACACACACACTAATATATCTGGGAAACAAACAGGCACCAAAAACAATGTATGTAACTTTTAAAGTGATGATTATAAACAGTAGTCAAGTTGTAAAATGAAACCAGGGGGGATGGTGAAATTTTTCATTTATGTATGTAACATTTTAAATATCTTTATTTGTGAATGTGCTCAATTATTTTTTTAAACACAACTTTGTGTATGTTTTTTTAACATCTTTGTGTGTTTTTAAACATATTTAAATACATTTAAACACATTTTTGTTAAAAAACATCTTCACTTAAAAAAACACAATTTAAGGAGGAGGAAAGAGTGTGGATGGTTGACACCTGTCGACCAATCAGAGTCAGGAGAATCTATTAGTACCGCCCACATTCACCTTTGACCCACCAATGACGATCCAGAATGAAGTAAACCCAAAGTTGGTATATTGCACCAAGAGCTCACACTTCACTGTCAAAGCCTCTTTGTCTTTATGTAACAACCAGGAGCTTCGTGACTGATTCAAACTAAAACAGAGACATTAGCAGGAGACATTAGCAGCGTTTCTTCACGCTGAAATAGAACTTTTGACACGAAACAGCAAAGATAAGACATACTGTAACGTTTTGTGGATTTTTTTGCTACTCTTTGGGGGCTAGCTCGCAGAGTTTTCATCGCACAGTGATGAGACACATATCTTTGTAAGATATATTTAATTTTTTCCCCCGCCGCGCGCGCGTGTGTGTGTGTGCTATATGTATGTATATATGTTCACGTGCAACTTTGTAGAAAGGCGCTTTATGAAGTTCAGTCCATTTCCTTGTATTAGTTTAAGGGCAGATCTGCCCGATCCAATATGGCGGCGACGTCGGCGTACGATTCAGCGCTCAATGTGGCGTCTATGTATATATGTTTATGGCTCACACCTGAACTTCTTCCATCAATATCGCTGGGCTTTCATTTTTTCTTCTGTCAAGGGTGTTGCTAGATTGTGAAATGTCTCAGGACGATCCAAACTTTTCTCAGCTGTTGTTCCCCGTTGGTGTAACATCCGTTCACTTCCTACCAGATCACATTTGTCGATTACCTCTACATATAAAAATGATAAATCTAGATGATCTATCCCACTCTACAACTGTCACAGTGCTTACTGCTGCACTAACACGTCCTTGTCACACTGGACCTGGATTGTTTCCTTTTTTTGTAAGTTACTTTGGATAAAACTAACTTTATCAACTAAAGCTCAATTGGTTCTGTTCAGGATTCAACAGTCAACAATACATAATCTTCTTATAAAGAAAAAAGCTCCTCCTGTGTGCACTGAGCACAGGCCTGGCCTACGCTGCTGGATTTTGTCAGGATCTGGTTTTCTGTAGTGGTGAACTGTGTAAAACACTGATTGTTGAACTATGTTAATAATTTAAGATCACAGAATAAAAGTGTGTCACCATGGTTATTTCATTAACGTTAGCTCATTTTTCAACCATAACATGACAAACATGTGAGAGAAGGAGGCTGTGGCATGTGACTTTTATTTTCAAAACCATAACCGGAAGTCGTGTCTTACAGCTCTTGCTGAGCTGACAGTGTTCCCGCCTCTGTTAAGCAATATAAAAGAAAGCGCCTTTACTCATTGTGTTATGCACGGTACTTTTATTTTGAAGGATGTCTCAGTTGTGTGTTTCCCCGGGGAAAAAATTGACGCTTGTATGTAACAGTGGTCGAGCCATGTGAAAATAAAAAGGCAAGTTGGAAGCTGTACTGAAGTGGAGTCTAAATGAAAATACTTAACAACCTCAATAAAAGCTCAGTGTTAACGTGGGCTCAGACACGCAGGAGCACCGACTCAGATCCAGACCTGCTGTTTTCGTCTTGTTGTCGTTGAGCTGTCAGTCACAGCGTCACGGTGACGAAGACTCGGGTCGGCTCTTCATCGCCGCACACTTGTGCTCCATGACATAATTCCGCTTTACAACTACCAGGACTCTGTGACTCTGCTCCACGATTGCCACAGCCGGTGACATGCCGTTCATCGAGCACGTATCGGACTCGGACCTGGAGCGTTTGGCGTTGGAGCGGGTCGTCCCGACCCTGCTGTCTCGCGGCTACTGCTACGTGGACGGTCTCCTCGGGGAGGTGGCCGGGGACGCCGTGCTGGATCAGGTGAAGGAGATGCACCGCTCCGGACAGTTACAGGACGGCCGCTTGGCCGGCTCCGTACCGGGTATCCACCGGAATAGCATCCGCGGGGATAAGGTCGCCTGGGTGAGCGGGTCTGAGCGCGGGTGTGAGGCGATCAGCTTCCTGCTCAACCTGATCGATAAGCTGATCTCCGTGTGCGCCCGCCGGCTCGGGGGCAAGGCGATCCGGGAGAGGTCCGAGGTAAGGGAGGCCTGCTGGGGGCGCGATCCGGTTCATATTCAACTCCGTATTAATGCGTATATAAAAGAGCAGCAGTGTTGTAAATTGTTATAATATTTCAAAGTCTAATGTCATCAGTGCTGTTCTAACCATTTGACTTTATGTAACCTAAACTGAGCTCAGCTGTTTACTTAACGTTTGTTTGTTGACATAAGACCTGAAATCTGCTTTCTGATTACAAACACAGACAGATGGAAATAAACAGTCAGTCTAAGTCAAATAAATAAAACAGGAATGAAAAGTACAGATTTAGTAGCCTCGGATGAAAATCTGTGCGGCTCATACAGTCCAAACTTTCTTCATATTCAAAACAGACTGCACACTCCCACTCAGTCCTGAGAAGTGTTATTAGGTATTATTATTAGGTAATTAGCCAAAATAATTCAAACGAACGACGTGACCAGATAAACCTGTAACTGTGGCTTTATACTTGATACAGCTGTAGATTCCTTAGTGTTGCTGTCAGATTTCTCATTCCCACATCACCACACATCTGTTTGTCATGCTTTAATTACAGTCCTCAGTGTTTACATGCTGTCATGTACTTTGTGATTTAGAGCGATGACAGCGATCTCATTGCCAAGCCTCCACGCGTCTTTCCTTCACTGTGCTCGGAGCAGTGATGGTGGTGAACAGACGTCTTTACATGTGTTATTGTTACAAAAACAGCATCTGTAACTTCACATCGTCTTGAGATCAGCACTTCAACCTCGGATTTCATTCGACATCACAAAGTCTATAATGTTACATTTTATTGGCTTCCCTCGCTAACATCACAAAGTTTGTGCCAAGGCTGATCAGTATTACTGAGATAGTGGACTGGATTCAAGTTTCAAGGCAGGTGATGCCAGGTTCATGAGATGCCTCCTGGTTTGTTCAACCATGCAGGACTCTTTCTTTCTTCCTTTGTATGTAGAATATTTTTCAGCTCCTCTAGTCCAAAAGGTGACAGCAGTTTAAAATGATCATTTACACACAGACACTGAGGAGCAGTGAGCTCAACTGGAATCTACAAATGGTCAGGTTTCAGGCCGTTGCTGACTGCAGCTTTGATCACATTTAACCATGCTAATGCTGTAGTTATATCTTAATGCATAGTTTATAACAGACTTTAATGAGATTTTAAGCTGACATAAGTGTTCTTACTTCCTGTTGACAGGACGCTGCTGTATGAACAGATAATAAATGACAATATAGTAAAACACAGTAATGTAAAGTTTTAGCTGTTGACAAATACTTATCGTATGTGCTTATTGCTGCACTGTAGTGTGTTATAAACCATTTATTCAATGTTCATATGTTCTTAATGAGGAGCGTTAAAGTTAAGTTTGAACTCTCTTAACTTTAATTCTTATTTAACTAACTATTTTGTTAAAGTCACATTAAGCACAAAATGGCATTTATAGTGATTTGTCTCTTCCAGTTTGTGTAATCTCACTGTGGTAAATATGTTCAGCTGTACACGTGTATTTGTTCTGATTACATTACTTATGAGCAAGGTCAACAACACAAGACATAGCAGCAGCTAATATTACTGACTAGTCCAGCAGCAGTCAGTCCAGCTCGGCGTCTGTCTTTCAGCCTTTTATTTCACCAAGCTCTCACCAACCACTAAAAGTCAGTCCCACATTTACTCTTGTCCGGCGGCTTCTTGCTCGCTCATTCACTCTAACCCAGCTCACTGGCTCTGCTCCCTGTCAGCATTCCCCCACGCCCTGGGCCTGAACACCCCCTTTCCTTCCTGGTTGTCCAAAACGTCTGTGTTACAAACATTAACACTCCCCCGGTGCTCTGAGTCCACAGTCCGGGCAGCCCGGCTAACAAACTGAGCTAACAATAGCTAACAGCAGCTACAGTTGGCAGCAGTTTACTTCACTGTCCATCATTAACTCTGTAAATCACAGAGAGTTGAGGCGGAGCAGCTGGAGGACATCAGAGGGAAAAGCAGAAAACATTTTCTTGTTACGTACTTCTCCCGACCCGGAGCCCAAAGTTACATAGTGGGAGAACAGACGTACGAATGACAGAGACACCATTCGCCTCAATAACATTTACATTTACATAACGTTGCTTTAATCTCAGCTATCTTTTCATAAATGTCATTGTGCATCTTTTCGTCAATGTAGCTGTTTTATTGCTGCTTCTTGTCATTTTTTTCTTGTCAAACTTCAGTGCATAAATGTGTTTCCTTGCAAAAACAAAGAAACAGTTAAATTAACTAAGTTTTCACGCCTTAGAGTGAGACTTTGTATTAAACCAGTGATCCTGTCTTTGACCTGTTTTTACTCAGTTTTTGTTGAGTATTGGATCTCTCTTTAGAAAAAGATTAAACTGATTTGACACAGAGATGTTTGAAACACAAGATGAAACCTTTCTGTGCTGAGGATTGTTTTATCACTCGCACTTAAACACACACACACCTCATAAAGGCATGCAGATGTATCAGTGGACATTCTCACGTACGCACTCAGCCTCTTGTTCAATTATTCACTCCCTCACTCCTCCTCAGCACACACTAATGCTCGCTCGCTCGCTCGCTCACATCCACACGTCCACTGATTTACAGTATCTTTGCTTCCCTCACACACAGACACACACATTCCCAGCATGTGCGCCCCCGTCTTCTCATGCAGAAGTGTACAATGAGCCCTTATCGCACGTGTGTGTGTTATCAGATGGAACTTCTTAAGGAAGCAGATCAACCCAGTTACAATAGGAATACACATATACACAAACACACACACACACACACACACACACACACACGTATCTTCTGGAGATGCTGCAGGAGAATAAACAGCAAAGATCAGCAGGATAAAGAAGCTTTTCTCTTCTCACAGTTTTTGTATGTAAAAACTTTTAATAAACTCAGGCACGTTGTTTATGTCAGCTTGTAAAACACTTTAAGATATGACTATGTCTTTCAGGGACTTTTATGACACCTCAGTTCAGATTTAGATCAAATTAATTTCAGTTTATTGTCGTTGAACAAGTACTGAGACAATAAAATGAAGTTTAACTTCTAACCAGCTCTGAACTACATCTACCTGTCAATCAAAGCATCCATGCTGTTAATTCTGCAGCGAGTTTTATATAAATTCACCCTCAGTACAGTTGCCATGAACATGTAAATCAGCCGTGCAAGAACTTTGTTTAAAACTGGAAGAAATCTCTGGTACAAGCCACAGAGAGCATGGCCACATGCTGGTATGATTCAACTGTAGATGTCACTGATCATTCTGGGGTTTACTCATACAAGACTCATGTCATATGTCCTGTATGTTGAAATATTTCCTGGTTACTGTAATAATCTCTCCCCCAACGGAAGAATTTAAAAACATCAAATCAACCTGAAAATCCCTCAAAGTAGAAACAAAGGACAGTTTCTCAAATCAGTTCATCGTGTCATTGTTTAGAATCTCCTGACATTATATAGGACAAACAAAAATTAATGATAAAAATTTTATGATAACTCATTTAGTTGCTTGGTCCATAAGGTGTCAGAAAATGGTGAAAGGTTTCTTGTTTTGTTAACAAACCAAGGCTATCCAGTCATTTACTCTGACGAGGACGAAAGAAACCAAAAAATATTCACATTAAAGAAGCTGAAGTCAGATCATTTGTATCACGGGATAGTTGACAACTAAATCAATTAATGGACGAATCGTTGAAGATCTAAGAGGACGGAATAAATATCAACAGTGAAATACACAAAAACACATCGACAGAAACATTAACAAAGTCTCAACGAGAAAAACTCAAAATATTAAGGAAGTCCAAACTTTAAAAATGATTTGCTTATTGTTTAACAAAAACATTATAACTGTGTATTTTTAGATTTGTCAGCATACATATTTCTTAAAAGTACAAATACTTATAAAATCTCGTGTTTACCGTGTGAAGAACCCACACAGAGCAACATCTGTTAACAACTTTTATTATTTTTTAGATTTCTATAAGTGTTTACTGTAAAAAACAAAAAACAAAACTCATTATCAAACATTAACCCTCAAATTTTTTAGGTACCTGATTAAATATGGCGTGTTCGTGTGGATGCTCTTTTAAGAGAGCAAACTAAACAGCATATTTACAACTCTGCTGTTAGCATCACGCTAGATTGTTTACACGTCACGCTGAGGCACGTACACACACACACACACACACACACATGTGTGTTTGAACAACGTGAAACATTTCGGTCTTTAACTTCTGTTAAACAAAAAAAACATGGTTCACCATTCAAAAATAGTGTATGTTTAAAAACATGACACAGCACTTTACTTTGGTAATGAAGGAGAAAGATAACAGTCAAAATAAAAGCTGTGTTGACAGACATGATTACTATAACTTCCTCTGGGTTATTTGCCAATACGTCTTGTGTACATCAGAGTGTGTGTCGCGGCCGTGGCCGACGGCTTCAGCTGCACGTACAAAAATTGCATAATTGCATACATGCATGTTCATGTTTGCATGCCTGTGTGTGTGCAGCCGCTCAGCGCTGGGAGGGAAACGACAATAAAACCGTATGAATCCGTAACATAAAGACACTTTCCAGACAGGATGAGGGGACGAGGGGACGAGGGGACGTGGGGGTGGACGGAGAGGGGTTTCCCTGTGTCTCCTCCCTGCAGCTCTGTGACCTTTTGACCCGGACAGGAGGTGGATGACAAACTGAGACCAGCAGACGATTTCAAATATGAGACCGTGTCAGTGTCAACAGAGACACAAACTTTAGATTTCCTTTCAGGAAAAACCAACAGCTGATCCTCTGTGTGGTTATCACAGGCCACTTCACAAGTACAGCTTTACGCCAAGTGTTCATGTATTCATTTGATTAAATATTGACAGCGTGACTGTCTCAGGTGTTTGTTGCAGTCTCTGGCTATATAAAAACGTACCTATATCGTCTAGTGCTTGTTTTATCCTCCTTATTTCTATATCATTTTTTAACCTCATGTTAGTTTTGTAACAAAACAAATTCCTTGTGTGTGTCATTTAAAAACTGAAGGACAGATTTTCTTATAGAAAATATCACGTAAGTGTAAAGAACATAACAATATAAAAGGACATGCTCTTTATATACGACTTGATTAATCTGCTGCTCCGATACGTTTCAGCCTGAAAAAACCAAGAGACACTGACGGACATGACGGGACAATCATTTCTATCAATATCTATTTTAGGGTTCAGTCCTGACCCCCCTCCGTCAGGTGGATGTGAGCAGAGCCGGACTCACGCTCCTCACGTAGCTCTGTCATTAAACCATCAACGGGCTGGAAAGCTGCCAAACAACAGCTCAGAGCTCTCCCACAGTCCCTCCCTCCTCTCTACGAGAAGATAAGATAGAGTTGACTTGAAAACAGTGCGAGGCGATTTTGTTTTGAATCCTTTTTTTTTTTTTACAGCGTATCATTTCCTCTCCGCCCAGCCCTCCTGTGTTTCGCAAAATATTTCCACTCTCTAGCAGCTCACTTACATGTTGATGATGATGATGGTGCGTGTGTGTGTGTGTGTGTGTGTGTGTGTGTGTGTGTGTGTGTGTGTGTGTGTGTGTGAACATAGTCAGTGATGAGCAGTCAAACATTTAACAGCTGAAATTAAATAATAATAATAATACTAATATTATTATAATAATAATAATACATAATATGTGAAATGATGTTAAGTTAAATTTGAAATAATTTCAAAAGTATGTGTTATTTAATTAAATTAATTTAAAACTCATATTGTCTGTTGCTGTTAAAGATGATAACAACAATAATAATAATAATAATAATAACAATAGTGACGCACTGCATGAAACTGATATTATCTGAGATGTTTATGTACCGTGAAGATCTCAAACCAACTAACCTGAACTAACCCTGAACCCACTTCTGTCTAATCCAATCTTTATTCAATGTGTTGTCTTTTATTTCTGTCATTTTAATATACTGCACGTACTGTAAACTGCATTTTTGCTATAACTGTGTCACTGAGGTCTAATCACATGCGTGTTGTCTATGTATCGGCGGTTCGATCCCCGGCTCCTGCGGTCTGCATGTCGAAATGTCCTTGGGCAAGACACTGAACCCCAAATTGCTCCCGAAGGCTGTGCCATCGGCGTGTCAATGTGTATGAATGGTTAGATCCACAAACTGATGAGCAGTTGGCACCTTGCATGGTAGCCAAGGCCATCAGTGTATGAATGTGTGTGAATGGGGTGAATGAGATATGTAGTGTAGAGCGCTTTGAGTGGTCGGAAGACTAGAAAGCTATATAAGTACAGTCCATTTACCATTTACCATTTGTTTCTTCAGGCCATGGTGGCGTGTTACCCTGGAAATGGGGCGGGTTACGTGAAACATGTGGACAACCCGAACTGCGACGGCCGCTGCATCACCTGCATCTACTACCTCAACAAGAACTGGGACGCCAAGGTGTGTTCAGGGACCATTACTGCCTCTGTTTAAAAACGTTTAAGGTCGTCTGCGATTATAGACTGATGAGACTGATGTGAGACTTCCTGTCAGAAGAGGGAGTGAAGCTTCTGACTTTAATCTCTTTGTGAAGCACGTTGTATGGAAATGTTTGTAACGTCCTGACTTGATAAAATCAGTAGAGGAGATCACGACTGATTTGTTTTATCAAAGTTAAAAAGAAGCATTAAGTTGTCGTGGTAGCAGAAGTAAAGTTAGAAAAACACAAATCAGACTTTCGAAGTTTAATGCTAAATTGTGATGTAACGACCAGCTGATTGCCATTGTTGTCATTGATCAGGAGCACGGCGGCGTTCTCAGGATCTTTCCGGAAGGGGAATCCTACGTGGCTGACATCAAGCCACTGTTCGACAGGTTGCTCTTCTTCTGGTCCGACCGCAGGAACCCACATGAGGTGCAGCCCTCCTACTCCACCAGGTAACCGTTCAGTCACTAACTGATCCTGACAGCAGGAGAGCTGATCAGCTCATTCTGTTAATCTATGAACTTACATTTAGAGAGGGTATTTTTTAGCATCACTTCAGCAGTTCATCATAGTCAAAGTCATTCCAGTTGTCAAATGTAGAAACAATAAAAAGACGAATTACAGTGAACACAAAAAAGTCACGTCACATGATGTAAAGCTGCGGTCTCTCACAAACTGACAAACATACAACATTACATTTTAATGGTGAATCTCTACGGATGAATTTAAAACATTTATTTTAATATTTAGTTTGTTTTCATCTTCATTAAAAATACACTGAATAAAATGATGATAGAATTTTACTGGTTTTCAGCTGAACGCTGTCAAATGTTCTGAGCTTTACACTTTGACCGCCTGCTTTCATAGTTTTAGGTGATTTTTAAAAAATCACTGCAGAGTTTAAGACCCAAGAGTTTTACTGTCTCCACATTTGGACGACTGCTGAAAGGAAGTTATAGAAAAGATAGAAGATAAAATAAGATGTAAATAAAAGATACATTAATAAAGATCTTTATGATTAAGAGCCAGCAGCGGAGCAAGCACAGACCAAACAGTGTTGTTTCTGTTTCAGGTATGCTATCACAGTTTGGTATTTTGACTCTGAGGAGCGAGCTAAGGCTAAGAGACGCTTCAGAGACCTGACAGGTAAGAACGGAACAGGACGTCTCAGACTGTGATACACACAACACCTGTTAGCGGATTCACTCACTGTTGGATTGTTGACTAAAGCACCGGCAGACTTGAACTTTAATTTATTTCCTTACCTGTGTTTCAGCTCAGCAGCAGGGCAGCAGCTCCAGCTGATCATGAAAAAACATTGCCACCTGGTGTTGGACACCCTGACCTGCAGGAGAGGACGGTAGGATTCCTTCTGACTCTCAAAGCTTCTGGAAAAGCTTTAAAAAAAGGCACAAAAAAAATTCTTTCTGGACGAATCGCTTCCAGCCAGTGTTCGGGCTGGAAAGAACGACCTGCCTTCTGCGAGCGCTGCTGTAACCTGACCAAAGATGCGTTCAGGTGACCTGCCGCTGCTCTGGACTTTTCCTGCTTTACGTGGCATTTGTGCAATACTCTCTTCTGACTTTCACTGAGAGCCCTACCGAGACGAAGGAAGACAGCGGACTGCTCCTTTTTTAAACGCTTCGCCTTCAGCACGCTTCAGCCTAGAGAAGGAGGAGACACAGAAAACAGTGTTTGAGGTTTACATTGGGAGCATGATGCTTACAAACCTGTCAGAAAGCTTTCATACTTTCATATGTTCTTTGTAAGACATGCAGGAATGTTGCGTGTTTAGTTCTGGAAGAAAATGATGGAACTGTTTACTAGTAAATGACGTCTAAATATCCACCAACCAATGTGGGCTGGAACTCATAACGATGTTGAAGATTAAAAAAAAGTTCAAAGTGAAGTCATGTGTTAAATCTGCACATTTATTTCAAAGTTCATGATCATGCATCATTTTATACATTTATGGAACACGTAGTTTTATGGATACATAATTATGCACTCTTACTGTTATGCATACTTTTACACACATTTTATATATATTTTTACATACATGTACACACACGTACCTTTATACATATTTTATACAAATTTCGTACACACACTTTTATGCATACATTTATACAGACGTACTTTTAAACATACTTTCATATGCACCATTTTATAAACTTATACATACATACTTATATAGTCCTAATTATGTACACAGGCTTTGATACGTACAGTCACACATGATTTCTGCTACGTCTGCTAAATGCAATGTAATGTAATGTAATGTAATGTAATTTTATACATACATTCATACACACAAATTTTTATAGATTTATACATATTTTTATTGACTTAATCTTATACATGCATACTTTTATTTATATATTTGTATGTGTATACTTTTATACACGCATCTTTTAAACATAAATTAATGCACATATGTGTCCTTTTATACATTAATATTTCTATACATTAATACTTTTATACAGATACATTTCTACATACATACATTTCAGATCTGTATGGCAAGAAGGAAGAAGGCTTTGAAACACACAGTACGTATTAGTAGATACGTTTACACATTTAAACATTTATACATGTATGTACTTACACACAGCCCCGCCGACAGGGGGGGACTAAAGGGCTTTTTGTCCCGGGCCCTGGGAATTCTGGAATAGAGGGGGGCCCATAACTGGGCCCCCATGACGTCGGGCTCAATTATGATACGTTCACTTCAAAATGTGTTGGTTTTTAGGGTAGAAAAGTGCTTTAATTGCATTCAAACAATGACATATAGATGTTTGCCTTCATTGCCCTTGAAAAAACGGCCAATAACCCCCTATCACCCCTATTCCAAAATGGTTTGGTCTTTCTAGAAAAAAAGACGACAGCATTCGATAAGTGGTCAGTGTGCGCGAGCCTGTTAGTAAACATGCACAAGTCGGGCGCGGCTGCCGGTGGACGCCCGCGTCTCCGCGCTGACCGCGCCCCAGCTGTGCGCCGGCCCCGCCGGGGAGAGGAGAGGGTTCTTCGGGTGGACGGCGGGTCGCGCCGCCGGCCTCCCCGGCTGCTCCCTCCTCCTCTGGTCGAGGCGGGGAGGGAGAGCCACTGAATTTAAGCATATTACTAAGCGGAGGAAAAGAAACTAACCAGGATTCCCTCAGTAGCGGCGAGGGGGGGGGGGGGCATTGAGAATTTTTTTTGTCCCGGGCCCAGCCAAACCTGTCAGCGGCCCTGCTTACACACAAATCTATACATACACACCTTTACACATACATACTTTTATACATATTTTTATACGTACTGTAGTATACCTGTGTGTAGCAAAGTGTGTGTGTATGAAGGGTATATGTATAAATGTAGAAGTCTGATCTGATGTAAATAACGTGTTACCAAAAAACACTCTCGCATTAAGCAGCCAACAGGCGACAAATGAAATGAAGTAGCTGACAGCTTAACTGTCAGTGATTGCAGCGTGCTTTTTGGGACTTTAAACTTTTTTTGATTGATTTTCCTGAAATGTTCCTGTTGTTCCTGAACGTTAAAATGGCCGCCGGTGCTCTGCTGCACGTGCACTACATACTCTGCCGATGGAGAAGGGTGAAGAGGAGAGAGCTTCCACCGATGCAGCAGATTTGACGGGCGGCGTGTGAAGCGGCTGTCACGCAGCGAGCGTACCAGAGCCGATGAATAATTGATGCTCGATTCAAACACTTCTTCTCAGACGTTACTGGGTCGGAGTTGCCACCGCCCTGAAAGAATAATGCTTGCTGCCGACTTACACCTTTAAAACTGATGTGTCGTTTTCACTGTAGCCTGAGGTCGTTTCTGAAACAACGTGTTGGTGGAAAGAACATCTTTGTCTCAATCTAGATTCTATGGGGATAATTTTGTCTCAAAAAGATTTGAATGCGTACAATATGATTTGAATGCGTACAATATGATTTGAATGCGTACAATATGATTTGTATACATATGCATACATTTATAAATATCCAAATACAAAATACAAATCTAAAAATGTGACATACAAATAAATAAACGAATTTGTATAAATAAATGTGGACTTGTAAATATATTTTCGAGATTTGAAAATAAATGTCCTTGACTTTGTGTGTGAAGTCAGCATTTGTGGATCCATTTTTTGCTTTTGTGGATCAATTTTTTGCTTTTCTCGCGATGACGTAATTTTGAGACATTCCTACCGCTCACCCGATTCACAAATAAATGCCACCAGATTTGAATACAAATAGCGGTACACCCTTCACCGAACATCCAGCAGATGGAAGTGTTGTGCAACGGTGCAGACCTATGAAGGTAGATTAGTGCCATATATCTGAAGAAGAGCAGACTAAGATTTGCACTTTTAAAACCCGTAATTCGCAACTTGTAAACGCGCATCTCAGAGTTTGTAAGTGTAACTTCAGATCCACACATCTGCAAAAAGCAAACTGCAAGCATATTTCACAACTTGTGAAAGCGCGTCTTCGAATTTGCACTTGTAACTTCAGATCTGCAAAGCTGCACAACATGATTTGCATGCGCGTCTTCGAATTTGCACTTGTAACTTCAGATCTGCAAAGCTGCACAACATGATTTGCATTCGCAGGTTCCTATTTGCTCGCTCAGTTGCGTCATCCTTCTCTCGTGAATTTTGGCACGATTCTCTCGGATGGATTTTAAGGAAACGATTTGCGCGCAGAGACCAGGGAATGCCTGTTCTACCACTCTTGTCCAAGAGGTGGCAGTGTGGTTATTGGCCATGCAAAAGTCGGGGATTATCTCCAAAACGGCTGTCCATGACTCTTGGTCTGCGACACACGGCGCCACGAGAACATGGAGAGAAGTGCTCAACAACGTGTAAGTGACATTATGGTTTAAATGTCGTGTAGTTAACTAACTCTGTAATGTACACGGTTAGTGAAATTATCCTATTTTTGAGGTAATGTGCACGTAAAAGCAGCCTTGAAGAATGAGGTAGTTAGTTAGGCTATCTTGACAGGCTAAGTTGGTTAACTATATTGTAATACACGTGTAGTAACATTTACAGTCAGCGAAATTATTGTGTTGTGTTTTCTCCGCTGTCCATGATTTGTCAGTCAATAGTTATTTGGCTACCGGTACTTTACTACTGTTTTTGTTACCATTCATAAACGCATTGATATGGAACGGTGATTACTTTTTTGGGGACTACTTCAAAGGTAGGCCATCAGCCAGTCAAGGAGAAGAATCCCATTGTTAAGGGAGATAAAAGCACAGTAAGTGACATAAAAGCGTGTATAGTACAATAACAATGGAAAATTGACTTTTATTTACAGGCACTGTTGCATCATGTCCTTCAAAGACTGCTTAGACGCCTGGAGCATGTCCTGCAACAGCCACACCTGGACATGGACTTCATGCAGTTTGTATGTTGTCAGGAGAGAGTTTTTCTCAGTGCCATAGCAGGTCAAGTCACTATTCCAGCAGAGGTAATTGCTGGAATAGATGAACTGGACTGTGCAATCAACACAGAGCTTGATCAAGTTAAAGTAACACCATTGAGTATGGAGCAAGGTGCAAGAGGGCGCCCAAAGACACTCATTTCCGAGGAGCAAATAAGCAGCCTGTTGGAGTTGTCGTTCCCTGTACCAACAATTGCTGATTTACTTGGGGTGTCCATCAGAACAGTGCGTCGGAGGATGGAGGAGTTCAACCTTAGTGTTAGGGCCTCCGACAGCAACCTCTCAAATGAGCAGCTTGATGAGATTGTGTCTGAGATCAAAACCAGGATGCCACATGCAGGATACCGCATGATGAAAGGGGCATTGGAGGCAGAAGGACACAAAGTGCAGTGGGATTGTATCCGAGCATCACTGCATAGGGTGGACACCCTTGGTGTGTATTCCCGCATGATTAACCTTGGGTGTGTGGTGAGACGGAGCTACTTTGTTCCAAGCCCAAGGTTTCTCATGCACATTGACACCAATCACAAACTGATCAGGTTAGTTGTTTTTTTAAAATCATGCCTGATGTTTAATTAAAAGTGGTCATATTCACAACCACCTAACTAAAGGAGTTTACATAACTGTGTGGAAGATAGTCAAAGGAGTTAAGGTGTAAGCAACTGGACTTCTTGTTGGAGATTGAAGACCGTTCACTTTTTATCCCAAATGCTTTTTCAGTTCTGGCCTGATGTTGGAAAACCAGGAGTTATATCTCAGGATCACTGGAGGTGTAAACCACACCCATCATTTCCATGACAAAGGGTCACATAAGTCACCCGTCAAGGTGTAAACTGGAGTGAGAGTCGCTGGGGTCACATGATAGTTCATAACAATTCTGATAATAATTCTGACCACAACAACCATAACTCCTGGTATCCAAACATCAAGCCAGAACTGAAGAAGCCTTTGGGATAAAATGTGAAACAACAATGAGAATCTACACAGACATATGTGTGAAAGATATTTTATTTTTATATGCAGGTGAAGTTATGTGATGTATAGAGTTAATTTGACAGTTTGTCTTTTAAACATTCCTCTCTTTTAATACACAGGTACAACATGGTCATATTCGGTGGTATTGATGGATATTCACGCAAGGTAAAACAACTTGCTGTGTGTCCAGATTTTAATCACTGTCCTTTCAGCTGTCTGGCTACTTGTTGCACTACATCCATCAGGTGTCTGCAAATATCTGTGCTTTACAGTGGTATGGCGCTGTGGTGGTTAAAAGGTGATTATTTGGCAGTGAGATCAGAAGATGGCAGGTTGTTTTGGTTTGTGGAATGATTTTGATTTACACTAAACAAAACAATCTAAAATTGACATTGGAAGGTAACACACACTTACTTCCCTAGCCCTGAAAGTCAATTTTATTACCCGATGCTCATTGTGGACGTTGCCGTGAAGAAGAGATTTGTTTTTTGTCTTGCTGGTTAGTTGGTTAAACTTTACTAACTTTTTACTATGCTGATGGTTCAAAACCAACCCCCTTCTCGAACCACACCCAGGTCATATGGGAAAAGGCAAGACAGTAGGTCTGCAACAGTACCATGAGGCCTGTTGCACAAATCAATCAATCAAGGATAAGTGTCAACTAGGCATGGCAAAATCTCATTAGTGAATGGATGTTTCTGTGCAGATCATGTACCTGGGGGCTGCCCCCAATAACCTAGCCTCAACCACCCTGGGCTTCTTCATGGCAGCAGTGGAGCAGTTTGGCTTTCCATTAAGGTAATGTGTTTTTTTTTTTTTTTTGGTAAATAAACATTGAAACATAAGACTGAATAGATACCAATGTTGTGAAAAGTTGGAAAATATGAATACAACTAATTGGTGAATTTCTCTCTTAGGGTACGGGGAGACCATGGTGTGGAAAACGTTGACGTGGCTCGTTTGATGTTCTCAGTCCGAGGCACAGGGAAAGGCAGCTTCATAGCAGGGAAGAGTGTGCACAATCAGCGGTAAGTTCTAAGATAAGTTTCAAATGCAGTCTCTTTACTTAAATGCACTAAATGTAAATATACCTATGCAATGACTGAAATTCTTGTCATTGGCTTTGCTTTGCAATAATAAACTTGCGTTGCAGTTGATTTAGAAGTGGAACAGGAATGATTTAAATTGATTTAATGCTACGCTGCCAGTTTATAACATAAATGGGAAACACTGGTGTAACATGTAATGTGCAAGAGGCACACGTGTACTTTTCAGAACTAATAACTTATTGGGCCTAATGTAGCAGGTATGATATAATACACAAAATAATGCAACATGACCGTCTTTAACCAACTGATGAAGAATTCAAAAAGAGATGGAAATATTTCAGTGACGAGTCTTTTCATACAGATCATTTGTGACACTGAGTTGGTCTTGTCCATGTGTTATGTACTCCTAGCATAGAGCGGCTGTGGCGAGATGTATGGTCAGTGACAAGTGCCTACTACAACACCCTCCATTCCCTCGAGGATGATGGTCTTCTGGACATTTCGGATGGTGTGCACCTCTTCTGCTGTCACTACACCTTTCTTCCTCGTCTACAAGCCAGCTTGGACACTTTCACTGAAGGTTGGGACAATCATCCGTTGAGTACTGAAGGGAATCTGACTCCAAACCAGATGTGGCATCTCGGCCTTGCGCGGAATCCAGTAGCAGAACCAGAGGGTACAGAGGTATGTTAATCATTTTGTAGCTATAAAGGTGCTCAAAGGAGTTAAGTTGTAAGCAACTGGACTTCTTGTTGGAGCTTTAAGTTACACCTTTTATCCAAGTCTTTTTCAGTTCTGGCCTGATATTGGAAAAAGGTCTTCAAGCTCCAACAAGAAGTCCAGTTGCTTACCACTTAACTCCTTTGACTACCATGACCTGAATGAACGAGAATCTACACAGACAGCTATAAGGTGCATTTTGCCATTCTGGCAAATGGATTTTTGTATTCTTCCACAGTCAAATTATGATAATGTACTGTTCTAAACCAGTTTTCCAACCTAAAGATCCTTTTAAATTGGAAAAGACTGCACCTTTTTAAAATATACATTTTATCCCAAGATAGTGAACAAGTGTGTCACATGGGATCATGACTGTTTTAATATCACTTTCAGGTGCTAAACATTCCCCTGCTTGACTGGGAAAGCATTGGACTGAGAACAGATCCAAACCCTGGGGTTACTGTGCCTTCAATTGCTTGCCCTTTGACCAGTGCACAAATGGAGGAGTTGAAACAAAGGGTCAATCCAACGGCTCCATCTTCGTCCTTTGGCACAGACCAGTACCTGGCAACTCTGCAAGTGGTGCAGAATATGCTTGCAAATTAAAATATTGTTACCACAATGCTAATGTCCAATGTCCTTTTGTTGCTTAAATAAACAAACATGCTGATGTTTTAGTTCTTTTAATGTTTTTTTCTCTCCATTCAATTTTGAGGTTGACACACTTAACAGGCAGTGCTTCTACAAAGACAAGTCATTCCAGAGAACCTAAAACGTTAAAAAATGAAATTACATGACAGCTTGCCTATACTGAGTGACAGCTTGTATATACTGTAGAACAAACAAAATAAGAAAATCTTTATGCCTGTGTCACTTGTTATATGAGCCCAAATCCAGTGTTGCTCGTTTTGATGCACGCCTCTAGGTCCTTTTGAAACTGCCTGAAATCAGTGTAATGAGTGGGAAGACGGAGTGTTTCCATACAAGTTGCTGCTGTTGGGTACTTTGATGAAGTCATCGCGACAATGAGTTCACGGGGCAAGACCTCCCATCCAGTCCAAAAACGCAGCAGTTCTTTCCGGTCATTGCTGGATACTGCAGGTGAAAGACCAGATGTCTGTTGATCATACGATGATGGATTCTTGAACAAATTGAAGTTGGGTGGTCTCTGTTTACATCCATGTCCAGTCATAATCAGTATTAGCTGCAGCATGTTAATGGATGGTATAAGATACTAACACTCTTAATACTGATTATGAGTGGACATGGACGTAAACCGAGAACAGTCAGACATTAACTGACACATGTTTACATGACAAAGTAAAATATAGAAAATATTCTTTAGACGTTACAAATAACTGGTCACCAACCATTCTCAATGAATTCACGAAGGTATCCCGTTGTGCGACTTGTAGTTTCAACTGGCCATTCATCTTCAGAGTCGTCATCTGTAGCACCGGGCCAGGTAATTGCATGTAGAATGGCCTTGAAACATTCAGACGGTTAGTGTTAGATCTGAGATCAACCACAATTCCCCTTAAAGGATAACTGCGTTTTTTTCAACATTAAGCCTCATTTCCGAGTTGTCTGCAATGTTGTAGAACCCCCCTCACCGTTTTTTTGATGTTTACTGCTGTCCCCGGTGTTTGCCTATTTTTGATTCATCCCAAGTCACCTGCATGTCCGACGGTCCTTAAAAGCACCATAAACGTTCGTTTTCAAAAACAACAAGTACACATACACTCCATGGCTGTGTGACGGCTAAGACAATAGCTAGTTAGCGCATGAACGATGTGCCAAATTGAACACGACAGAAGCATCTTTTCGCAACAAAATTTGATATGGGTGACCAGTGAAGACCAGCAACCACTCCGGTGAGTTGTTGTTTTTGAAAACAAACTTTTATGGTGCTTTTAAGGACCGTCGGACATGCAGGTGACTTGCCATTCTGAAGCAGGTTGGGATGAATCAAAAATAGGCAAACACCGGGGACAGCAGTAAACATCAAAAAAACGGTGAGGGGGGTTCTACAACATTGCAGACAACTCGGAAATGAGGCTTAATGTTGGAAAAAAAGTTATCCTTTAAAGGCTATGCACTTGGCACGTAAGCATTTTTGTCTTACCTCTGAAGTCAATGAGGCATCCTTCTCCCTTGGAAAAATTAAGGGTACCACATCAGGTCTTTCAGTCATGAGATGCCAGAGATGAGTCTCTTTTAGACCCTTGCGCAGTTGCTTCACTTGTCTGGTGGTGCGTCCAATGACCTTTAAAAATTAGAAATATTTTTATATTAGGAATGCAGTGTCCTTGGTCCATGGATAATGTCTTCTATAAAATAAGGTTCCAGGAATTAGCTATCGACATGGCCATGAAATCCTGAAAATTTATTTATATTTTGTTACATGTTAACAGGACTAATGTTGGTTAAAAATACTCATTATCTGTTATGGCAGTCTTTATGTGGAAAGATTTCTCCCCAAGGAACCCTAATGGGGAAAAAAAAAATCTGTATTTGAGACAAGTGTTAAATGCCTACACTAGGTGCACATTGAATCTTTTACTTCATCCACAGCACTGCTCTCTAGTAATACAGTAAGTGCAAAGTAGGACTCACCGAATGAACAAGCATTTTTTCATATAACCATCTTCGGTTATTTTCGGTTACTCTGGGAAGGTCCCATGGAAAGGCCAAATTGTGAACACACGCTCTGTCTTGTTCCGATAGCTCTGATGTTCCATCAAGCTGTAAAAACAGAAACAATGCAAGCATGACATTTGGAAAATGTACACCATTTTGGACAATGCAAGGCCAACAGTCATTTCAACTGAACACACCAAAGTGATTGTTTCACGAATGTCGATATCTGGGCAGTCCTTTATGGTTACAGTTGCCACATCAGGGCTTCCGCCAAGGAGGACGTGTAGTATTGCCTGGCTCATTCCCACAAAACCTGGACCACCATGGAGAAAACAATGTCCCAGCATCCTTCCGGCCATCTGGAAAAGGTCGCTGTCAACGAGCAGTGATGATGACGAAGGAACCAAGTAGTCTGGCTCACCCTCAAAAAGCCGAGTGATATTGGCATTTCCTGCATTCAAAATGACAAATATACCAACCTCAACAGATGAACATTCTGTTCATCGAATACCATTCTTAAAAAATAAAGCACAATAAAATTATATTCACCACAGTTCAAAGAAAACCCTGATCTCAGCTTTTGCATGCAGATGGAGAAGAAGAAACAAGTCACCCCCTCTCCAATAGCAGTGTCCCCTAGGATGGACACAAAAAGTGTTATATTCAATTCAATAGAGCACATCATTTTTAAGTGTGTGTAATTCTTACCCTCCAATCTGCAATTCAATGGACCTGCCCAGTTTTTTTGGTGTGCTTTATAGAATGCAACAATTGTCCTGTCCTGGTCTTCTGGGCTCTCTCTTAAATCCATCCTTAAACACAGTGGGGGTCCAGAGTCATGCGTTTTGAGAAGAGCCTCTCTGAACAGTCTGGCAGCTTTAGCAGGGTCCGAGGCTACTTGCCACTCTGTTCAAATAGTAGAGTGAGGAAAAATAAGTCGGATTGAATGTGTGTATCCCATGAATATTTTTTCCAATTACATTAACAAATCTTGTTATACCATCTGTAGTAGAATCAGTGGGTGCTGCTACTGAGAAACTTCTAGATGAACCTTCCAGGGCCTCCCACTCGCCTCCAACCGTGTCATCTGATGGATCGATGTCCCTAGTAGTACAAATACAACACAATGATTAAAAGTAATTCTGACTGTTGCAGTACGGACGACGGTGGTGGACAGAGAGCGTTGAAGCATTTTTTCCCCAAAAAAACACTTTTACATTTTACACACAGACTAAACTAGTTAGAAAACTAAATCAATTAACTAAACAACAACATTCAGAATGCAAAACAAGAACTGAAAAGAACAGACACAAAATACATAAACACCCAAAATCAATTTCACAAACCAAAACACTTCAGTGAACACATAAAATACATTTAATTTCCCAACACCAGCAAACACCCCTGTTAAAATAGTACCATGGGCACCCAAAACCCCCCTATATAATCCTAGTGGTTCAGGACCTCTGTTTCCCTGAACCAGGAAGTGAGCTGCAACATACTGGTGAGTTCTTTAACGAGTTTTATGTTTTGTTAAATGCTAAATAAATAAATGTGATGCTGTCAACTGCCATTTTGTAGTGTGGTTTTTTACCAAAATTGAGAAATGTTAAACAGATGAATTGTGAAGTGTAAATTGGACTGTAGAAGTGCGGTGGAACAAACAATTGCTACCTAATGCTGGTAGGCCTCCCTGCACCTGGTAACAAATGTAAAACTATGGAAAACGGGTGAAGTGTGAAATGCATAAAACCAATTGAACCAAAACAAAAACGGTGGAATTGGAAAAGCTACTCACTAACACAGGTCAGCTACAGGTGTTAGAAAATGCCGGCAGGTAGCTGCCTCTGCGCTTGTGAGTAACTGTATGTGCATGTGCGTAAGCGTCACGGCTCAATCCGTGACCCTGACATTCACAAACATGTTTCTTTTTCCTAAACTGACTGAATAAAGCAAAGTACTTACCTCTCACCACACATGCTGGCATGCATTTCAATTGTGGCAGAGGAGAATACGCATGAACACACTGGACATGTTGCATTTTCCTCTGGGATCCCATCACATGCTTCAGAGTCCTGGATTTTGAAGGAAACTGTGCGTTACTACATTCCAGAAATACAATCAAAGAAAGAATTTTCACTTTAAAAAGGGACATCTTTATTGAAAGACAACCTCTACGGGAAAATTACTTTATGTACTTGATAAGTGAAGTGATGACCTAAGCAGTACAGTTATATTAATATATTTGTTAGTATTTAACAGATTCATAACGTTAAAAAGCACACCAGAAAAAATCAAGAAGTAATTTACACCTCATTATGAAGCTTGTCAACAACTGTATAGGGTACTGTGTTGTAAATGGCATGCCTATTAATGTGCTGAACAAAAAAGTACAGATATTTATCATTGTAGGTTTGTTGTAAAATAGTGAACCTGTAGTGTCCCTTCACATTTCTCCAGGTGGACGAGCAGAACATGCACCGGCATTCTTGACCCACATTTTTTACAGCTACTTTTTGGCATTTTTGAAAAGACACTGTCATCTAGTGGGAGGGGAGTTGTATCAAGTTCTTCTTGCAGAGGCATAATGAATACTGTATTTTTGCCATTGTTAGAAGCTATTTTTAACTGTCTGGCAGAGTACCCCTCTGCTTCGGGTGGAAGCAAGCTTAGCTTGCGCTGTCCAGTGCCTCCTATACAAAAACACACACACACACACACAGATATTACTCTTTCATAATAATTTTAATCTTATTTGAATAACGTGAGGTCTAGTTCAATAAAAGCTACCTGAGGCTTTGTAGAGGAGCCATCCCCCAGTTAAATTCCCCATTTTGGGAAACTCTTGGGTTAGAAGTGATGTGATCTAAGAGAAGATAAAACTTCAGCTCAAGACAGATCTAATACAGGCCGAAATGCTAATATAGGATCAGCTGTTTATTAGTTTGTACCTGGGTATGGCCACTGTCCTCTGACATAGAAACATTCCTCCGGCCAAGCCCTGACATCAAATAGGATACTTCATCCGACGACTGTGGTGTGCGGCTCATGGTCTTTGGAAGGAGGTAAAAAATAAAAGAGCATGTCTTGAAGACCGAGACATTTGGCCTTACTCCAACATATGGCCTCTTTCTACCTCTTTGACCTCTCTGGAAAAAAAAGACAGTCATTTTGTTAACCATTTTTTTTTGCAGCTGTAGTACAGTCATTGATATTTCTATTCAATTCATGTGTTGAAGCACTGCAGCTCCCATTTAACTGACTGTGACAACTTTCACATGAAATATCAAGGGTGTAAATTTGAGTTTTCAAAGTTCAGCTGAGTTACTATCAGAAAAGCACAAGTCAAAAACACAAGGTCAGCAATCACCAATGCCACAAATATTTCCAATGAGTATTACAAGATAGGGACAGGTGCATGTGCACAAAGTGGATGGTGTTTATTTCCTCATTTGTTGAACAGTTTATTTTGGTTAATGTGATTTTCAAAGGTCAAACCTGTTCATTTCCTGATGAACTGTAGGCTGTTGCCCTACAGTTAAGTTACTTTGGGGTTGAGATGTTCCCACAGGTTCATCTGGCAATTGCTGGACAATAGGTTGCAAGACAGAGAGGAGGTTTTGTGCTGCATCCCGTATGCTGACCTGTTTGGAAAAGAAACGTGAAAAACGTAATGACTGATGAAATTTAAATGTTTCCACATACGTAAACTTTCACTTTCTCCCGTATGCCTTTACACATTACAACAGGGGTGTCAAACTCATTTTGGTCCAGGGGCCGCATACAACTATATATGAGCTCAAGGGGGCCGGAGCACGAAAAACACTGCAAAAATTTGAAAATATAAAAAAATATATGGATAAAAAAATGTGCTGAAACAAGTGCAATACAAAATCTTTTTTATTTAAGAGCTCATAGCAGAGCAAGCAGATGACATGGGGGGCATGAGCTTTGATTTTTTTTAACAATATAGCTTTGAACAATAAAAAAAATATGTAAGAAATGTTCCAGGTTACATTAATGACAAAAATCAAAGCCAAGTTAGACCTCCAGTCTCCCCAAAATAATAAAAAAGTATATTTTTCCAACACACCTCTTGTAGTATGACCACGAGGAGACTGTTGATGTGTGGAGTGATTTTGGAGTCATAATAATGCTTAACAGTGGAGTTATTAATTAATATTTGCAATAAGAATTCACCCAAAATATAAAAAAGTATATTTTTCCAAAACAGCTGTTGTAGTATGACCACGGGGAGACTGTTGACTTGTGGAGTGATTTTGAAGTCATAATACTGTATAACAGTGGAGTTATTGATTTTTGTTTGCACTCGGTGTCCAGCTTTCCCTTTGCGACAGCGACATTTTTCCAACGAGGGTGTCAAGATTAAAACAAAGTGTCCGCTACCTGCTCTCAGAGAACCGAGCCTTCATGAGCGCCTTCTAGTGAGCCGCGGCTACACGTGCAGTGTTAAGCTAACCGGCGCGCACAGAAGCGCTGCGTCACGATATTATAAAAAAAATGTAATAAAATTAAATGGGCCGGATGAAAGAGCTAGGCGGGCCAGATCCGGCCCGCGGGCCTTGACTTTGACACATGTGCATTACAACATTCACAGTATTTTAAAAAGGTGCCGCGATGCTCCTGATGGCCAGACCGCCACTGATGTGAAACGTTATCCTACTATATATGTATGGTAGGCCTACAAGCAGATACAGTTAGCTAACGTAGCTCCTCAGGATTAACTACCTATACTCTCCAAGCTGTATCGCTCGCACATTTTCTCTATTAGGATAATTTCGCTAACTGTAAATGTTACTACACGTGTATTACAATATAGTTAACCAACTTAGCCTGTCAAGATAGCCTAACTAACTACCTCATTCTTCAAGGCTGCTTTTACGTGCACATTACCTCAAAAATAGGATAATTTCACTAACCGTGTACATTACAGAGTTAGTTAACTACACGACATTTAAACCATAATGTCACTTACACGTTGTTGAGCACTTCTCTCCATGTTCTCGTGGCGCCGTGTGTCGCAGACCAAGAGTCATGGACAGCCGTTTTGGAGATAATCCCCGACTTTTGCATGGCCAATAACCACACTGCCACCTCTTGGACAAGAGTGGTAGAACAGGCATTCCCTGGTCTCTGCGCGCAAATCGTTTCCTTAAAATCCATCCGAGAGAATCGTGCCAAAATTCACGAGAGAAGGATGACGCAACTGAGCGAGCAAATAGGAACCTGCGAATGCAAATCATGTTGTGCAGCTTTGCAGATCTGAAGTTACAAGTGCAAATTCGAAGACGCGCATGCAAATCATGTTGTGCAGCTTTGCAGATCTGAAGTTACAAGTGCAAATTCGAAGACGCGCATGCAAATCATGTTGTGCAGCTTTGCAGATCTGAAGTTACAAGTGCAAATTCGAAGACGCGCTTTCACAAGTTGTGAAATATGCTTGCAGTTTGCTTTTTGCAGATGTGTGGATCTGAAGTTACACTTACAAACTCTGAGATGCGCGTTTACAAGTTGCGAATTACGGGTTTTAAAAGTGCAAATCTTAGTCTGCTCTTCTTCAGATATATGGCACTAATCTACCTTCATACAGACCAAGGTACTTTTTATTATTCTGTTTCTGGACATAATGGAGAGAAGCTTAAACCAGAAACGAGTGTTTTTTTCGTTTTTTCGTTTTTGTGCCTCAGATAGTGGTATTGGTGGTATTTAGATGCCGATGCCACGAATTGAGCCAGTGTGCACGTCGCATGTCCACACACAGGACAGTCTGTGCAAAGCGTCAGTCAATTGAAAACCGGACATTTTCATGAACCTATAAAGAAAAAAATCCTCAGGAGCCTCAGACAGGACGTAAAAATGTCCGGCCAAAAGAGGACGTTTGGTCACTCTTTAATAAAGAAATAACTTTGTCAAACGGAAGAACTTTTATTTTGAAGAGTACCAGGCAAAGAAGCGTACGAGCCCCGCCCACCACTAAAACGGAATATGGTAGTGGAAATTTTGTTTTTGGTGATTGGAACAGAAAACGAGAAATTGAGCCGAATTTTCGTTTTTTCGTTTTTGACAAAAAACGAAAAAAACACTCGTTTCTGGTTTCAGCTTCTCTCCATTATGTCCAGAAACAGAATAATAAAAAGTACCTTGGTCTGCACCGTTGCACAACACTGCCATCTGCTGGATGTTCGGTGAAGGGTGTACCGCTATTTGTATTCAAATCTGGTGGCATTTATTTGTGAATCGGGTGAGCGGTAGGAATGTCTCAAAATTACGTCATCGCGAGAAAAGCAAAAAATGGATCCACAAAAGCAAAAAATGGATCCACAAATGCTGACTCCACACACAAAGTCAAGGACATTTATTTTCAAATCTCGAAAATATATTTACAAATCCACATTTATTTATACAAATTCGTTTATTTATTTGTATGTCACATTTTTATATTTGTATTTTGTATTTTGGTATTTATAAATGTATGCATATGTATACAAATCATATTGTACGCATTCAAATCATATTGTACGCATTCAAATCATATTGTACGCATTCAAATCTTTTTGAGACAAAATTATCCCCATAAGATTCTGTCCTGTAATGAAACACGTCACATCTGAAGAGAGTTTTCTAAACTTTGTGGTCCAACAAAGCCTCACTCAAAGTGTTCTCAAAGAAAAACCTTTAGATTAAACAAATTTTGAATTTTGATTGACTGCTGTGAGTTTGTTTAGTCGTGCTGTGTGTAGCAGATGGGTGGAGTTATTCACACTGAACTTTAGAGCACAAACACACAGCTGTTTTAAAAAAATATATATTTTTAACAAAAGAAAAATGAATTTAATTTAATAGAAATCTAAACTCACCTGTAGTTCCTCTGTTGGTCCTCTGGATGTCACTGTAGCTCCACACTCTGTTTTTAACTCTGCGTGAGGAAGAACACAGTGTCAGCTGAAGATGATCAACCACGTTTCCATACACTTACTGTCGGCTTCTGTCCAGACTCTGTGAAAAAAAAGTCACATTTAACAGCAAAAATATGAATTAAACCAGAGAGAAAAAAACAAACAAACAGGGAAGTATGACAAAAGAGGTAAAAAAAATATATGTAAAGGAACGCATGAAGAGATAAAATGTGCTTCCTTTGATCTGCTCAGGAAAAGTGAGAACAGCGTATTTGGACAAAGAAAACACAACAACAACAAAGAAAGTATTTATTTCTCAATGACTGCTGATCCAGCTCGTTAAGGGGAAAGGGAAGCAACATAAAACCAGATGTATTCTGTAAAATAGAGTTAGAGTTAGGATTTCAAAAAAGGACAAAAGACAAAAAAGGGCCAGTGGATGCTGCTCAAACCAATGCTACTATAACCAAAAGAAATAAACCAAAAACAGAGAGAAAACTTTACTATGTAACTTTCATTTTATGACCAAAAAACTAAACTAAACTAAACTGAGGGAATTTAAATAAAGTATTTCTGCATGTGTAATAAATAATCTGCATTTTAATTATACATGGCCCAGGTAGTTAAACAGTATCACATTTAACAAGTGAACTCAATAACTGACTGTCAGGCTCCCCAAACTGAGTAAAACTAGTCCTCCAAATTGGATCTTGTGGTTTGGAGGCCTGGTGCTGGGTGCCACTTCAGGCAGGATCCTCTTCAGGGTGTAATGAAGATCAAGAATAAGAAACCACACACCTAACTCAGCATGTACATTATAAAACCACGTTCCGAGCAGATTAGGACATATTAGTACAAAGACGACATGAATGGTTTTGTGAGTGAGGGCTCTGTGTCACCGAGTCCTCATCCTGTTATATTTATTCAACTTTAATCTCTATCTTTAACAATCAGAGAAACTATAGTTCTCTTTACAGGATGGAATGAAATGCTGAGAAACAGACCGACTGTTAATATTTTTAAAAAGTTTTCTGACACTTCTTAAAAAGCCAGAAAGGCCTCGCAACCCACGGGTGAAGTTTTTGGTGACCCCTAGTGGAGCCAGGATCCCCAGGTTGGAAATCAGTGACCAAAACATTGAATTTAAGATGATAAAAAAACAGATAAGGCAGCAAATTATCCCATATTGTGAAACAGGAAACACATGTGAGAAGACTTTAACCATTTGTTGCATTCCCCAGCTGCCTGGTTCTCATGTATTTGCAGAACCAAGTTGTGACCATTAAGTCTTTTCTCTTCTGACACTAACTAAAAGAGCCCTCAAGAAAATAAGAAAAAAAGAGAAATGAAAATCAGAATGAATCTTTCATTATTCTTTTTGTAACTCCACCGATTCATCCTGGCATCACTTATTTCTCTGCAGACTGTAAAAATGATCCCACAATGCAAAAGAGAACAAGCGCACAGTCAGACTCCCTGCAGGAACATTACAGGACTGATTCCTCTTCAGGAACTTAAACATCACATTATGTCTCCAGTAGTTCCAAAATACTTGTACAGATTTTTGTGATGTTTTGACTTATGGTGCATGTTGGGAATTAGGGAGATCAGCCTTAGTGAAAGCGCAGTGTCGAGTTTTCATCTCTAACGCTTTGTTTCATCATCCGTCCATCACGAGGCGATGATGAAAGGCCGCTCGTTGTGCCTCCGGTGAACGACTGACGCTGTCGGATCTAAATTCCACATCAGACCTCCTCACTAAGGCAGACAGCCAGAGGTTATTAGAAGGAGGTTCAGGTTCGAGCACCTCCTCGTGCACACACATATCAGTGCTGCCTGTGATCTATGATTCATGTGCGCTCATTTAAAATAGTGTGAAATATTTAAAGTTGGCTGGTCGGCCTCAGAGGGTCGACTGACTGACCTCTCCACTCTTATTACTGCACAGAGGAGGAGGAGGAGGGAGGTAATAAAAGTGAGAGATAATGGGGCCTGGATATAAGAGATGGATGGATAGTTGGATACAAGTTTCATGTATCAATAGTTGATCATAATCAAATGAACTGGCAGTTTGGTTCACTGGTTCATGTTTGCATTTCTTGTTTGGGTGTAAGATGATTTGATGCTAACTTTTGACAAAATAACATCTGTTCCTCCTGTTGATGCTACACTGACTTGTAATCAGGTGAATGATGTCTCTGTCATTCGTACGTCTGTTCTCACACTATGTAACTTTGGGCTCCGGGTCGGGAGAAGTACGTATCACTTTACGGCACTAAGTCACACACCACCAACTATTTGACTGATTTTGGTCAAACTGGATCATATTTTTTGGAGAAAATGGGATTTACAGAGTTTCCCGATGGACAGTGAAGTAAACTGCTGCCAACTGTAGCTGCTGTTAGTCAGTTTGTTAGCCGGGCTGCCCGGGCTGTGAGCTCAGAGCACCGGGGGAGTGTTAGTGTTTTGGACCACTGGGAAGAAGAGAAGGTTTACAGGCCCAGGGCACAGGGAAAATGCTGATGGAAAGCAGAGCCGGTGTCGTGCCAGAACCGGAGCTGGGCGAGTGGGCAATGTAACCGGGCTCAGCAGCCTCTATGGACATAATGACAGAGGAGAAGAGACTGAAGAGGACATTGACGGAGGAAGCTATGAAGAGAAAAGGAGAGAGTAAATGTGGGACTGACTTTTAGTGGTTGGTGAAATAAAAAGCTGAAAGACAGACACCGAACTGGGCTTCTTGTCAATGTTGCTTTACAGCCAAAAAAGCTGTTCAAACTTTTTGTTTTTTTTAATCAAAATCAGGTCACATTATTATAGAGGGAGACTTGAAGAACCAGTAATCAGAACTCCAAAGAACCTTTAAAATGAAAAAAGATAAAAATTGTGTGTGCAATTGTGAGTTCAAGAACCTTAAAAGGGTTCTTCAGAATAAAAAGTTTCTCCAGAGAACAAGAAGACGAGCTAGTTTTTCTCAGAGTGCAGATGAAGCAAATCCCAGTCCACATGGAAAGTGCCGCCATCTGTCACCACAGCAGTTAATGGTATTTTCCCAGTGACGTCTCCACCTCTCTGCTGCAGATAAACGTACCTGATTGGCTGTCTGAAGACTTTTCTAAAATGCCTCTGGGCCTTCTTCAGTCTGCAGCATCGCCTCTGATGTTCCCAACAAAATGTTGAGAGGAAGGTCAAGGGGATGAAGTGATAGAGAAGACATGCATCGATCTATCTATCTATCTATCTATCTATCTATCTATCTATCTATCTATCTATCTATCTATCTATCTATCTATCTATCTATCTATCTATCTATCTATCTGTCTGTCTATCTGTCTGTCTGTCTGTCTGTCTGTCTGTCTGTCTGTCTGTCTGTCTGTCTGTCTGTCTGTCTGTCTGTCTGTCTGTCTGTCTGTCTGTCTGTTTCACAAGGACTTATCTTCCTCGTCAATCTTTAGGAGGAAGTTTCTTAAGAGAAAACGCAAAACTAAAGTTGTTCTTCCATACTAATACTTTCTAGTTTGAGTTCTGTCAAAATGTACAACTCAAATGTGTATATTCCTAACCTCTTCAGCTCTAGCAGCTTCTTTGAACACCACTTACAAAATAATGTGTAAGTTTGAAAGAACTGAGAACACACGGCATGATTTGCTAAAGCTAATGCGCTGCACAGTAGCAATTCGACAAAGTAGACGATAAAAAAAGCAATAAAATATTGCAATTGTCATTTCTGGTAAGTTCACAACAGTTGGAAACACTACCTACACTAACACTACTCTGCTGAAAGCACACTATGCCTGAAGTACACAGTGTACTACATCTGTGTACAAATGGAAGTATCTGAATTGAGACACAGCTAAAATAGGAATGAAACGAGGAAGAAAGAAGGATTGGAAAACTTACTGGCATGTAGCAGCACTCAGTAATTTGGTAAGGAGGAGGAGGCAGGGGGTGGGGCATGATGGCTGAATGTGTCAAACAGAAGAAATGATGCAATCTGGTAACAAATTCGAGAGAGATTTTTATTATGAATATGGCACCTGTAAGATGGTCAAAACCGGGTTACAGAAAGACAACCATGTATGTGACATGTTCTTCTGAACAGATGAGAACCTAGTAAACTTATAAAATAACAACTGCTATAAAAATGAAGTATGTACATTTTCGGATTTGCAGCATTATTCATGGTAAATGAACTCAAAAAGATGTCTTTCAAATAATAATAATAATAATAATAATAATAAAAAATAAGCCAGGCACTCAAAGTTAGCATCAGTTAGTCATGTGTTTTTTCCCTCTTCTGCAGGGAAAAAAAATCAACACAAAAAATAGAAATGTACCATAGTTTTCTCTTTTTTAATATTTTAATTTGTTTGTATTTAGAATTTTATAACACTGTTAACATTGATAATAAGAGATTCCCTCTCTCCCGTATTTCAGCTACTTGGCACCAAGTTCCTCATAAAAGAATCTGTATAATTGTACAAGAAATAGTTAAAAACACAGACACAGTTTCTTCACAGGTAAATGAAGTGATTTTCAATATTTGTAATTCTTAAACACTATGTATTTTTGACAGCAGCTGTGATTAAGGTTTTTACGTTTTTAAAATCACCAGCAAAGTTTTCATTTTTCGACATAAAACACAGAAAAAACATTGAAACAGCTTGGACCGGCTGTTTGTTTTTTGTTACATGTGGGTGTATTTCCTGGTTTCTTCTGAGTTATGTGCCCTCCCCAAAAATCCCCAAACTCCGCCCCCTAAAATCACCCCATTTTTTTTCTTTACCAAATGGGGCCCTGACGTTCATTTGTGCCCCGCCCACCCTGCTTTCACGCAAAAACCACTAAAAGTAGAAAACGCTAAAATCCAGAGGAGCTCCGAAACAAAATGCTCCTGAAACGACTGAATTCAACATTCAACCACAAACGATCCACCAATCAACCGACAGATCGAGCGGCCCGGATCACATTCCTCTTACTAAACACAAGAATAAATAAATCCATCATTAAATTTCAGAACCTACGTTGTTTTTTTTGTTTAGCTGCGATAACAAGACATTGATTCGTTACAGAAAGCACAGACGCTACAGATTGTTTTTCCTGATGTGAAGGGGGGAGGATTAGAGGCCCGGGTGGGTTTGACAATACAGACTTTATTCTTCCAACAGGCCTCCATCTTGTCCCCGTTTGGGCTCGACAGACTTTAAAAAAACAAAAACAAACAAAAACCACTGGACCAAAAATAAATAAAAAAAACACAAAGAAAACGAGGGATTGATCACGTGAAACGCATCGGACGAACTTACTAAACATGCAGTTCAGTTTCCAAAACACCTATAAAAATAGATTTATAGTGCGAAATATTTTTTTCTTCTTTTAGTTTCTTTAGAAATTTTTAAAACCGTTTTTTATTATGTGTCCTGAAATAGTGATTTTTTATTTTATTTTCTCCCCCCTTTGAACCACTTGTGTAACTTTGTTCGTCCCGTGAGAGAAGTTTGCGCAGGAAGTTCAACAAGTTCGGTGGGAACCAATGAAATACACCCAATGCACACAAGAAGCCCCAAGGAACTCTGGGAAAATGTTTCACAACTGAGAATTTTTATGTTTTTTTGTTTTTATTTCCAGGACTATATGTAAAAATGCTACTTTAGGCTTTTCCTCATTGTAATTTATGTAATTTATGTATTAGTTATCCAATACTGTTGTATGCAAGAGCCGGAAACTGCGATTCCCAGAATTCCTTAGTGGCAAAAAACATGGCTCGATAAACCTTTGAGCTAGTTAAAGAATCTTTTCATCTCTGAGAGAAAGGACAGCAAGATAAAGAGGTTTGTATAAGACTACACAACAGCAAAAAGCAATAGCAGAGAGAGAAAGAGAGAAGGTTAGAAAAACAAAAACAAAAAAATCTAAATAATAAACAAGGTTTTACAAAGACAAAAAGGAGCAGCGAAAATAAATGGTGGACTCTACAAATGTTTTTTTTCGCTTTTTGCAAAGGCCACCAAACACGAAATTTCCACAAACCTCCACTGGTTTCACTAAGACTGCAGATAGAGGGAGATCGAGAAAGAGACGGGGCGAAAAGACAAAGGGGGTCGTCATATGTTGACTCCACCCCCTTTACCTGTAAGCCCCGCCCATCGTCATCCATCCCCCTCCACACTAGAGAGAGCACAGAGAAGACAAAGGACAAAAACAGCTACAGTAGCTCAGTATATACTGCATATAGTCAACACACACAGAGAGAGAAGTCGCCATGAAAGACTTTTTGACAGCCAGTGACACTAAAACACATTGGTAACACGTTTTTACGGCTTAATCACACTGGGTAATAAGGATGACGAGATGGTGAAGACGAGGGCTGCCAACTTTAAAAAGATGGATGTCGTGACAGTTTTTTATTTTTTTATTTTACCATTTTAATTATTACTTGTTCTCATCTTTTTTTTAGCTCTTTTTACCAAAAAACAAAAAACAAATGAACAAGAATCACAGTGCTTTTTAAAAAACACCAAACTTTTTTTTTTTTTTTGGCAACAGAGGCTGGGGAAGAAAAAAAAACACGAAACGACGACAAAGACGACTTTTTAAAGGAATGTGATTTTTTCTCTTCCTCAAAAAAAATCTTTATTTTTTCGTAGTTATTGGATTGATTGTTTGATAGATTTGATTGAAAATGCATGTCTTTATTACAATCTCCTTGTTGATATGTGTTTTTTTTTTTTAATCACAGGGTCCGGCGATGAGATGGAAGAGAGTGGATTCTTTTTGTGGAGGTGATTCTGGTTTAGGAAGAAGACGTAGAAGAAGAGGAGGAGGAGGAGAAGGAGGAGGAAAACACAAAGTAGTCAAACAGGAGCCGGTCGAGGTTTTTTAACATTCATTTTTCAAGTTAGTGACACTAGTGTATTAACCTCAGTCTCACTGAGAATTAAAAGTGATTGAGTTAGAAAATACAAAAAAACTATGAAGTCTAAAATTCACCCAATCAACTCCATGTATCTATGCGGAGCTGCCCCTCGTGGCCCAATCAGATTTTCTCAGACAAACAAAGGAGGGGATGTAAAGGATGAAAGTAGAGATGTTGTTGATTTAGAGGTTCTAAGGTTCTTGCTGTGGTTTTGACTTTCCTGAAGGTCAGATGAGGAAAAAGGAAAATCGTTCCCCCTTCAAAGAAAACGAACACGACGATCAGTCTGTCAACGAGCTGTGGGTTCGTTTACAGCACCCACATCAGCCAGCTGAATCAGGGTTACTGGACGGTCGGTAGCACCATGAATCTGTAGATCGACAGGTAGAAATGTAGACGTGAAGATTAAAGATCAGGTAGGATAGAGAGAGAGAGAGAAATGACAGATTGAGATGGAAAGAAGATGTATAGGAGGTTATGTTTGGTGCGAGACCTGTAGGTAAACTCCTGGGATAAAAGAGGAAGTAGTAACATTCGATAATTCACAGGTCATTACCCGGCTGAAATTGCTTTTTTTTGTTTTTATTCGTGATGCTTGATTCGTAAGTTAAATCTGAGCTAGAATATTTTATAAAAAAAAAGGAAGAAATGAAAGAATTAATTCTCTAAACTATTCCCTCAATCGAGAAACGTCCTCAAAAACCTTTTTTCAAAAGATTATTAACTCTGAGACCTTTGAGAGCTCCCCTCTTCTGAGTTTAAAAACTTTTCTTTTTCAAGCCTTGATCACATCAAGATACAATACGGAGGAGCGCCACATAGAGTTTTCTGTCTGTTACAAATCCCTGTACCATCCTCCTTTAAATACACACAATCAGCATCTTCATAAAGATGCAACAGAAAAAAGTAAAATAATAAAAATTATCCCCATCAGGCTCCAGCGGAGTCCTTAGGCAATATGAATTCTCTGTAGGCAAAAAAAGGGATTCTTTACAATAAAGAATAGTCATTTTTTTTGTTCATTTGTTCAAGAGAGGAAAAAACATTGCTGATCGCAAGGAACAGGAGCAGAGAGACTGAGAGAGGAGGAGAGGATGAAGAGGAAGAAGAGGAGAGACAAAAGATAGAAAAAGGGGGACATGTTTGAGGGTCATTCATGTCTATTACACAAGCTCAGTTGCTCAGATTCAAAGTGCTAGAGTACATTTGTCATCCTTTCCTGTCCTTTCTCCCCTCTTGGAAACACAGTGCTGTGTTGATAAAAGTAGCAAGTAAATAGTCTTTCTTTTTATTTTGTTACTAGTGAGCAGTCTTTTAGTTTGACACAGTTGTCGATTCCAGAAACACAGTAATGCGGTCTTGAACGTTTTGCGTTAATCCTCCTTCCTCTCGAGAGTCGTCTGCGTGGTGTGGATCCCGTTGCTGTACACAGGAAACGGTAGTGTCGAGAAAAGTCCCTCTGCTGTGGTGAAAACATTGGCTGCGGACGGCATCTGGCCACCCAGGGTTCCATTTGCACCTGTGGCTGCAGGAGATCCGACAAAGGGGCCGGCGGCTGCTGCTGCCGACATGTTGAGCCTGTGGACGTGGTGGTAGAGCATCTCCATGGGCGTTTTAGGGTCCAGGCCGAACCCCGAGCTGTCTACAAAGTTCATGGCAGCATTGGGGAGGAGGTTGCCTTGCGCCATAGCCAGGGTGACGTCCGCCGGTGCATACCTGATGGTTCCTGTGGTGTAGACCCGTGGAGCCGTCGTGTTGGTGGAGGCCAAAGTTCCCGTGACTCGATGGACCAACGGGAGCACCACATTACCGGCCTGCAGACGTTGAAGTGCCTCAAGATCGCCAGAGTACAGCAGTGTAGAGGAAGAGCTTGATGAGGACGAGGAGGACGAGGAAGAGGAGGAAGAAGAGGTGGTCGGGGTGCCTTGTTGCTTGTCCCTTGGGGAGGCGGAGAGAGGAGGGGATAGGGGGTCGGCAGAGGAAGCGCTGGAGGGTGGAGCTAAACTCGCAGCACTGGAAGCAGAGGACGGGGCGGAGCTTCCATTGTAAGGAGGCTTCCTCACTCCTCCTGCTCCTCCCTCTGTTCCAGGAGGAGTAAGGACGGAGTCGGGAATGGCTACTTGGAGAGAGCCTCCCTGCGGTGAGGGGAAAGTCTCATGGCTCCCTGGAGCAGCCGGCTTGGAGGTCATGCTGTACGGGGACTCGTTTCGGGAAATCTCCCTGTTGGGTGGGTAGTTCCAGATGCTGCTGTCATTGTCGAAGTTGATTGGTTCTGCCATCTCTGTCTTGATTTTCAGGACAGAGGACGTTGCACCTGCACTGTTTGGGGAGCCGGAGGCGAGGAGGTGGGAGGAGCTGGCAGATGTGGCCTGGGAGGGGTCAACCAGCGGTGTGGTATCTCCCATGGCAACAGGGCTGGGGGTGGTTGAGGAGAGACGGACCCTCCTACTTCGAGATCTGTCCCATTTCTGCACTTTCCTCCTCTTCCGTCTCTTCTGGAGTTTGCCTCCGGCATTTCCACTGTCACAATCTTGCACGCCTCCATCCTCTTCCTCATCGTCATCCTCCTCTTCTTCCTCCTCCTCTGATGAAGAAGATTGAGAGTTGTGCAACTGTACTTCTTCACCTTCTCCGTAGTGCTCTACCTTAATATGAAGACCACCAAGATTACCCAGTCCACTGATAGTGCCCAGTCCCCCTAACCCTCCCAGTCCTGCTAACCTCGCCAGCCTTCCTCCTCCTCCACCTCCTCCCCCCGTTGCCTCCTCCTGCTCCTCCCCCTCTCCATCTGAAGGTTCCAGGCTGTCATCACTGTCCTGGCTCTCTGGGTTACTCGAGCTGTCTCCTTCTTCCTGACGCTTCATCTCCTGTTCTGAGGAACAGTGTGGTTGGCTGGGCTGCTGCTGACGCTTACTGTCTGTCTCCGGGTCCTCGCTGCGTTCTGATTGGTGGCCTGGCTTCCCCTCGGACTTGGCGTTCTCATTGTCTGTTGAGAAAAGAAGCAAGTTTAAAATCGAGGAATCCAAAATATTCCAATACAGTCATGTAAACTACCGTCACACTACCGAGGAGATTTACAGACTTTCCTGATGGAAAGATTGCTAAATAGCAAGCTGCTACCATTGGCTTGGTCAGATGTGTAGCCAACTGAACTGACTCAGCCTCAAGATGTCAGGAGCCAAACCCGGCAAGGAAACCGCCTCAGTAGGCTACTGTATTCACTGCCAGACTGACCACCGCTAGTTTTAGAGGTTGTGTTTGGTTCTTGGGTCTGGCCATGGTCACCGGAAGGTAGAAGCTGACACCAACTCATAGTGCTAGCTACAATTCTTTGTGGTTGGGGTTTATATATCAATAGATAAATAGACAGCTAGATATCCACGATTGGTCTCTCCCTTTTACAGGAAAATACTTAACACAAAACATAACACAAAAATGTGGAAGTAAAGAACACTCTGCTTCCTGTTTCATTAGGACTTCAAAACAGTTCATAATATTCCAACGACTAAAAATCATTGTTGCGTGAAAACAAAGGCAACAGGCTATCCCTTAAATCCTGTTCTGCACTTGATATTCAGGATTCAGGGTTGTTTGAATTCTCATATGGTGAATCCCAGGTGTTGATCCTTTTATTTTTTTTTCCAGGACAGGATTTCCATGTGTTGTGTTGTGTTGTGGAAGCACTGATGTGTGTTCAGTATCTGTAGCTGCCGCTGTGGCATGTTGGCTCTGTCCAGACCATTACACACACAACACACACACACTTTAAACCCTGCCAGCACACACTGAGGCCAGCGGCTGCCCAGCTGGCAGCGCTCCGACTCCCTCGTGGCACCTGAAATGTCGACTCAATTGCTTTGTCTGGGGGCAAACCTTGTATCTCCATTAACTGCGCTTTCCAAGCAAAGCTGATTTATTCTCAGGGTGGAATCAAAAATGTACTTGTGGTCTTAAGTGTTTTCCGGGGAGGGTTTGGTTTATTGACAGTATTTATAAAAATACCACATATCAGGGTTTAACAGGTATAAAACCTTAAAGTCCAGGACTTATTTCCATTGTCAGACATTATGTTTTCACAGTCAACCAAACTTATCAAGATGGAGACATTTCAACAACTACAAACTGAATTTTTATTGATCTTTGGATGATAGGTCATCAGGGCTATTTGGACTGTTCTGAACTGGAAATGTGGAGTTTGAAAAATAGAATACAATCGGACTGGATCCACATAAAAGTTGACTTCTGCTGCTTAGATTTTGATAATCTTTCTCTGATCTTTGAAAGGTCCCTCAACCATAGACTGTATAAAATCTGGACATAGTCTCCTTAAGGTCCCCCACAGGTTTCTAAAGAGATGCTGTGAAGTTCAGTGTGGTGGCTCTGGTTTTCTACATCTTGGCAGTCCTGCCGCTGCCAGCACGAGGACGAATCTGAAAAATGGTCAAAGAGGTGGATCATCGGTGGAGCTGAAGCGGGCTGAATGAAGGCTGGTTACTGAACACAGACACCTGTGTTGACACTAATATGTCAATCAAAGCGTCCATGCTGTTAATTCTGCCTAACTTTAAGTCTTAATATAATTTGAACAGGTGAGTTCTATAAAAATCAGCACAGTGTCATGAACGGGGAAATTAGCTACAGAGACCAAAACTGCCAGGCTGTAAACATGTTTATTTCTGCTGTGAAGTTGAACATTTGAACATGGGGACTTATGGAGACTGACTCACTTCTGGAGCCAATCTCAAGTGGATGTTTGAGGAACTGCAGTTTTTGGCACTTTCTGTGTTGGCTTTACTTCACAGCCACAGAGGTTGATGCTTGCCCTCAACATTACACCAATACTGATACTCAAAAGCAACTTAAATGATCACATTGGCTACGCTCTCTTGAGACCAAAACTAGCACAGCCTGTTCTTACCCCCAACTTGTCAAATGTGGCAGTTTGGTCAGTAGCCCTATACATCAATATACAATGCTGTAGATTCTCCTCGAGCATCATTTCTTGGATACGCCTCTCTGGCATAACTTTTTGATGTGCCATTAAAGTCAGGTGATAGATGGTCAAGAGATGGAAGAGGTTTGGGAAGGAAGGATGGGTCAAACACATCTGTTTGTTTGACTTTACTCTAGACTTTTCATCTCCCGTATGAAACCAGAACTTTGATTATGTATGTAATGTGTTATGTTACATACACTAAGAAAGGTATGTTGCGTTGTGTTGTGTTACAAACTGTAATGAGACTCAAATTGTGACCTTTTCCTACCAGTTTTTGTTCCTAATTCAAACCAAACTGCAGTTCAAACTGCAAAAATTTTCTCAGCAAGCTTTATTTTGAAAGTCTTACCAGACATTGCATATTTGATTTACCTAACTTGACCGTGGAGCCTTGCTAAACTGACATGAGACTGGAACCTACAGCATCCTAGTTTGAATCAAAGGGCTAAACCCAAGCTGCCATGTTTGATAAGTTGGGAGTGAGAATGTGAACGAACGTACTGACCAACACCCACAATTATGTACGTTTCTTTTTTAAAAGATGCTCTTTAATTTCATAAAAGAGCTGTTTAATGCAGTGCTTATCAAACAAACAGGAGAATTGCAGTGGATTAATCTACATTTGTTGCTCTTGTGAGTACTTGATGAGACTGACTCACTTGTTATGTAAATCTTTTTGCTCTCATATATATATATATATATATATATATATATATATATATATATATATATATATATATATATATATATATATATATATATATATATATATATATATATATATATATACATATACATATATACATATATACATATATACATATATATATATATATACACACACAAATAATGAAAACAGATTTTTGGCACCTTCACTTGTGTTTTCTCCGCCTCTGTGGAAATTGCATCTGGACAGAACAAAGGTCAAAGGCCAGACATCTCATTTTAGACTATGTTGAGTACCTCAGGCCTGTTGGAGCCCAGCTGAAGCTGGACGCCTCCTGCAGCAGCTGGCATCAGTTTACAGCCGACAGCGTTCCAGAATCATTCTCCTCCAGCAAGAATAACAGCTGGCACTGATTCCCATCATGCCAACACAGGCCGCAGGACTTGATAATATTATGCTCAAGGTGGAGGCCATGTATTGGTTTAAATTCAACTATACTGGCAGCGTGTGAGCTTTGTCTTCAGCAGAATTGGCTGCTTTAAATGTTGGTGACACGCAGTAAGTTAATCTTTGATTTGTATGTCTGGATCTGAATTTAGATGCCATTATTTTAAAGATCTAATTTATTCTTCTGTATGGATGCTCCCATGAGGTTAAGTCCATGCAGTGTTAGTTATGTTTCTTGTTAAATGTTTTTTTTTTTTTAGGGTTGCCAACACACAGACAGAAAAGCTGTTTTTCATTTCTCTTTATTTTGATTAATTATTCACAAAGCATGTAATAATTATTTTGAAAGATCTTTGTCTGTGTGTGTGTGTGTGCGTGCACATGTGCTTGACCTGTCTCTGTGTGTGTGTGTGTGTGTGTGTGCTTGTCCTGTCTGTGTGTATGTGTGTGTGTGTATGTGCATGTGCTCTTACAGGCACACTCAATTAATAACCACATTTTGAAGATGGTTAAAAGATGAAAGCGACATTCAGTACATTACATTTGCATCTTAAGTTATCGAATGTTGGACATTGGATTGATGTAAATAAGCTTGCTAGATAGCTTGTGATTGACGTAGATTAACTAGCTATAGTCACAGTTAACTAGTGTTTTGCTCAGTAGCAAAACACTAGTTAACTATCTGGCTAACGACTGATATTGACTAGTTTAGCTTTAGTTAACATTAGCTAACTTAAAATGTGACTCTACAGTTCGCTTTTATCTTTTAACCATCTTCAAATGACTGTCTTTTTAACATAGACAAGCTAGCACGCAGCCTTTAAGTACAGGAAGTGGATGAGGTTCTGACCGAAGCTACCGCAGAGCTAAATGATTTATTTATTTCCCCTGTTCTGTAGACAGAATTAGACAAAACCAGCTACTTATTTCTCATTTTGTGAATGATGTGTTTTCACAACTGAAATGTTGGCTAATTCATTTGTAGCGTTAGCTCTTTGTAAGTAAAAATAAAAATTCTTCCTCACACGTAACAAAGTCAGTTCCATCAGAGCACATTCAATGAAAAATAACAAGAAATGCCCGAAATGTGCCTTGATTTGTCACCAAGCACAAAAAAAATCAGCATCATGGACTGGTGTTTTGGTGAATCCTTTGTTCTGTGGTGCTTTGTGCCCCTTTTTTGAGGCATTTTGTGTTATTATGTGAAGTTTGGACGATTTTGCGTCGTTCTGTAGAGTTATGCCGTGTTTTATGTCATTTTGTGGCAGTTTGCAGCGCTGCCAGTGAGTGCTCAGTCCCTGCAGCTGTTGGCGTTCATCACCATCCAGCCTGGCACAGACGGTACGCTGGCACCAACTGATAAAATATCTCTGGCTTCTCATACACAGGCTGTATCTCTTACTGCTGGTTTATTACACTGATATACTGCTTGTAGGGAATCATACAGGTTTCATAAGAATATTATCTGAAAAATGACATAATTTTCTGATTTTCTGTTCCATCTTTTCATACTCCTACCTCTCAGCAGAGTGTTATTTACTCTCTTCGCGATTTCTAAGTTGCCTTTTTCTCTTTGTTTTTCCTTCCTTCCTTTCTTTACTTTCCTACCTACCAGAGTTTTCTTTGGACTCGGACTCAGAGTCTGAGGTTTCGGAAGACTCAGAGGTTTTTTCAGGCAGGTTGGGCAGCTGGGCAATGTCCATGGGTGTGTCTTTGTACTCTGGATTACTGTGAAGAAACAAAAAGATTTATTTCAGTAAGTGACATAACATTTACAACATTAACATTAACATTTGCTCATTTATTTCTATCATTCAATCTCAAATAAAAGCTGGTTTTCACAATAAAATGACTCATGTTAAAGTCAACATGAGGTATTCTTATTTATTTTGCAGAAAAGGCCAAAATAGTTTCTAGGCTTCTGAGATTTTAGACTTAAATTCCGTAAATCTTTACTTCTGTTTCTTCCCTCACATTTAAAATGGCTTGTAGTGGATGTCTTTGTGTTACAATATAATTCCCATTTAATAAACTCATTTAACTAATAAATTAATCGGTTGCATAAGTGGAACCATTTATTCATCCATCATTGTTTGCTTATTCTTGCAGTCATGTGCATATTCCTTCATTAATCTGGCTTCTTTATACATCTTCGTTAATGTTTGGGAATCAAAGAATCCCTTGTGCCGAGTTGACCTCTGACCTTAGGACATAGTTGACCCAGATAACGTTTTTCTCGTTGGCGTTCTTGGCGTTGATGGCGATGGTGGCGCTGGACTGGATCCAGATGTAACCACCGTTCTTCTGGATCCACCGGTAGTACTTTGTCACACATTGACCCTTGTTCATCACTGAGAGGAGACACAGAAACATACAGTGGTTTGTCATGGTGAATTTTGTTTGATATTCTGTGCTGTTGCTAACTGTTGGACATCACACTGACCGAGCAGCTTGTTCTTCACGAGAGAGAGAGAAGAGGAAGGAGGGATGAGTTGGACAGAGGGCGAGAGAGGAAGAGAGAAGTAGGTGAGAGAGAGAAGGGGGCAGTCATCAGATGTCATGTGACAGCTGGCTGAGAGCTGCTCTGCTGCTGCCGTCATTAATCAGACAAACACACACTGCCAGCCTGTGTGTGTGTGTGTGTACCTGTCTGTTCATGTTTCCATGTGTGTCTGATAAGATGATACACACTCAACACACACTTTTCCATGTGATGCTTCATGTTAATTGTTGATAAACATGTAAAGTCTTACGGTCTTAAAGTTAGCGTTAACGTTAGTCATGTTAGCATTTAGCACGTTGCCCTGAAAATGACCTAGGTGTTGCTGTTAGCTGAAACAGATGAGTGAATTTTAGTAGTAGTCATTTGTACAAACATTCCAACTGTCCAAATATTAGCTGTAAATTAGCAACAGATGCTCTAACCATGTTCAGCTCAGCCTACACTGACCAGACATTCTACTTTTTATATCTGTAAATCACTAAAATGTCCGTTTTTAACCACATTTAAAGCTCCATTCTCTAACTTTTCTAAATCATGTTCATGCAACACTGACTTGTACAACACAAAGTCACACACCACCAACTATTTGACTGATTTTGGTGAAACTGGATCATATTTTATGGAGAAAATGTTTTCTTGGTTTCCCGATGGACAGTGAAGTAACTGTCAACTGCAGCTGCTGTTCGCTAATTTCAGCTCAGTTTGTTGCTGCCCAGACTGTGAGCTCAAAGCACAAGGGGAGTGTTAGTGTTTGTACCACGGGTGTTTTGGATGACCCGTAAGTAGAGGAGGTTTTTAGGCCCGGGTGTGGGGGAATGCTGACAGGGAGCAGGGTCATGCCAGAACCGGAGCTGGGCGAGTGAGCAATGTAACCGAGCTCAGCAGCCTTTAGGGACACAATAACGTCGGGTTACTTAACGTAATCCCTGGTTCTTTGATAACAGAGTGAGGTGTTTCACTATGGGAATCGCTTCTGGCGAGACCATTACGGAAGCTCCAATGACACAACGTCTGTCTCTGACAGGTCGACGTGTAGGGGAGGCCCCTTCCCCTCTATATACCACGGTCGACGGCCTGTCCGGGCCATTCTTATCGGTTTCTTCCCTCATACATGCAAGGAGGGAATTGTTGGTGAAACACTCTGTTATCAAAGAACCAGGGATTACGTTAAGTAACCCGACGCTCTTTTTCTAACTTCGCTCGGTGTTTCACTATGGGAGATATAGACCACTCCCGGAATGTATAATCTCCCGAAGTCATCTGGCTCCTGACTGGGATGACATCAACCAGTTTCTGAAGCACCAGACTCGAGTACTGCGTTAGCTAGAGATGGACCTGAGACATCCAGCCTATAGAATCTCACGGAAGTGTGCGGAAAAGCCCAACTCACCGCCGCACAAATGTCCTCCACCCTAACTCCTTTAAACAGAGCCCATTACGTAGCTATGCTCCTGGTGGAGTGAGCTTTCAAACCTGCATGGGGCTGCTGGCTCCTGCACCTGTAAGCTAGCCCTATAGCATCCACAATCCAATGTGACAGTCTCTGTCGGGATAGTGGCTTCCCCTTGTGGGGCGTGGCCCAAGACACAAACAGCTGATCGGTTCCCTGGAAGCTGGCTGTCCTGTTTACATACACGGAATGCACGCACAGGACACAGAGTGTTCAATCTGCCCTCCTCCGGTGACCCAAACGGCGGAGGATAAAAAGCCTTCAATTCGTCTGTGGGGCATCTGTAAGCAGATTCCACCACTTTAGGTATAAACGCCGGATTCGGACGTACACACACCTTAGACAAGCCCGGCGCAAACTGCAAGCAAGCCCGGCAGGTTGACAGCGCATGTAAATCACTCACTCGCTTCGCAGTAGTCAAAGCGAGGAGGAGAGCGGTCTTAAGTGACAAAAACTTCAGACCCACCACCTCCAAAGGTTCAAATGGGTGTTGTGAAAGAGCGTCTAACAGAATCGCCAAGTCCCATAATGGCACCAAAGGCCTAGAAACTGGCAGTTTCCGGCGCACTCCGTGCATAAAGCGGCATACCAACGGATGCTGGCCCACCGGCTTATCCCCTAAGCCTATGTGGCATGCTTAAATAGCGACCAGATACACCTTGATAGTGGAAAAGGCTTTACCCTTTTCCAGCAGGTCTTGGAGAAAACAGAGAACGTCTTTCACTGAGCACTGAAATGAGACAATACGTCTGGCCTCACACCACTCCTCGCACAACACTCGCCACTTACAACTGTATAATGAGCAAGTGGATGAAGCCCTCGCACACTGAATAGTGTTGATCACGTTCTGAGGCAATCCAGCAGTGCCCAAATTTAACCTCTCACGGGCCAGGCCCAGAGAGCCACCTGCTCTGGATGGGGGTGGTAAATCTCCCCCCCTGCCTGAGACAAGAGGTCCCTGCGCAGCAGCAGGGGCCAAGGTTGGCCTGATAGTAACTGAACTTTCTCCACTATCCAATGTTTGGACGGCCACCAAGGGGCTATCAAATTCAGCGACAGGCCCTGAGCTCTCACTCGGGTCAGTGTGGGGGAGATCAGACTGAGAGGAGGAAATGCGTACAGCAAGACTGTACAACAGCAAGTTTGGCCATGGGTGCGCCATCGCATCCACACCTAACAGCGCATCCTCCTCCGTTAATGAGAAATACAGCTGACAATGCGCGTTTTCTCACGAGGCGAACAGATCTACGGCACCCCGGCCGTATCTCTGCCCCAGCTGGCTCACCACCTGGGGATGGAGTTTCCATTCCCCGAAAAGAGGGTTTCCTCTTGACATGAGATCTGCGCCCCTGTTCAGCGCTCCCGCTACGTGCATCGGCCGCGCCGGATTTCTCCACTGGTGGAGAGCTGCCGTGCACTCTGGCGAAACTGTCACCGAGCGAGAGAGGTGACGGCGGGGACACAGTCTTAACGATGCCACCCATCTCTGCACATCCCTCATCAGCAGGAGGCCCAACCTCACTACTGAAATGACAGATGCCATTAGCCCCAGCAGCCGTAGACACAGTCTGAACTGCACCACTGTCCCCGGTTAAAACCGGGCCAGACACTGACTGAACGACTGTAGCCTCTCCTCCGATAGCGTGGCACGATATCTAAGGGAGTCTGTACTGACACCCAGATAGGAGATGCATTGCGCGGGAAGCACCCTGCTTTTGGTCTAGTTTATTCTGAAACCTAGGCCGCTGAGGTGAGACGTCACAGTCTCCACATCCCTGAGCGCCTGCTCCCATAAATGAGAGCATATCAGATAATCGTCTATGTACGAAAATACCTCTGCTCCTTAACGGAGACAGTGCTGCTTCCACACATTTGCTGAAAACCCGTGGAGCCAGCGAGAGACCAAATGGGAGCACTCTGTATTCGTAAGCTATGCCCCGGTGCGCAAACCTGAGGAATTTCCTGTGTGCAGGGAAAATCTCGATGTGAAAATATGCATCTGCCCGGTCGTTTGTGGCAAACCAGTCGCCGGGACGGATAGACTGACACTTATATTGTTAACATTCTGAACGTGTATTTTCTCAGATGACTGTTTAACACACGCAGATCCAGAATGGGACGCAGTGATCCACCTTTCTTCGGAATGAGGAAGTAATGGGAGTAAAACCCCTGCTGACTCTCCTCGATCGGGACCACTTTGATCGCTCTTTTGATTAAAAGAGAATCGATTTCATCCTGTAACACCCGTGCAGCTTCCCCCTCTGCTACTGACATCAAAACACAGTTGAATCTCGGTGGTTTTGTAGCATACTGAAGCCTGTATCCCCAGGAAACAGATAACATGACCCATGTATTTACTGCGCATGCGCGCCATTTCTCCACCTGAACTGCCAGAGGCCCTCTCTCCAGAAGGGCGATGGTGCCCACCGGTGGCCAGGAGGAGGTATGAACCTCCCTCCCTGGGCTGCACCGTGTTTGATTCAGTATTTTGCTGCTCTGAACTACTCTCTTCTTCTCTTTGCCGGAGGAGGAACAGGAGATGAGGGGCATGGTGCGTCAGGCAGGCTGCCCCCCCCCTGGGGTTGGGGAGAGTGGCGTTTTGCCTCCGCTGCTGCGAAAGAGTGCTTACCCCAGGAAACCAGGCCATGCACTTCTAGCTTGGAGTAGCCCTGTGTGGTTACTTTGCTCTTGAACGGGCTCGACCAGAACCGACTCATCTCGGTCATGCAGCCTGGGAGCAGCTGCTTGGCCGGAGGCCGGGTCGGAGGGAGCCTCTTTCCGTCGTAGAGGTCCCTCGTCGCGCCCTCCATATCCTGAGCCACCGGCCAGGGAATATTCAGTTTAACCGCGGCTCGTTTGCAAACCTCGTACAGGTTGTTATCCACTGGAGCGGCTGCTTCGGTTGAGCTAGGAGGTCTGGATTGCGTGGGGAAGGTAGAGTCCTCCTCTCCTTCCTCCATGTCATCCAATTCGAGGATGTCAGAACCAGTCTCACCGTCTGCATCGTCGTCTCCCGCCCAGTCCCTCGGGGCTCGCGGACTGATGGGCAGTGTGGATCTCCTGAGCGGTATCTGAAGTGGCAAGGGACGGGTCCCTGCCGTCAGTAACTGTCACAGCCACTCTCAGTCTCCTCTCCAGGACCTTCATCGGCATGGTGCAGCAATGTGCGCAAACCTGCGGGTCCGCTAGCGCCGCCTGAGCGTGCTTAGCTCCCATGCACACGATACACCTAGGGTGGGGGTCTCTGCCCGAAATCGTTGCTCCACATGACGTGGGGCAACGGCGGGAAGAGCCCTTCCCCTCCGTCTGCCCGGCTCCTATTACAGGGGCTGCGGGGACAGACATGCCTAGTTTAAATTTTTTATTGGGGTATATAGTTGGTGCGAGCCTAACTATAACCTGTCGTGTGGAGAATAGTTTGCCGTTACGTGTTAACTATGCTCCAAAAGACGGTGGCACACAAGCTAATGTGAGCACCTAGCCCAAGCTCGAGTGAACGTAGCCCGAAGCTAGCAGGGCACCTGGTGGTTGAGCACCTGGTGACCCATCAGGAAGCTCGCCACAACGCGGTTGCAATCCCACTGAATTAACCGTCAGCACAGTCCAGAGTCTGTTGGTGCCGCGCTAGGCAACGTTTCCCTTAACGGGACGTTTGATAGCAGTTAAGCTAGCATCCAACCTGACAACCGGGTGAACTGAGGGAGCTCTCGTAATTCCGCTGAGGAAGAAAGCGAGACTGGCCCGGACGGGGCGGTCGACCGTGGTATATAGAGGGCGCGGAGCCTTCCCTACACGTCGACCTGTCAGAGACAGACGTTGTGTCATTGGAGCTTCCGTAATGGTCTCGCCAGAAGCGATTCCCATAGTGAAAGTGACCTAGCGAAGTTAGAAAAAGAACAGAGGGAAGACAAGAGAGAGAAGAGACACAAGAGGATTTTGTTGGAGGAAGCTAAGAAGTAGGGATGTGAACAAGCTGGTTCAAAGAGCCAGCTCTTTTAAGTTAACAATGGGAGCCGGCTCCGGTACGTGAGCCCTTGAGTAAGACTGGAAAAAGAAGCAGCATTTCTATGTTTTTTTAATAGTTTTTACAGGTGATTCTATCTGCTTTGTGTAGTACAGTGGTTCTACAAGCAATTTATTGATTTTAGAAAATGTAATTTTTTACGCTTGAATACTTCAGTACAAAGAATGTATTGAATATATACATGATATATGTGTACACAAACAAATTATAAGTCACATCAGTGCTAAATCTGGCTGCATTATGCAAGGTATAAGTGGTAAAACGAAGAGCCGTTTGGGAGCAGAAAGAGCCTTGGTGAGCTGAGGCGAATGATCGAACCGAACTTCCCATCACTACTAAGAAGAGGAAATGAGAGTGAGTGAGCAAGAAGCCGCCGGACAAGAGTAAATGTGGGACTGACTTTTAGTGGTTGGTGAGAGCTTGGTGAAATAAAAGGCTGAAAGACAGACGCCGAGCTGTCAGTAATATTAGCTGCTGCTATGTCTGTTGTTGACCTTGCTCGATGATTGGCCGTTAGCAAAGTTGTCGACTCTCTAGTTTTTGATCATATGTAATGTAATCAGAACAAATACCACAGTGGGATAACGATCTGAAACTGGAGGAGACAAATCACAACACATACAGATTTCTGCACAAGGTTGCATAATATAATAATAATTTTATTTTAGAGGGTCAGAAGTAATTTCTAGTCTTTTCCAAAGTAGCGATCAGCTAACCTCATCCTATCTGTCCCTTTCTCTCATTAGCTCTGCCCTGTTTATTGTGATCAATAAAAGTAAGGCTCACGAAAAGAAAAAAAAAATTACACAAAACTGTGTTCACATTTTGATAGTAATTAAGGTATTTTGTCTTTTTTCTTTTTAACTCGTCCAACACCAAAAACACCAAAACTGTCTCTCACTATCCAGAAAATGCCAAAAATGTGACAGAGCTGATAGAGCTGCAGCGCCTACCACTCTCCACCAGATAGCGCTGTGTCACTGCGACACTGCCCTGTGGCCTCCAGGGTGGGTGGTGGGGGGAGGGGTGGCAACCCCACCCCAACCTCTCCACCCTCCTCCACCACCACCACCCCCTGCTCCACCCTGCGACGGCATGCAGGCAATAAATTTGGCTAAATTAACCACTAAATGGTTATCTCAAGCAATATGTATTGGCATTAATCAGAAGCCGCTCAAACAGAAACAGTCAGAGACGAGAAGCGAGGGCCACTAAATTCATATCCCTCTCCTCCATTTAATTACGGACACAAATAGGTTTTTCCACGACAGAGAAGAAAGAGAGAGAAAGCAGAGGGTGATTTATATAAAAAGAAGGCCAGTAATTAAAAACTATTAGAAAGTAATAGCATTGTTTAAGACGACATCCCCAGGGCTGCTGTGACTTTGGTCGGCTCTCATTCGTTCTCTATTTGCCTATTGAGAGAGAGACATAGAGACGTAAAGAGAGAGAGAGAGAGACAGAGGGGTAAATAACTTGTTTGCATGTTAAGGCAGAGATGGTGAGATGGCGTCACCTTGAATGTGACCTTGCTTTGTTTGTACGGCAGAGTAAATAACGACACAATGAATGCACCTACGCACACACAATGCAGGTCCTTAGAGAGCAGCTCAGTGTATCAGCATGTCCAATAGAAGACGACATCACACACACACTGCCATACAAGGCTTTATAATTGTGCCGTGTGCTGCCATGAAACCATCACCGTCAGCTGATGTTCGCCACTCGCTTCTCTCACTAGCCAGGACATAAAGACATTTACAAATTAATAAATATCAAGATACTTAATCGATACTGACGTCGATCTTCTGGCTAATTCTAATTTCTGAGCTTTTATTCTGCAGCAGTTTGTAACAGAGAAAATCTCCTCAAAACACTTAAATATGCATGTTTTATTGATCTGTGTTGTCTGAGACAAACAGTGGAATTAAATCACGTATGACCACGAAACTGAAACAATGCTTCTGTTTTTGTTCCCATTTTTCATGAGGCGAAGTACAAGATCTTCTTTTGTGGTAAAGCAACATTACGTAGAAATCAGTATTAACTAACAGCAAAACATCAAGCAAGGTCAGCCAGCTAATATTACTGACTAGTCCAACAGCAGTCAGCCCAGCTCGGTGTCTGTCTTTCAGTCTTTTATTTCACCAAGCTCTCACCAACCACTAAAAGTCAGTCCCACATTTACTCTTGTCCGGCGGCTTCTTGCTCGCTCACTCTCTTCTTTTCTCTTCTTAGCTTCCTCCGTCAATGTCCTCTTCAGTCTCTTCTCCTCTGTCATTATGTCCATAGAGACTGCTGAGCCCTGTTACATTGCCCGCTTGCCCAGCTCCAATTCTGGCATGACACAGACTCTGCTCCCTGTCAGCATTCCCCCACGCCCTGGTCCTGAAAAGCTCCTCTTCTTCCCAGTGGTCCAAAACGTTTGTGGTACAAACACTAACACTCCCCCGGTTCTCTGAGCTCACAGTCCCGGCAGCCCTGCTAACAAGCTGAGCTAACATTAGCTAACAGCAGCTACAGTTTGCCTTACTGTCCATCAGGAAACTCTGTAAATCACAGAGAGTTGAGACAGAGCAGCCAGAGGACATCAGAGGGAAAAGCAGAAAACATTTTCTCCAAAAAATATGATCCAAAATATGATTTCACCAAAATCAGTCAAATAGTTGGTGGTGTGTGACTTCTACTATTGTGCCTCTGATGACTGATACTCATTCATCTAAATACAACAGCACTGGACAGAAATGGACACTGCTTGGAGTAGTAAGCAAGCAAGATGGACTACCTGTTACTTGATTTCAGTTATTTTTATATATGTTTATTGGTTGTGTGGTATGAACTAAGTTAGCATAGGCCTGATTGGTCTGAACCCCTTACTGCACCTGCATCAAAATGTAGTATTTCAGTAATGTAGTTATTTGATCTGTTTATTGCGATCGAAACACGCACGCTTATGTTGTGTTCATACTGCTGTAGTAAGTCAGATTGAGGGCAAATATTACAGTGTTACATAGAAACTAGTCTGTGAGTATCACACAGCGTAAACTATTCGTCGTCTTGCTTGCATCCATTTCCCTCTATCTTTCACTCTTGCAGGTGAGATTTTTTGTCATCCCTCTCCTCTTACCCCTCCATTAAATCGCCCTCTCTGATCACCCACTAATGAAGGAGAGAAGAGGAGGAGAGAGAAAGAGAGAGAGAGAGAGAGAGGGTGCTGGAGGCTTGCCCGAGGCTGCAGCAGAGAGGCCGATAGATTAAAGGAGCTCTATTCCCTTTTAAAGCCTCTCCACCTCACTGCTTTCTCTTCCTTCACTTCCTTCATCACCCTCCCTCTCTTTAAGTCAATGTCACACTTTTGCCATTGTCTCTCTGTCTCTCTCCATCTCTTCTCTTAATCTGCTGGATTTAGATCTGTAGTCTCAGATTACCTTCATCCCATCTACCCTCCGTATGTGTCACATTAACATGACAGCCATGAAACTACGTTCTAAAAACGTTCTTTCTGCCTTCCAGGAAATGGAGTGATGAAGACAAGAAGAAAAAGTGTGTATGTGAGTGGATTTCGGCGCTGTCACCCTCTGCTGGTGCTCTGCAGAACTGTTTGAAAGTCAAACCACGCCGTTGCCTCATTGTCTAGATTTAAAGCAACATCATGTAACTTTTCATCATGTTGATGCTACACCAACTTGTAATCAGGTGAATGGTGTCCCATCTGTTCTCACCACTGACAGTATAAAGAACGGATGGCATATGTGTGATTTCACCCACAAGCGTCGCTTTGAAGCTCAAAATATGCGGAGCTGGCCACTGCCATCTTGGCAGTCCTGCCCCTTCCGCCTCCCGGCTAATCTTAAAATCTGCAAAAACATGGATTATCAGCGGACCTGAGTCGGGCCGAATGATGCCTGGGTGCTCAAACAAGCCATCTGTAACAACGTCTGCATAACTTTAAGCCTAAATATAATTTGAACAGGTGAGTTGTATATAAATTCACCCTCTCTAAGGTTGTCATGAACAGGGAAATTAGCTACAGAGACCAAAACAGTTTTTTGTACCAGGCTGTAAACACGTTTATTTCTGCTGTGAAGGACATTTGAACATGGGGACTTATGGAGACTGACTCACTTCTGGAGCCAGCCTCAAGTGGACGTTTGAGGAACTGCAGTTTTTGGCACTTCCTGTGTTGCCTTCACTGAGTTTCCAATACTCAAGTGCATCTTTATTGGAACCTTCTTGTAAATTTGGCATACGTTATACATGAAGTTATTTCTGTGGTGTCTTCTGATTGTAATGTGTTTTGGCTCACTCTCAAATAAAGTGGTTCAGATTATGTAAATAAAGTGCCGGTGATCCTCTGATTGATTGATATGACCTGACAGACTTCTTTTTATGGATGTCACCTTTCTTTTTAACCAGATCTCAGCTACTAACAATGTTATCATGTAGAAATAATCAAAAATAAGACCCAAATTCTCCACTTTAGACAACATTATTCTCTTTCAGATGGCAGAGAATCATGGAAAAGTCGTCAGGTAATGTCACTTTGTTTTTCGACAGTTTCTCGTGTCATTGAGGTTGTCCACGTCCCTCGCTCTTCCCGAAAGGCTTATTTTTGTGGTGTGTTTTACTGACATACCTGTGTGGATAGTTTCACAGGTGTGTGTGTGTTTTGTCTGCAGACAGATAAAACATGCCTTTCAGTGTGTGTTGATTCATTAAAGGCAGAGTTTGTCCAGAGAGACAAGCTCTGCTAAAACGCCTGCAGGCTTAAATCCACTGAGCTTTCACTTCTGTGCTCGTCTCATGCTCTCTCTCACTCTTTTATATCCCATTGCATTTAAATGTCTCTCGACGCACAAACATGCTGTCTGTCCTCTTTTCTGTCGTCTTCTTTTTTGTCCAAAAATATTGTCCTCTTCTTTGATGTTTTTCATTAAATATTATTTATCTTTCTCTTCCCTCATTAAAAATGTGAATATGTCCTTTTTTCTAATTAGGACGTCCTCCCTCGTGTCCTCTGGACTCCCTTTGTAGAAAATCTCTCCTTTGTCATTTCTCCACATTTTCTTGCATTTATCGTAAAAAGAAGAGTAGCTTCTTTCTTTCTTAGTGAAAAAAAAATCAAGTCAACGTTCTTTTGATTTTGTTGATATTTGATGTCCACAATGTTCTTTTTGGATACAAGTAACATTTACTCAACTACTAAAGAACAATTTTCAGGTACTTGAGTAGCGTTCTGCTGTCACAACCACAGGAAGTTCTGTAATTTCTCCACCTGAATCTATTCTTTACGCTTTCTTTAAAATGATGAGGATACTGAATTCCAAGATCCGCAGCGTAACGAGAACATGCTGAAACCGCCCTGTCTGAGCTCTTCTTTGTTTTTTTGTGATAGTCCAAGTTGTCCCTGAATTCCTGTTGCTCTTACAGAAACCTTTTGGGAAAATTTATTCTTTGGAGTTCTTTAGAGACTTCAGTAAATTCAGAAACATATTTTGGTTTTCTGATTTCTTTTCTTTATTGTTTTCACCACTGACTTTAATTGAACTGATCATAGAACTGAAGCGAATACTTCTTGTAGGGAGAAAATACAGACTGGATTTCGGGATTTTCCAACTACATTGAACTGAAAAATGTTTTTTTTTTTTTTTTGCTGTTGTTTGTTGGTCTGTACTTTGTTTTTCACTTTTGCTCTTGGCAGTTCAAGAGTGTTTTGTTTTATTAATCTGTGTTTGAGTCCTGTTTGCCGTACAGACCCAAACTTTGAAGACTTTTAAAGGACTGAAGTCTGACACCCTCTCCCATCTAAAGACAGTTTGTCAAGTTGCAGAGTTCATATGATTTAACAAAGACTCTCACAGCGTCACTATTTGCATAACGATTTATTTGCAAATTTTGATTAATAAAAACAAAATATAAACATTTAAATTATAATGAACTCTACTTCTATCGGTAAAGTGATGAATACTTAAATGCACCAGTAATCATAAACTGATAATATCATAAACATTGTTCTGAAATCAGCATCACAGCAACTTATGTATTCATATTTTTGTACTTTTACTTTCACATTACAAGACTTTACTTATAACGTGTATTTCTACACTGTGGTATTAATATTTTTACTAAGTCCAGTTAATGAGTGACAGTTAACTTTATCGTTCATATTTAGAAAGATTTTCTCTAACTTCATCAGTTTCTTATAAAGAAAGTTGATATTGTCATCAATTATAGAACAATATGATGTTATATTTAAAGAAAGTTCCATTTAAGCCAAAATAAATATTCATACATTATTTACTGTAAACTAAACTAAAGTCGTTGGATGTTTAATAACTGCATTCTGTCTGTATTTTTTCTACAATTAGTACAAATCTTTTCAAGGCTATTTCTTTACCTGGCAGTGACAGAGCTGTAAAATAATGTGTTTATATCGACATAAACACACAGACCCGCAGCATCGACAGGAACACAACTGGCCCCATTAGACTTTAATATAATTTGGGCACAGCATGACTTGGTCCGGTCTCAATAGACATGTGAGGAGATCTAATCAGTTTTCCTGACACTTTTTAATTTTTTTAACCCGATCAGCAGACAAGTGCATCATGAAGAGACGACCTCAAACCTCTGGATTACATTTAAAAATCACTTTCTGCATCATAAAGATTAAAGGACAATTATGAAAAGCAAAATATGATTGATTCTTTTTAAGGAAATGTTTCCTCGCCAAGTTCTTGCTCATGAAGGGAATTGTTAGTTATAATATCATAAAGAGTACGGTCCAGACAATAAGCATGAGCTGTTCTGGCCTCTGAGGTTTTTCTGGATACTCACTGTCACCTGACTAATGGTTAACACAGTTTGATGCTTTTATTGTGAAAGAATGATGAGTATATCCTGTCTGTCCTGTTTTTCCTTCTTGTGACAAAAGTGAGTGTCCCACATCTCACTCTTTTCAATAAAGATGAACCGATCATATCTATATCTTCACATGTATCTCTGAGCAGATAATTTTCTTCTCCATCTCGTACTACATCTCTGATCCCTCTTTCTTTGTGAAAAGATGGATATTTTCTCTTTTACACTTTTCCTTTTCTCATTCTTTCTGCCTCTTTCTCTTCTTATAAAAAAGACAAGTGAAAGATCTTCCTCTCTACCTGTCTCTCCTTGAGAAAATGAGCATTTTGTCCTGTGTTCTTTATTTTCGCTGCCTGTGAATCACTCGTTCCCATTCCTCTCCCTTTCTTTGAGAAAAGATGAATCTCTCCCTTCGTCCCTTGTGCCAAGTATTTCTCTGCTTTTTCCTCCTTTTCTGCCTACAAATCACTCTTTCCTTTCTCTGTGAAAAGACAAGTTCACCCTCCGTCTCACTTTCTTTCTCTTTCTCTCTGTTCTCAGAGTGGAAACGAGGACAGATTGACTTTGAGATCTGACCCAAGCTAAGACCGGCTGTCAGCAGGTAATGATAGAGACTTAGAGAGTGACGCCTTTTACAGAGAGGGATCACGCCTTGTCCTCCACTTAAAAAGAAGCCTTTTAAAATTTAGATCCCTGTTGAGAGAACAGACTATCCCTCTAAAATACACCTTGATCGATTCCCTAACTATCCGGCTCCTGCAGCAGTGGGAGAACCGAGAGCAGACGTGGAAATAAATCCCACAAAGAAATCAGAGCCCCGCGAGCTGCTGTTGTTCTGCACAAACTGAAAACTACAAAAAGTCTGTTTCTCATCGAAACCTGCAGCTGCTGGGCAGCAACACGGAGAACTGAAAAACTCAAAGGAGTTGTAAAAGTGTTTTTAAGGCTAAATTCAATGTGCGATCAGATAAAGAAAATATGTCCTATTTCAATGACAGAAACCAACATTTTAGCCCTCAAAAGGTCGGCGTCACATGATGCATACTGGCCCAAAAAGACTTCTTACAGTATGAAAGAAGCAGCTGCAAAATGCCTCATGAAATGACTCATTTCACTATCAGGATTTCTTTCAATTGGTCCAATAACATTTAGAAAGTCTAGAAGAATTAAATTTTGCGGAGGGTGATAGGGGCTTCACACGTAAGTGGGCAGATGGTTAAAAGATGTTTCTAAGGGACCTGGAAAAGTGACACACGTATATGATCACATATTAAGTTAGCTAATGTTAATAAAATGCAAGCTAACTATCTAGTTAACCAGATATGTGATGTTACCAATATACTAGCTTGCTAATCTGTATAGCTAACAAGCCTAGATCACTTGTTAGCGAGCTGGTTAGCTAGAATTTGTCTAAAATAAGATAACTTAAGGTGTGACTATACTAATGTGACGGTTAGGGTCATTTGTTTTTCTCTTCAACATAGATGAGCCTGGCATGTAGCATATCTACAGGAAACAGGAAATGAGAAAGTTGACCAATGTTGCACAACTATTGGAGCACAGAGCGGAAAGGGGTGGGTCTTACGAAGGATCAGTTCATGATTGAAGGACTATGATTTGATAAATCATAAACTAAATCTAGAGATTCTGGAGAGCTTTGCTGCTGACAATGACAAATTAAATAGAACAATTTAGGTTAAGTGCTGAACCTTTATTAATGGTCCAACATGGTGCAACTATTTTAAAGCAAGTGATGATAATAACACTTGAATTAAAGCCTCTAATCATTAAAACCACACAGAGCTGAAGACAAACACCTCTCTGTACTTGATCCAAACCAAACTAGACCTAAAACCACAACTGACAAAACCCAAAGGAGACATGTGACCTTCCAATTAGGCAGAAAGCTTCACCACGTTTGCTTATAGAATCATTAAACCGCTACTCTGAAATATGTTTCCACACAATCAGCAGCGAGTTCATAAAGCCACCGCATTAAACCGCCCCAAAGAAAGGCAGATTTTAGAACAATCTGACTGCGCTCCATTTGACGGGGGAGGATGAAGAGAGAAAAGACACCGAGCACCTCCATCCATTTCTCAAAGCCCCCCTTTCAAAGAGGAAATTAATTTTGAAAGAGGAAGAATAAAACGACCAGCCAAGGTGACTGAAGGTGCTGTATTAGACTACGCTCGACTAAAACCAAGTCATTTAAACCGCTGGCTGCTGGCTCGCCTCTCTGACCTCCCATCCTCACCGCAGACAGAGAGGAATAATCTCCCTCCACATTTCACTTCCCCCCTTTTTTTTCATGTTTTACACATCCTAACCTCCCCACTCCTTGTTCTGTCTGACCCTGCTGGGCCGCCATAGAGTCACTTCCTGATTGCCACTCTGGATGTTCACAACTCAGGAAGTTTCGGAGAAGGTAATTGAAAAAGTTTTGGAGAGCTTCAGGTTTTTTTGTTACTGGTGAGGGGTGTGACACATTTATTATGTGTTGTGGTGGCTCGGCAGGAAGCTGAAGTCTTGCCAATGTTCGGACATGTTCGCCATATATTGACATAAAGTTACACTGAGTAATAATAATAAGAGTTTCCTATATATGATACTATTTGGCATATTTTTCCATTTTTTGCTGTCAGTTTTGCCAGAAAATGTGCCGCCATGGTGACAACTGCAGTGATATATCAACTAACTACAGCATACAACATTTTGAATAGAGTTAGTAGGTTAGCAGCCTCTCTTTCATGGATCTAGATGTGGTGACCACAATTAACCAGTCTCATGCCACAAACAAAAAACATGTCCCATGATATAGTGGTTGTCCTTCGGTAACTTGGGTTGCGTTTTTCCGTTGCAATTTTTCAAGTTTTTAAGTTTCACTGCTCTGCAATGTCACACCTCATCCCCACAGCCCGAGTGTTGAGGTGACAGACAAAGCTAACAAGTAGGGCTGCAGCTATCGAATATTTTGATAATCGAGTATTCTGTTGAATATTCTATTGATTAATCAAGTAACCGTATAAAATTATTATTCTTATTACTTTTGCTTTGCTGAGTTTGCTCATTTTCGCTGTTTTCGGTCCCGGCATCTGCCATTCTGTACATCAACACTGTCCACACACGTTACCAAAAGCCCGCTTCCATCTTCTTCTGCTTTGCAGGGGACGCATAGCCTGTAACGTAAGCACGTTGTGTTGCACTAAAAAGAATCTGTGCATAATATGAGCTTTAAATTTAATTAAACAAGGCTTCGAGGCAGAGGAAATTCTTCAATCATTTTTTGTAATCGAGTTACTCAAGGTACTCAAGGAATCCTTGCAGCCGTACTAACAAGTAACGTTGCCACCAAACCTGGTTCAAACCAAACAGCAACCTGCGTGTCTGTGACATTAAGTCAACACAGGAAGTACAGTTCCTCAAATGTCCACTTGTAGGTGGCTCCAAGCTGGCAAATGTGTAGGCCTTGAAAAGTTTCTTCAAAAACACTACAGTGGACAAGAGAATATTTGTGTAATGTTTTATCCAAATCAAGGATGGAGCGACACCTTGAAGGCAGAGAGAGCATCACAACTTTACAAAAAAAGACCACATTGCTGACTTTATCTAACTGCAGTTGACGGCATTTGATAGAATCTGACTGTAGCGGTCTGAGGTTTGACTCCCATCAGGCGTGTTGTCCTTGCTGTGCGGTTGTTATTATTTGGCGTTCCGCCCAAACGCCTTCTCCGCCTCCGACACCCCGTGAAAATGCTGTGCTGCTCTGAACGCCTCCTCGGCTTTTACCACCACAGTAAAGATCTGACTGCAGCAACAAACAGCACGCCGCAAATCATCCAGACAGCCACTAAACAGGGACACCGAACCTCTGCCTCTGTGTGTGTGTGAGTGTGTGTCGGAGAGGCAGAGTGTATTATGCCTCCTGACAAGGGTAATAAGATTGTAGAGTTGCTGCTGTGAGGAAACTTTTCAAAGATACAGGAGAGCAAAGAATCTAAGTGGCCTTTAGCTTTAAACTTTTAAGCAACTTTTAGCTCCTCCAGTTTCAGAGTTAGATCCCACTGTGGTAAATATGGACAGCTGTACACATGTATTTGTTCTGCTTACATTACTTATGATCAAAAACTAGCGAATCGACAACTTTGCTAACAGCCAAACACCAAGCAAGGTCAACAACACAAGACATAGCAGCAGCTAGGGCTGCACGATATGGCCTGTAACCAATATCTCGATATTTTTAAGCTATATCGCGATACACAATATATATCTCGATATTTTTGTTGTTGTTGTTTTGTATTGTTTATTTCTAATAAATAATGTCATTATTACCATGATAGCATTGTAATTGCTCAGAATCAATGTAGAACAGTAGATTTACACTTGCTGTATGAGACACACCTCTTTTTATAGCATTTAAACACTTGTCATATTTTTTATGAATTTTTAATATATTTCAAAATGTACATATGAGCATTGAAGCAGTGCAGGATCATACTTGGCTTATTAGACACACTTTTTTAAATCAAATTTTAACCATTCTTCATATTTTATAAATAAACATTTAATACATTTAACACCCACGTTTTATTTTGAAAACCGGAAGTGTCCGCACGCTGAAGTAAGCTAGCGCTGACTTTCCCGGTTTTCTCAAAGTATTTGCCATAAAGTCGGCAATAAGGGCGCACTTTAAAAATATTGGAGCAGCTGACTTGACGACGGAAAAACGATAGACGGCGTGACCGCAGCTGTTTTTCTTCGGAACCAAGTCATCCGTCTCCATCTTCAATTACCTCGCTTGGGCTCTTGGCCTCACTTCTCCCCTCACTTGATACAGAAAGTACGCATGCGCGCAGGGGATGTTTCTGGGTGGGCGGGGCAGTGTGCTGCGTGCTGTGAGCAGCAGGAGTGAGTGACAGGAGAAACTCCGGAGAATTAAATGCAGACGGCCTAGAACATTTATATGACAAGTACTCGATAATCGCGATATAGTCATTTCATACATCTCACGGAGAACAAGCCGCGATATATCGAGTATATTTGATATATCGCCCACCCCTAGCAGCAGCTAATATTACTGACTAGAACAGCAGTCAGTCCAGCTCGGCGTCTGTCTTTCAGCCTTTTATTTCACCAAGCTCTCACCAACCACTAAAAGTCAGTCCCACATTTACTCTTGTCCGGCGGCTTCTTGCTCGCTCACTCTCTCCTTTTCTCTTCTTAGCTTCCTCTATCAACATCCTCTTCAGTCTCTTCTCCTTTGTCATTATGTCCATAGAGGCTGCTGAGCCCGGTTACATTTTCCACTCACTTAGCTCCGGTTCTGGCACGACACTGGCTCTGCTCCCCATCAGCATTACCCCAAATAGTTGGTGGTGTGTGACTTAGTGCCGTAAAGCGTTACACACTTCTCCTGACCCGGAGCCCAAAGTTACATAGTGTGAGAACAAACGTATGAATGACAGAGACACCATTCACCTGATTACAAGTCAGTGTAGCATCGACTTGATTTACTTTAGTTAAGAAGAGAAAAGTTACACAATGTTGCTTAGAAATAGTACTGCTGTAGCTGCTATATTGTTCTTTCAGGAGAGACCAGTGGTGTAAGAAGTATTCAATTTTTTTACTACAGTAAAAATAGCAATATCAGGGTGTTCAAACAAATAAAAATCTTTCGTGTTTCTATGGAAGATGATGTTACTGTCTCCAGTAACATCATAAACTGTCACCATCAAGATGGTGACAGTTTATGAAAAATTAAGAACACTGAATGTTTGATCAACTGCTGAGTAATGCTGTAATGATTAATGAGTGGACTTGATCATCCGATCAATGTGGAGTATGCAGTGAGGTGGTGACAGTACTCACAGTCCAGGTGACACTGCCTGATTCCCTCCACGTCTTCGGCATGAATGAACTGGTAGCACCTCTTCCCCACAATGTCCACCGGAGTCAGGTCCATGTAGTCATTGATCCTGAAACACATAAAGAACACAGACACTCTGAAACACAAAGTTGGAAAGTGGGGTGCAAAACCCCTCACATATATAGCATAAAAGCTGCCTATCAGGTCAGAGCTCTAGAATGAAGACTTGACAAAGTTAACATGAAATATACACAATTATTTTAACTCTCTCAAACCAACAAGGTCTCAATGAATTCTTTGTTGATGTGAGGCTAAAAATAAAGCAAAAACTACAAGTACAATACTCTTCTGCTTGAATAAAAGATACTTGAAGATGAAGGAAAGTTGGTTGTCCATCGTTGCATCTCTGACTCGGGTATCCGTAGGCTGATATGTACATTTCACTGTGCTGTTTCTTTGTACCGGACGAGCTCCAGTGTGCATGACACTGAACTGTATGGAAATGGACATGTTGTGAAACTTTGAAATATGTACTTGTCACCACGGGATTATTTCCTCTGTGCAGTTATGGTACTCCACGATAAAAAAAGAAAGAAAAAAAAGCTAATAACCTGACAACAGAGTGAAACCCGTCTGTCTATTGTACAGGTAACACACATCAGCTTTAAAAGGTTTAATTTGAACAAATTCGCCACAGGATAGACAGAACAATTTCCAAGGTATCATTCTGATAGAAGACGGGTGGGGGGAGACTAATGTCTGGCAGGCAGATAACAGCACACTCTGTTCTTTAGAAAAAAAAAACATCCTCCCATTTTCTCATTCTCTTAGAAACTCATACTCAAAATGGGGCTGTAATGGGAGCGACGCTTGTCTGTTCGCTGTCTGTCTCTCCGCACTGAATATCATCATCTGCCTCACATTGTGTCTCTTTTTCCACCCACAAAAAAAGCAATCTGTCTACTATGATTTTTTTCTTGCTCTCTTTTTTATAATAAAACATGAAGGTTTTTTTTCTTCTCTGCTTGATATGAATCTCTCCGGTCGGTGCCGGTTAACTCCTGAGTGAGATCCTGATGCCTATCTGCTTTATCTGGACAGAGGGAAGAAGCCAGATCCATCAGCAACATATTTCACTGTTAAACCAGGGAGGATTGGGTCAGACTTCCTCATGAATAAGAAGCTCTGACAAGGGAGACAACTTTTTCCCCCTTTTTACAGCAGGTATGAAACATGAATGCAAAAACAGTAAAGTGGTGTTTTATGTTTGACACTAGGGAGCAATATTCAGAACCCTTTTCTCTGAAAAAAAGGGTATATGTGTGGTATTTATTCAGTTTGTGTTTATAGGTGTGGTATTTATTCAGTTTGTGTTTAGTTTAGTGTTTATGTGTGTGGTATCTATTCATTTTGTGTTCAGTTTAGTGTTTATATGTGTGGTATTTATTTAGTTTAGTGTTTATATGTGTGGTATTTTTTATTCATTTTGTGTTCAGTTTAGTGTTTATATGTGTGGTATTTATTCAGTTTAGTGTTTATATGTGTGGTATTTATTCAGTTTGTGTTTATAGGTGTGGTATTCATTCAGTTTGTGTTTAGTTTAGTGTTTATATGTGTGGTATCTATTCATTTTGTGTTCAGTTTAGTGTTTATATGTGTGGTATTTATTCAGTTTGTGTTTATATGTGTGGTATTTATTCATTTTGTGTTTATAGGTGTGGTATTTATTCAGTTTGTGTTTAGTTTAGTGTTTATATGTGTCGTATCTATTTATATTGTGTTCAGTTTAGTGTTTATATGTGTGGTATTTATTCATTTTGTGGTCAGCTTAGTGTTTATATGTGTGGTATTTATTCAGTTTAGTGTTTATATGTGTGGTATTTATTAACAAAATATTACAATACTATTACTAATAAACAATCTTGCCTTGTTTCCGTCTTGTTTCCCCATTATTACCTTTGTTTTTGGTCCATTCTTATCCTGCATCGGAACTTTAAATCTAATATTAAAGTTATTCTTAAATTATTACATTTTATTACCCCTCTATTATCACATTATCACCGAGCAGTAGTGCATATTTCTTTGTTACATCTTTGGCATCAAACAGACCATTTTCCCTCTACCTGTTCTCGCAGTAGACGATCTTGAGATCCATGTTGACTCGGGTGACGAACATTTGACAGTCAATGCGAACCTCATTAATAGTGGGCGGCGGGAGGGCGTGAGCCACCACCACCATCCCCATGATCTGATTGGGCACCGAGCGGCTGTGCGTCAAAGCCATCCTGATGCGAAGACGCCCCGTGACGTGGATCACCTGAGTGGAGAAAAGTAAGATGAAGGTCAGAAATAATATCATTTCTCAATCTGCGTTCATGTCTTTTTAGGTCAATACAGATAAAAACAAGGTGAATAGATGAGAACTTTTGGGGGATTTTACTCCTCTCTCTCTGTTTATTTTCCTGAGCTGCCTCTTGGGATGAAGTGATGAGAAAGAGAAACAAAAAAGAGGTGGAAAAAAAAGGGGGTGGCAGACAGAGGGAGAGTGAAGGGTGTAATTATCCAGAGCTTTAAACTTGCGTGAAGCTTCAAAAGTCTGTTGGACACGATGGAGCTGTGAGAAATGTTAATGAGCTGCTCCTCACAGGGGAAATGTTTGCTTGTCTTTTAAATGCAGTGTCAATCTCTTTCTCTTTTTTACTGTCACTCTTTTACATGAGGCTCAAACAAGAAAGATAAAGAAGAAGAAGAAACAGAAGAAGGTTTTGTATATTCAGTGGTGATGCAGTTGAAGATGTTTGAAGAAAAACTCCGCCGGCACTGTCTTAGTTGTATATAACAAATTTATTACAAGTAAAACGTTACTTGGAGAGCCCCTGGCCGAATGATGAGACTCTCCTGATCTATGCGGGACAAACCCGGGACAGATAGATCAGAGAAATTCATTTCCCAAGATACCCCACATTTAGGCCTTATCATTTGACCCTTACCTATCCAATTGAAGGACACCACACAAGACCCGAAACACCCATGACCCCCTCAACATACATTACATCATAACATCAACATACCTGACCGTGGCGCCAACCTGGTGGCTCTTTGGCACCCCTATCAAAATAACCCCAGAGTCAGGATGGATCAAAATGACAGCGAGCAGGCCAAACAATTATCATGGTGTAAACCCTATGTATATGATAGTACTAGCATTAGTATGTAACTATGCATCTACGTGCAGACACCTCAAAGGTTTCAGGTGCTTCTTAATTTTTCTGTGCTGTATAAATTGGGGTTGGCAGTCTTTAAAGGCTCGTCCTCAGGCTTCTGCCTCCATTTTTCATCCAATTGATTAATTGTTTAATCTATAAAATGTCAGTTTCAGTTCAGCTAATTGCCACAACAGCTTTAGTGTTATTGGAAGGTGCATTTATGATTCATTGACGAAGGCTAAACTTGTCCTGGATGCGGAAATCTGGACCGCACACACAAGATAAAACTCATATCCATCCTCTGAACTCTGAGAAGGTTTTTCTGCATTCGTGAAAACAATATTTTGGGCTATATCTATACATTTATCCAGTCCAATCCAGTTTACGTCACTTCATGACTGTTAAGTGAAGCCAACGCAGGAAGTGTCAAAAACTGTATTTCCTCAAACGTCCACTTGAGGCTGACTCCTTTGTCAAACCTTTTTCTTTTGTTAAATATGTTTTACGGGAAGACAATTTCTGCCTGGATTATTTGCAATAACAAAGATTTTTCCAGTGTTGGAAGTTCATGTTTGTTGTATGGAAGAGGTCTGGGTGGATAACAGACATACGATGTGCAGAAGTTTGAAACACAGACGCACCCCGAGGGTTTGATTTAGGCAACAAACTCAGCTTGAAGACTCTACAGGTGAAAATTTAAACTCACAGATATCGCCATGAAACTTTACCAGTTGATTACTCACATTAAGACAATTATTTTTTGTATTACAAGTTTTCTGTAATTGTATGTAAATGAGGCACTATGTGATGTTACTTAAGGTGAAATCTGCAGACAAAATAACGTCAAATAAACAGAAATGTGGATTTTGTTTGTTTTCTTTCTGATAGAAGACATGCTATGGAGGAAAAATAGACAAAACAAACATGGTTTTGCCTGTAGTGTAGCAGATTAGAAAAAAATTGTAATTTTGGGTAAATGTTAAAAAGTTTCATACTTCAAGTCGCTGTTGACTTTTTTAATATTTAAACGCTTTGAGTTTTCTTAACCATAAAAACATTCATCGTGATTTAGCTGAATATTGAGGCATATTGTTGCTTCTTTGCTGATACATTAATTAAAGTTTAGTTTGGACGTTTTTTCAGTGCCTTGCTCAAAGGCAACTCTGCAGTGAGAACTGGAGGAGCAAGGTGCAGGTCTGTGCTGCAACACAGCAGCTTTAAAACTTCTAACTGTAACACTGTATTATGTGTGTGTGTCTCACTGAGTGCAAATGTGTGTAGTAATATATGCATACGTGTGGATGAATATTTATGTGCGTTTCTGTCTCCGCTGTGATTTGCATGTGATCTGAGTCTGCCAGGTGGAACATGGTATACAACACACACACACGCAGCAGTCCAGAGCTTCCTTTAATCTCGCCTCTCAATCTGCAAGCGGAGAGATGTCACCGAGTTGACAGTCCTGATGTTACATGTATAGATCTGTACTTACAGTACAGTATATACATGCCACATGAGACAGGGTGCTGTAATGTCCTAAAAATCAGCGCGGTTTTGATTCGGACGTGGCCATGAGTTCACAGTGTTTGTAGAGTGATGTGTTTTCACAGACACGTAATGAATTGTTCAAATGTCATATTTCTTAAAGAGAGTTTGGTGTCACAGGGAGCTTTAGTTTATTTCAAACTGATAATATGTTTATTTTTGAACGTTCTGCCAATGCTACAGTAACATTAGGTAACTATTAAGTATGATATGGTTGTCTGATGTTGACTGCTGTTAGTTATTGGTTTGATTAATGGTTGTGTATTGATTACTGACGGTGGTTGATCAGGTTTATTATCAGCTGATCGTATTCGTATCACGTTTCTGTTGTGTTGTGTGTCACTGCAGAGATATAAATTATGGGAGGCCGTTTAGGGTGAAAACATTGAAATATGTACACACACACATTGAAAACGTGCACACACACACACACACACACACACACACACACACACACACACACACACACACACACACACACACACACACACACACACACACACACACAGATACAGAGGATCAGTGTTAACATGCTAAACCTGCTGACTCTCCTTTCGTGTTCTGGAGAGACAGGATTATGTGATCTGACCAACGTGTGTGTGTGTGTGTCTGTCTGTGCGTGTCTGTGTAATCTCCTTGGAGACAGTACAATATATTATCAGCCACTGGCTTATAGTCTTACTATCTGTCATCAAATGAAGTGATCCATATGAAAATCTGTAATCCTACCGTGGACAAACAAATGTGTGTGTGTGTACATGACTGTATGTAGTTTGTGAGTTTTCAGTTTTTGTTTTCATGAACAATTTCATTTCCTTTAAATGAATGTGTGTGTGTGTGTGTCTGTGTGTGAATACTGTAAGTGCTTCTTTATATATTATTTTAGTGTTAGACAACCATGAGGCGAACCATTTTAAACATTAAAATTTCTCACTAAAATAGGAGTACCTACAAAAAGTGTCAGAAAACTGCAGTTCCTCAATTGCCACTTGAGGCTGGCTCCAGAAGTGAGTCAGCCTCCATCAGTCCCCATGTTGAAATGTCCAACTTCACAGCAGAAATAAACATATTTACAGCCTGGTACAAAAAACAGTTTTGGTCTCTGTAGCTAGTTTCCCCATTCATGACAACTGTACTGTTCATATTATATCAAGACTTAAAGTTATGCAGAATTAACAGTGTGGATGCTTTAATTGACAGGTGGATGTTGTTACAGGGGGCTTATTTGAGCAACCAGACGTCTTTGCTGATTTTTAGACTAGCTGAGAGGCAGAAGAAGCAGGACTACAAAGCCAGAGCCATCACACTGAACTTGCCAACGGCTCTTCAGAAACCTGTGGGGGAAGTCACGGAGACTATGTCCAGGTTTTGTACAGTCTATGGTCATAGTATGAAGAGTTGGGAGGGAGAACGTGTTGCTTTCCAAGTGGACTCTGGTGTAAAACATCCAACTAGTAGACTGTGTGATCGCAGATGTTTGAAACCATGAAATTCATCCTCTGACCATGAACTGTCAGGAAAGTGATCTGTAGAAGTCATGTATATATTCATCATGTGTTAATCCAAGAGTGCAAGGTTCTCTCTCTTCTAATGTATGTTAGTGAAACATTCATCGTTATTTATGACATATAAAGTGAAGATATAGTCAAGTCACAGTCTGGACTCATGTCGCTCATAATCAGTTATTTCTTGGTGCATGCTTTGCGAAAATACATAAACTTTTTCCTCTGTGGGTTCATGTTAGAAATGAGAGGCAAAGACGAGCCAGACTACATGATGATCATCTCACCTTGTATCCTGAGGACTTGATGTGTACTCCTCTCTTTGTGAGCGTTGACTTCATCCTGACGAAGAAGGATCGTTCCAGACTGTTGTCAGGAGCCAGAAGACTCGGACTGCTGGACTCCACTGAGAAACAGAACACAAACATACAAACTGAATGTATGTTTTTAATGTATAAAAACACTCAAACACGTAGGTAAAAACACGAGACGACGTCGAAATATTGTATTGCAGGACAAATACAGATGCAGACTTGAAGGTTTTAACACAGAATTTTCCACATAAAGCGCGGGTGAAGCGATTTTTATCGTCGTAAAACAAATAAATACATTCATTCTCTCAGCAGGACCCGTCAGCCAATCACAGCTGCTGTCAAACTGTCAATCATCTCAAAGCAGCTCATGGCAGCGAAATGTCAAAACACGTCAGGAGGCGAGGCGAGAGAAAAACAAGACAAACAGGATGCTAATTAAAGGCGTGTTAAGACAAGATGTCCAATTAGTTTGAAAGCTGTAATCTTGTTTGCTCATGACTGTCAAAATAAAAGTCCCATATGAAGATAAACATATCACCAAAATCTTCCGATTATCGCTTTAACCCGACTGTGTCCCACACAGGAAGTGCATCTTTCACCGCCCTTCTCGCCCGTCCACCCGTGTGCCCGACGAGAACGGAGCCTTGTTTCCTGAAGGTGAGACTTTCCATTTGTCAGCACCAGAGATCATCTGCATATTCATAACTCCTCCATTTACAGAGGGCGTGACGGGAGAAAAGACGGCTGAGAAGACATCTCATCGAACACGCACATCAACACACAGTTCAATAGGACAGCCGCCCACGTCAGATTGAGGACCCTCAATGATAGTATGTTCCTTAACGTGAACCTGAAGCCTGAACCTCTCAGACAAATTTGGTCTTATTTGTGTGGTTTTATCCAACATTTGCATCAGTAAAAATCATGTTGTATATTTACATTGTAATCGCTTTGCTGCATTCTGGTGACTTTTATGTTAAATTTAACAAGAGAATGAATTTAAATTTACAGGAAAGAAAACAGAATAATTCTCTCTGTCATGAACTTTGCACGAGTCTATGCAACACATTTTATTGTCTGTTTCCTTAAAATTTAATATAAGAAAAACAAATAATTCTTTCCAGGATGTCTGGAACTTGCTTGAGCATTTGTTACTCCTCATTTCTCACTTAACGTGGAAGTGGAGCAGCTCTCATTCGCCACGAAAACCACATTTGGTGTATAGGTGACATTTGTGGAAATATGATAAGTCAGGAGAAACACGGGAAGAAACCAGGAGAGGAAAAACAGACATCTCCAGGTGTTTTGAGGCCTTTTGAGCTGCTAGACGGCTTTTAATGTGAAATGTGAGTTACTGACGATAACCAAGCTTAAAGACTACAAAATGGAAATATATCAGCAGTGTGGTCACATGATGTGTGTGTGTGTGTGTGTGTGTGTGTGTGTCTGTGTATGTATTTAGATGTAATCTGAAGTCATGCTGACATCTACAGACCGCACACACACAGTACTGATATGTTAATGGAGGTTAACACAGCCACTTCTTATCAATGACAGGTCACTGGATAACTGACACACGCCCAAACACGACATGTAAGTCTCTAAGTAATACTAGTTGGCTGCTGTGTCTTGTGTTTCCTTGCCACTGTAGCTAAGTGCTTGTTCATAGTGGGAATTGTTAGTTTAGTCACATATCATATTATATAAAGGGATCGATGTTGAGTCATCATTCATGCAGCCTCCACGACAAACACAGTTCTTTGTCTTTAGAGTCTCTCTTTCAACTTGTGTATTTATGTGCATATGTACACACTGTACTGTACGCGTACTGAGTGTATGTTTGTGTTTTAAACACTGTGAGGCAGGTTGTTTTTCCATCTTCTTTTTCCTGTCCTGAAAACACACACACACACACACATGCACGCGCACACCCACACACGTCTCTGGTGGACGTGGCAGTTTGATCAGCGTTGATACGTGTTGACAACGTCTAATCTGAAAAAATTGAAAGAAATGAATTAATATGCAAATTCCTCCTTTATAATATAAATGTCCTTGAAGAGTGAGAGACAGGAGGGAGGGAGGGAGGAGAGTAGAGAGAAAGAGGAGAGAATAAAGGGGAGGAGAGACAAACAAACGTAAGGTGGAGATGGAAAAAAACAAAAAGAGAGAAGACGAGAAATAAAAAGATGAACATGTGAAGAGAGAAAAGAAAACGTAGAAAGAGAGAGGGAGGGTTAGAAAATGAAAGAAAGATGGAAAAAGGCGAAGATGAAGATGGGAAAGAAAGGTAGGAAGTGAAGGAGGAGGTAAGCAGGTGGAGAGAAAGGGACAAAAATGAAGGGGATGAAAATGAAACAAACAACATAAATAAGTGAACAAGATGGAGAAAAAGAAAGAGGGAGAGTGAAAAAAAGTGAATGATGAAGAAAGGAAGAGACGAGTGAGGAAGTTTAAAAGAACAGTGAGGGAAAAAGACGAGAAGGAGAGGGAGGAAGAGTGGAAGGACAAAAAGAGAAATAAGAGTAAAGAGAAAAAATAAGGAAAGAAAGAGAGGAGGTATAAGGAAAGAAAGAAAGATGGAGTGAGGTAAAGGAGGATAAGAAAGAAGAGAGTTGGAGCTACATCCATCCATCCATCCATCAGTCGTCCATTCTCTCTCAGTCCTCCAGGAAATCAGCCGCCAATCTGACGGAGGAGTAATGATGAAGGGAGAGAGGAGACGGAAGAGAAGGAGGAGGGATGAAGGACAAGGAAGGAAGACACCACAAACAGAAGAAGAAGAAGAAGAAAAGGGAGCAAAGTTAGAAAGAAAGCAGAAGAAACAGAGAATAGGGGGAGGATGAAGAGCTTTAGGAAGGAAACAAAAAAAGGAGCAACAGAGGAGGATGGAAGGAGGACAAGTTGAGGAAAGATAAGAGGAAAAAGATGACAAAGATGACAAGTAGAGGAAAAATAGAAGCTTGGTTAGTATGGAGGGAGTGAGGAGGAAAAGAAGGGGAGAAAAGGGATGAGTGTGAAAGGAAGAATAAAACAACATTAAAAACATTAAATGTAAAAAAAGTAAGTTGAAGAAAGGAAGAGAAAAAGGAGGAGAGGGAGTGAGAAGAAGAGAAGATAAACAGCACAACTAGTAAAAAGTAAAAAAGATGAAAGAAGAGAAGGATGAGGAGAAGCAGGAGGAAGAGTGTGAGGCATGACAAGAGGAAGAAGGAGAGATGGAGGGTAAGAAGGAGCGAGTAAGAAGTAGAAGAAGAGAAGAAGGCAGGGGCAGAGGGAATGTAAAGAAGAAAAAGACAAACAGGAGAAGAAGAGGAGGAGGAGGAGGAGGAGGAGGACCACGTGGGAATTCAGAGGTCTTTTCTCATTCAGCTCGTTTGGCGAGCGTTGCCGTGGCGTCTTCGGGGACGACGCTCCTACAAGACAAAGATTAGCGCTACAAAGGCAGCAGGTGGCTGCTGGCTCCGCCGCTGCCCGACTCTGGGACCTAATTATCTACGGCACGGAAACTTTCCACCCGTTTGAAGGACAAATGATTAATTAAAAAGAACAACTCACCTACGCCTGTGATCTTTGGACAATACCCAGAGTGCCGAGGGTTTCTTTCCACACGTGTGTGTGTCGGTGTGTGATTGTGGGGAAGCCTCGGTGGGACGGTGTATCATTGTCAGACAGTCTTAATAGCGTTGCCTGGTTCAGGGAGCTCGTTGTGTCCGACTGATAACTAGCTAACGTGACGTTGACATGCGGGACGGGACAAAGCGAGCTACAGCAAGGTCACCGTGACCTTCAGCAGCTGCCGCTGCCATGACGGAGAGAGGTAGACACAAATATAATTGACTTAACAAATGGGATATAATACAGCAGATAAGACAGACGTGTGTAGCACGTGAAGGTGTCATTTAGCAACTTCAAAAGGCTGAAAATAAACAGATGTTTCAGTTCTCGAACTTCCGAACTTACACTTTCGACTCAGTAAATGCGTTCACGTTGTCAGTTCTGTGAAAATGAAGTGTACTGTGAGTACCCGGATGGTTCTCTTATAACACTTGACACTTCTCGGCCTTGGTGGTCGCCATTTTGGCTACATGGCTAAAGGGGTGGGGTGTTGAGAAAATGGTGGCCGAGGAAGGTGCTGAAGATGAAGAGGCTGTGGTGAATACCGCGATATATACAAATGTAAGTTGTACATATGTTTTATATTTATATTTTGGCAGTCAGATTTGGTGCTAATACTCCACATCAATGCAATTCAGCAAAGAAGAGGAAGAAGCAGTAAAATCGTCGTTTCTCGTAACAGATGTACTCGAATGCCAAAGTTGGTGCGCTACGCCGGGAAGTACACAGTACACAGTGTGCTATATGATAGTGTATTAACGTAGGTCTGTCTGTAGGCTTCCTGCAGTTTAAAGAGAACATTATTTATCTTTACTCACGTGGGGACGCGTCACTCTTAATCAAACACATGTGCATTGTACGACAAGACCTCAGGAAGTCGCATGGTCACGACTGTTGAGTAAGAGGTCATAGTTCCAGCATGCAAGTCACCATAAATGCATTTAAGTTTTGGAGCTGTTGGTCGGCTAGCTGTTTCCCTCTGTTCCCAGTGTTTGTGCTAAGCTAGCCCTGACTCCAGCTCCGTATAGGTCGATACACCTTTACATCTTTGTTGAACTATTTCTTTAACACAGCAACAAACACACAACTCTCCATCACTTCTTTTTGCCTCCTCTTTCTACCCACAATGCACCGGCAGCGGGAGCTGAGGGACATCTGAGAGGTGGTGGGCGAGAGGCAATCATGACAAATGTGCTATAGCTCGGTTGCTCACACACACACACACACACACACACACACACACACACACACACACACACACACACACACACACACACACACACACACACATATATATATATTTATATAACCTAAATATAGTGCATATAAGCACACACACATTCATCACAGATAGAGAGTATTGTCAGTGAAAGTTTAATTGTGTAAACACTCTGTAACTGTCCTGTTATATTCCTGCCTCTCCGGCTCACTATCGCCTCCTCAGCTGTAATTGAATTGCTACCGTCAGGTGGGGGAAGGAGGAAGAGGTGGTGGGGGAGGAGGGAGGGAAAAGGGGGAGGAGGAGGAGGCGAGACACTTGCCTTATGAATAGAATGTGTTTCCTATCAGGAAGGATTTGACAAATTGTGTCAGGGAGAAAAGCCAGAGTGATAATTTTTCGGTTTACTGAAGGTGGAGGAGGAGGAGGTACAGGTAGGGATAGGAAAGGGAGGAAAGGAGAAGGATGAAAAAGAGACAGAGGGGTAGGAATAGGAGGGAAGAAGAAAAGTAACAAGAGGAGGAAAGGTGGAGGAGGACATGAGGAGGAAGTGGTAAAAAGAGGAGAGATAAAGATGTGAGGAGGAGAAGGAGCAAGATGAAAGGAAGATGTTAAGACAGGAGAGGGAAAGGAGTGAAAGAAGACAAGAAAATAGGAGGACAGAGAGGGAAAAGGAAAAGGAGAAAAAACAAAGAGAGGAGGGTGGTGAGGAGGAGGAAAGAAAGAGGGAAGGAGGAAAAGGAAGGAAGTAGAACATGAGGAGGAAAGGTGATAAAAAAGGGGAGGGTACGTGCACGGAGGAAGGAGAAAAAGTAGGAGGAAGGATGGGTGGATGAAAAGGGAAAGAGGAAAGTAAAGAGGAGAAAGATGGAAGGTAGGAGGAAGAGGAGGAGTAGCAATGATGGAAAAGATAAATAAAGGAAGGAGGCGAAAGAAGAGGCAGAGGAAAGACAAAAAGGGTGGAGGAAGAACAACACGTGAGAAGGATGAAGATGATGACGTAAAAGAAGAGATTGGAGGAAGGATCGGGGATGACTGAGGTAGAGGAGGAAGAGAATGCAGTTTTCCAAAATAAAACATCCATTTAAATTAAAATGACAAAATAAGAGTTTATGTGTTCTATGCTCTCTGTGTGTGTGTGTGTGTGAGAGAGAGAGTGAGAGAGACGGCAGATTTCCCACAATGCAAAGCCTGGGAACCAAAGGTAAAGGAAGATAAATCCATTCTTCCTCCTCCTTCTCCTCATCTTCTCTCCTCTCTCACTTTCCTCCCTCTCATCCATCACCATCACTTCTATTAACCCTCCTCATCGTCCTCCTCCTTCTCTCTGCAGTGATAAATCCAGACTTTTATTTTGACAGTCTTATCAGGACAATGAGCTAAAAATCAAACAGCGCTCTAATAGTCTAGAGACGCCTTGATCCTGGCTTTGTCTTTCTTTCTCTCCTCTTCATCCTTTCTTTTTTCCACCTCCCCCCTATCTCATCTTCGTCCCTCCCCTCCTGTGAAGGTAAAGTCTTTCCTAAGCTGCCTTTAGCTTCTCCTCTTCCTCTTTTGGGAATGAATCTACTTATGAAGAGGAGACAGAGGGAGAGGGAAGGAGATGAAGGAAGAGAAGGAGGAGGGAGGACAAAAGGGTGGAGGAAGATGGAAAGAAGGAAGAGGAATGATGAAGATGTGAGGTAAAAGAAGAGGATGAGGAAAGAGACTGAAGGACAGAAGACAACAAAAGAGTGAGATGGAAGAAGATGGAGGTCTGAAGATAGAAGAGAAGGAGAAGTAAAACATGAGGAAGGACAAGGAGGAGGAAGGACAAAAAGGTGGAGGATCTTGGAAAGAAAAGGGAGGAGAGAGAGAAGAGAAGAAAATCTTCTAGTCAAACTTTTGTTTTCACTCCTCAGCAAATATTAAACATCATCATCTGTTCAGTTATCACTGCGTGGACGCTTTGTCTCACACACAGCTGTTCAGGTGTCCACATATTTTTGGCCATGAAGTAAAGACATAATGAGGAGATGAAAAAATAAACAATTATTTTTCTCTGATATGGACGACAAGACTGACAGATTGTCAGCGTTTTGAACAAGGTCAGAGGTCACGTATGCACACACACACACACACACACTGGAGATAATAAGTAATTGTCTGTATCTGCAACCTGCATAATTACTTCCAGAGAGAGACGTGATTGAAGAACGAGTGATGGAGGAAACATGGAGGAAAAAGTATGGAGGGAGGAAGTGAGAGAATTAAACAAAGGGACGGAAAGACAAAGATGTGATTTTAATTTTTAAATTTAATTTTAAAGGAGGAATCCACCAATGTTACAGACAAACAGAAAGACCAGCATTCAGCTCTAACGTTAATGTAACATGGACAAATAGTTAGGCTAACCCCTAACGTATAGCTGCCGTTAGCTCTGTTAGCCGTGCAGCTAGTTGCCTTATTAGCGTCCAGTTTTATTGGCAAAATATACTGACTCTAACTTTAACAGAAGGCAGCCAGAGTTTCCTATTGGACAGATAGTTAGTTAACCACTAATCTGTAACTGCTGTTGGCTAGTTACCTCGGTTAGCCATGTAGCTAGCTGTCCTATTGACGTCTGGTTTTATGGTCAGGAGGAAAAGGTGGACGGATTATACTGATACATACACATCATAAAATACTATCAGGAGTCAAAATACGTCAAGAGAGTGAAAAAAGTCAATACAATTGAATTCGACAGAGTATTTTTTGATTTATCAAAAAGCACCTTCCATTCAAATCAGTTCAACCTTTTTAAAAAGATGTCTGTGGTTGAATAAAAAGTCCATCACTGCTCATCTCCACCTTGACTCTCTGGTAGATTTATTTTTCATCTCTATAACTCACTCTTCTCTTTCTTCTCTTTGTGTCTCGGAGTCCTTCTGTCTTTATTTCCTCTCTGTTCGTGTTTGGCCAGACGACAGCGGTGTCCCCAGATAAAAGCTGACCAAACAAGAAATTGAGGTAGGAAAAAAACAGAAGAAGGAGAAGAAGAAGAAGAAGAAGAAGAATATGGACTGAGACGAAGAAGAAACAGAGAGGGCGAGGATAACAGAGCGACGAGTGTGTTTGGTGTAATTGAATCCAGGCGGCGGCGCAGAAAAGGGACAGATGGATGGACTGAACAGATTAGCATCCGTAATCAGAGGAAGGCGTGAGGAGGAATAGACGCGGAGGTTGGTTCATTGAGCTGCGCCAGCTTCCGATGAACACAAAGTACGACTTATTGTCTCTGATCAGATGGAACAGACACACACGTGTTGTTTTACATGATGAGACTTTTCACAGTTCCTGCTGCCGAATCTGATCAAGATACAAACATGAGAAGATCTGCTGAGTCGAAACACAGTCACATTAAACAAAGTTAGTAACCAAGTACTGACTGCAAGTATACTGGAGTTATGAGGTACTTGTACATGTTATGATATTATTACACTTCGGGGGTGTCATTTAGCTCAGTTGATAGAGCAACTGCCCCATGTAAGGCTCAGTCTTTGCCGCGGCAGCCCAGTGTTCGAATCCGACCTGTGGCTCTTTCCTGCATGCCATTCCCCATCTCTCTCTCTCCCCACATTCCTGTCACTCTTCAGCTGTCTTAAAGCTCACTCTGGATTTTAAGATTTTTAAGACCTCTCAAGAGCACAGCTGTGAAGGTATGCTATACAGTTGTCCCTCACTATACTATAACGCGGTTTACCTTCCGCAGCCCATCTTTCTCTTTTTTTTAATTCATTTTCTTTCTTGTATCCCTTCTGTCCTTCCTTGAATTTTCAGTCCTTACTTCCTCCTTTTTATCTTTCTTTCTTTCTCATGATGAATCTTATTTTACATACTTCCTCCTTTCTGTTTCTCTTCCCTCTGTCTTCCTCCTTTTCTTTTAACATCCAATAACTTCCTCCTTTGAAAAGTCCTCTTAGTTTCTCCTTTCTTTCTCTCGCCGTCGTATTAAAAGTTAAACACACACTTTTCATTTTATACTGCCAACACACTGACACAAAAATTAAAAGTTAAATCTTGGACCTTGAGAAGTTCCTGTGTTATCGCCGCTATGACAGACAGATAGCACAGAGGAGCGCTTTATTTGTCGTCCGGAGCCGCCCTGTCCTCTGCCGCCGTTATCTGAACAGCTCCGGTTCCCATTGTAAACAGCCCTGTCCTCGTTAAGAAGCCTAATTAGAAAACTCTAATAATAATAGCCTGTGATTGGCTATTGTGTAAATGTAAGATTCCATTTAGAGCGGCGGCGAGCGGGCGGCGGTTTAATAAAATTTAACCAAACGGATAATTTTGCTTTAGTAATAATCCTCCGCCTGTGAAAAGTTCTTTGTTTGCCTCAAGTGGTTTTATTGCTTTTCTTAAAAAAAGAAGAAAGAAAAAACACTCATGAGACTGATTTAATTAAACTGAGCACTTTTACTGAATCTATTGGGACTAATTCTCCCAGTGAGCGTTGAGTTTAGAGGATCAGCTGTATGAAAATTATTTAGGCGGTCTGACAAAGGGCTTTTTTCATTCCAGAAAATACTCTGTTCATGGGAGAAGAACACAGCTAAACACACAGGAAGGAAACAGTAGAAGAAGAAAGCAGGAAGAGGTGGAAATGACTCAGAAATGGCGTTATGAATTTTCACAATAAAACACCCTGTGCAGATTCTTCATGCTAAGAACAGATAAAAAGGAAACTAAATTAAGTTACATGTTTTTATCACATATATGAAACTAATTTGACATCCAATCAAACACGTTCTCGCTTCTGGCGCCGCAGCACAACTCTATAACTTTATTCAGTGATTTTGGTCAAACTGGATCTGATTTTATTCACAATATATTTGCTGATTTTCCCTCTGATGTCCTCCAGCTGCTCAGTAAATTTCCCTGTTTTATAAACCCCACCCACCAGGGATACCATGTGTCTTAAAACAAGCATAAAGTTGCTTCACTTCCACGTAAAGTTCATCAGTCTGAATAGATTTTTCTGAAGTTAATAACTGGGCTTCCCTCGCCGGCTGCTCTGTCATCATCTTATCAGACAGCTGACCTCATCGTGTTAATTACAGTCAGGCTCATAAAGTATTGAAATTGGAGTTAAAATATGAGATGACCTTGGAGGAGAGAGATCTTCCTTTGAAGCTCTGCGCTGCTTTTCAGCACCCTCTTACACCGAGAGAGAGTCATCTTTAAAAGCACATGACGCAATTTGACTAATATCAGTCACACTGAGGCTGAGAGGTTCGAACCGTTCTGAAGGGTGAGTGGTTGGAAAGTATTACTCATAAGTGTAATTCAGAGGAAGAACTCAAGCCTGATGCTTGTACTTTGTCTCACTTCAGTGTCTTCATTAAATGTCATCATTTCAGGGTCACAGCCACATTTACATTCAGTCGGATGTCTGCTGGCTGTTGACCTTTGACCTCCTCACTGGAGGTGAAGGGACTAAAGTTTTATTTTCGATAAATACAGGATTTGACAAAGAGAGCTCCTGACCTAAAAATTCAGCTACAAGTATTTTTGCTTTTTGAAAGCTGGTTTTGTTGTCACGTGTTGATATATTTCTAGACAAAATTTTGTATATTTATTATTATTTTATGGAGGTTTTGCTAAAACTCAAACTTTCACATTTCCTGCTAAACATTTTCCAAATCCTCATTCACACACACGATCAGTGATCACTGTCTTGTCTGTTTTTTGCTCAGTATTAAGAAAATATTTCTAGGAATTCATTAATTACTGCACTGAGCCACGTATAGACAAACATAAACATGACCTGATATCATAAAGAAACAGAAGAAATACTGAACTGACGACCCGAGACGTCAGGAGCTAAACCCGGCAAAAGAAAACACCTCAGTAGGCGACTGTATTCACTGCCAGACTGACCACCGCGGTCACTGAGGTTTCTTCCACATTTTTTCCCTGTTAAAAGGTTTTTTGTGGGCAAGTTTTTCCTCACTCGAACCGAGGGTCTAAGGACAGAGGGTGTCATTCTCTGTACAGATTGTAAAGCCCTCCGAGGCAAATGTACTTTGTGACTTTGGGCTATACAAATAAAATTGAATTGAATTGAATTGAATTGGTTTCAGAGGTTGTGTGCAGCTTCTGGTCATGTTCACTGGAAGATGTCTTTTATCTTGTTTTATTGTGCTTTTCATGCATGATGGAGGCTCCAGGAATGTATCAGCAAAACAATTGGTCTAAAATTACTGACTTAAAAGTGATTTTTGAGGTTGAGCTTTCAAAATCTGTAATTTCTTAGCTTTTTCATCTGCTGCTCTAATGACGTGATTTAACTTCAGTCGTCAACACAGTTCAGACTTTATTTGCTGAACACTCATGTGGACGTATATATTCACACGTACAAGCTCCAGGTGAACTGGATCCAAGAAACTAGTGTTTCTCTCTTTTCAACTTTTCTCAGGTTAAACTTTCGATATGTGACTTAAAGGCCCGAACAGCAGCTGCAGTGTTTTTCCTTTAAACAACCTGCCTGCTCTATGCAAGTACTTTCATTCACATTCACACCATCAGACAGAAAACACTAAGTATTTATTTCAATTTTGTCCCATCAGAGAGAAAAATTAGTTAGAAAAACATTTAAAAATCAAAGTCCTTCTGGAAGTAACAGTAATTCTGCCCTCCAGAAAAACACCATAAGTTCTCCATTATTAGCTCCTTGCAGTCTAATTGTCCGCGGCGTACCCTTATTTCTACATCATAAGTCTTTGATTATTGTTGCTAATTACGCTATTAGCACAATGGAGGGGAATAATTCGTCATAATCGCCCACATTTATCATAATTACCCAAGTTTACAGTCACCTACATTTAATGTCATTTAGAGCGGCCATCGGTGGCGGCTGCTGCCCAAGGACGAACTCCACGGGTGTGTGGATGTGTGTGTGTGTGCGTTTGTATTTGCATTTGAAATGTCACTTGGACTCTAAGACAGAAAGCAAAGGTCAAATCTGACACACACACACACACACACACGCACAGTCCTGCCTGTGTTTTACAGACATTTAAATATTTTCAGTGTTGTAAGCACACTGTGACAACAGATCTGCAGTCCTCCAAACTGAAAAAAAGTTCAGCTACGACAATGAGTGTTTTTCTGATATCATTATCATTAGGGATGTAACGATACATCGTGACACAATTAAAATCGGTACAAATGCGTGAGGACTCGCATCGGTTGACAGAAAAAATGAATCGCGATTCTTGGCGAATGCGAGAGAAGTAGGATATGTTCTTTTTTCGTCTTTTTTCTTATTAGTTATTATTGTGGCTGCAGCTTCCACTGCCGCGTCTGCCTTTCTGTGTCACACACACATGCGCAGTAGTGGTAATCGGTGCCAGGCCTGACTGTACCGTGATGATACCATAACACAGACCCTCCAGGAATTCACGATGTTGCGATTTGCAACTTCAACGCAACTTCAGTGAATCCCTGTGAATTCAGGGCGGTGTTGCAATTTTAACCAATCACCGCAACTTCTCCGCAACTTCCGCGCAGTCTGCACAGGGGATTAAACTCAGGTCAGGGACGGCCGCACCTCTGAAAGTGGTCGGATAGGGGGGACTTGTCGTGGATACTGATTGCCGTTTACAGGAGCCAATAACGAGTGTGTGTTGCATTGCAGCTAGCGCTATGAGCTAGCATCAGCTACAACCTGTGAAACCAGCTGTGGTCAGTCTGTCAGTGAATACAGTCTACTGAGGTGGTTTTCTGGCCGGGTTTGGCTCCTGACATCCTGGGGCTGAATCAATTCAGTTAGCTACACAGCTGACCGAGCTAACACTATCGATTTTCCATCATAAAGTCTGTAATCACCTCTGTAGTGTAACGTTATTTCCTGTTGGTCTCAGAGGCTTTGCTCAGACCAGTCTGACCACTGAGCCCGGTTCTGTTGCCTGCTAATGGCAGATTAAGTTAGCAGCAGCTATTTTTAGCAGTCAAACGTATTGTTTAAAAATACTGACAAAAGAGCATGAATCTAAACTTTGTGTTTTTCTAGTAAACATTTGAATGACATCTGTCCATTCAAAACATATAATACAAAAACTGAGTATTGACATCTTTTTTGACTTCTTACATTTGTTTTTGTGAATCTGTCAGAAACAATCCAAACTATTAAATAACTATCCTCCAAATAAAGTTACCACGTAGAAAAACACAACCAAACACCCATAAAAGCACCTCACCATACACCATTAGAATATGGAAGGATGAAGTGGTGCCCGGAGTGTGAAACTTCACAGAGAAACAAAGTCAGCGGCGATCGATCGGAGACTCCCCAGTGCACAGGAGGAAGAGGCAGGTGATAAACGGAGGAATGCTGGTGAGGGAGGACGAAAGAAACAAAGACGCCCAAGGAGGAAAAGAAAGAGGAGGAGGAGGAGGAAAAGACGATGTAAATAAATGGAAAAGCTCAGCCGGACACGTTAGCAGGCGTGGTGTTCTCCAGGTACTGACTGGAGTGAAAACTAATGATGAAGGCGCCTGTGGTAATACATTACTCATCGCCTGGAGAGGAGGACGCTATGAATTTAATATTAAAGAGAAAAGTAGGTGTTTACTGGTGTGAGGGAATCTGAACCCTAAATCTTGTGTTTGAACAGGTGTGAAGCAACATGTATGTGTATTTGCACATTTCTGTATATATATATTGATAGAAGAGCAGGACACAGAATTAACTAACTTTTTTCTTGATCCACAGACAGATACAAACTTTCAAACAATCTCGATGGACGATCAAAGATCCAGAACTTCAGGGTTGAGCGTTGGCAAAACTCTCAGGATGTTGCAACTGATAAAAATGCCATGTATTCCGATCATATGTTCCAACTATACTGATCAATAGTGAGGTTTCTCTCCAGCATTGTTAATTAAATGTTAGGAGTTGTTCTTGGAGATAAACAGTTGTTGGTCAAACTAATTTCCTTTTTCCAGTTTGCATTCGCACCACCAGTAGGAAGGCTGAAGAGATGTAAGCGAAGAGATCTGTGGTTGGTGTAGCTATGTCACTTTTTTGACATCCAACAACATTTTATGTTACAAAGCTTTGGTTACAGAACTAATGTCTTTGAAAATGGCTGTAGCTGATGCTGCGCTGCCTCTTGTGTTCGATCAATCAATGTACACTTACTCAAGGTTCCTTTTGTGCTGGGAGAGGTATGTACTCTGAAGTATAAATATAGAAACATACATATGTCATTGATCACTGATGCATGTCACCGCTATGCGTCTGTGTGGTCGTCATATTTGGAAGGTCAAGATCTGCCTGTACCCAATATGATAGATGCAGAGTTCACTACAAAGTCGACTGTAGCTTGCTTGATTCTGAACCGATTTTCATAAAATTCTTTTTGTTATATACATGAGAAACTGAAAATGATGCATGCTGTAATTAAATTAATTTACTCGCGCTGGATAGAATATGAAGGTTCATGCCAAAACATAAACCTTCTGAACAGCCACAACTTCCACTGTGGACAGGCAAGCTCCAATCTATGAACAGGAAACATCAATCAAGTTATTATTATTATTTATTATTTCAGCTTTTCTGTTTTTCCTTAAAAATGTACATTTCTACATCTGTCATTTTTAACCCCTGTAGACCTTCCTTTGATTTTGTACTGTATTTATTGTATCTGTGCTCTCAAGTAGGAGCTGAAAAAAGTCCCTATCACAATGTTGTTGATGGTTCCCAGTTCTTGCACTTGCAACTGTTTCTAAATATAAAAGTTCCTCCCGGCTGAAAACACCTTTTGAGTTACAATGACAGAAGGGAGTTGTGTTAATATTTTAAAGATGTGGGATTCCCAAATTCTTGACTGGATGATTGAAAAACTGATCGGTGTCTGGACCGGACCAAGCTGAAAAAAGTCCCTCTCAGAATGTCATTGATGGTTCCCAGTTCTTGCACTTGCAACTGTTTCTAAAAGAAAAATTTTGGACTGAAAATATCTTTCGCTTCACTGGCACCTCAAGCAACACAGTGACACCCTCGTAGACCATTTTCATTGCTGGTAAGACAACGATGGAGAACACTAAACAAAGCACAAGTGGTTCTTCATCCAATCAGAACAGTTTCACGTCTTTTCTAGAGTTTGAACACTAACATTGCTTCACATCATCTGTGGGAGAAATGAACAGACCTGTTACCCTGGACACCTGATATAAGCCCCACCTCCTCCTGGGAAACACTCATACAAATTCATACCAGCCCTCCTCCTCCTCCTCTTTTTATTCCACCTCTCTTTCTCCAGACAAATTAACATTAAAGAACACATACATGAATCTTAATCCTCCGTCTTTCTCTCTCTCTGGTCACATTATCATTGGGGATCACTCCTTCTCATTCATACATGTCCGTCTGAAACCTCTCCCTCCCTTCTATCTCTTCTTCTTTGGTCAAATTAACATTGCTAAGCACTCATGCACATTCAAACACGTCCCTACATCCCCTGCCTCTCTTCCTCTTTCTTCTTGTCTTTTTCTCTCTGGACAAATTAACATGGGAGAACAAACACCTTTGTCTTCATCCTCTTTCTTTCTTTTTGCTTCTCCTCTCTCTGGTCAAATTAACTTTGGGAATCACTGAGACGTTCATATAAACCCCCTCCGTTCCCCTTTCTACCTCTTCAACGTCTTCATATCTTTCTATCTTTAGGGCAAATTAACATTGGGGGGAAACGCCCGTCCATGTTTTACATCATTTATTTTCTTCTTCTCTACAGACAAATTGACATTGACGAACATGTATATATGTCCTCACATCCTTTACATTTCAAGTTCGGTGCGTGGGGAAGCTCGGTTAGAGGTTTGCAGAAAGTCAAAGAAAAAAAAAAGAACAAAAACCTCAAATGTGGAACTCCAATTAATTTAAAGCCCCCACCCTCCTCCTCTTCAACCATCACCAGCACCAATCAGCCAAGAACAAATCCGCGGCAGATCTAATTACCGTGCCGTCTCCGAAGACCCTGGCCGCCGCAAAGCCAATCTTCCCCTCCTTGTTTGAACAGGCTGATGAACTAAGGGACTCGATGGATATCAAGTCATTTTGTTTAATTTATAAATGGATTTTCCCCTAATACTTAAATTATCATCAGCATGAGAGAGAGAGAAGCACAATGAAAACCATTTGGAAGGTAAAAAGTCTTGAACATGTGGTTCAGGGACAGGATGGAGGGATGAAAGGATGGAGAGATAGAAAATGACGATGGAAAGAATCCCAATGAGGAATGTGTCCTTTCCCCGTTTACAGCAGTCACTCTAATTATATTCAAACTTACAGCAGGGAATGCTGGGATGTTGGGGACAAGAGCATCAAGGTTAGAGAGTCGGGGGTGCTACAGAAAGAAGAAATATCTAAAAGAATGTGGATTTATTTACATACATTTTTTTATTTACAGATGAACAAGTCTAAGGTTCATTAATTACCATATTAAATCTAATTTATTTTCAAAATTTATTTTCAAGTTATGCTAAGCTAAGCTAATTGGCTGCTGACTTCTCCTTCTTATTAACTGATAGATGTGAGGATGATGATTGTTCTTTTGATGAAGTTTTGGCAAGAAAGCCAATAAAAGTACTTCCCAAACTGTTAAACTTTTATTTTGGTTCTTTTGATATTTTAGAGATGTGAAATTCAAATTTTTTCCTAAATTCTTGAGTAGATGAATGAAAAACGTATCTGTGTCTGGACTAGACCACCACAAAACCAGTCTCAATCATGTCTGATGATGGACTTCTGAAGGTTGAACTAATTTTTCAGACTATTCCAACACTCCTTATCCCCTTCTTCCTCCTGACCTTCTCCTTCTAACCCTCCTTTATTTTCATGACCCTTTATGTCATCCTTTTTTCCTCTTCTGTTAATTTCTTTCCTTAGAGCACTTTCTCCTTTTGTCTTGCTCTTCTGCACCATTTACACAAACTGTTTTTTGAAGAACCTTGAGACAAACGTTTTTAGTGGAATTAAAAAGATTTTGAATTTATGATTATCATTTTCTGTTTTGTAATTATATACAAAACTATATAAACAATTATAATTGTAAATAACAAACCAAACTGTTTTTTTTATCTGTTAATCATGAATTACAGTTATTTCTCATTTTTGTATTGTATTTTTCTACTTTCTTAAATAAATATAAATACATTAAGTCTCTGTCATTAGTTCCATTCCCGGTTCCCCAAGTGTCCTTGAGCGTTCCTGAATGGCCATAGCATTGGTGCAAGTTCATGCACTGTAAAAAATGGCTGTAGAATTTTCAGTTCCAAACCACTGGCACTGCCAAACCATGACAGTAAAAGACTGTGAAATATACCATGAAGCATGACTGTGTTTTCCTGTATACAGTAAAACACAGTCATATTTCAGAACCTTTATGGATACATCATTTTCAGTGAAAATGTATACAGAATAAAGCATTATTTTATATTAGAGACTGTTTATTGTACAGTAAATATGGATGGCTGTGGACAGAAAGACCCGTCCATGGTCGATCCACTTCAATCCATTATTCCTTCTATTGATCATAAATCAAAAATTTGTTGTTTTCATCTGTGTAAAAAACAACAAATTTCTTTCCTCCTTCTATCCTTCCCTCATGTCCTACCTGGTTCAGGCGTCTCGGAGTGCGACGATGACGAAGCCGAGGACGCCCCGTCTTCGTTGACGGCTCCCTGGGACAGAGACATTCCCCGGCCCGGAGGAAGTTTCATGCCGAGCTGTTCCGCCATCTCCACATGATCGCCAGGGTGGATGTAGTCAAAGACACTGCTGCCAGTCAGCTCCACCTGCACAGATAAACAATAGGTTAATCTTTTGTTTCCTCGACTCATCTTTATTTCTCATCTTCGATGCTCCAAACTAGTTTTGGAGAAAGTGTAACTTCTTGTAAACATTTTGCTTTTTCTGTTGACATCTCTTTATTATCATCCTCATGAAACTCTTCCCCCTCTATCCTATTCAAACTTACATCAGAAGGGAGCATTAAAGTTAGGGAGTTGGAGGTGCTACAAGTATCTATTTAATTAAATTAAAAGAATAATCAACATTTTGGGCTTGATGAACAGTTAGCAGCCTGTTAGCATAGCATAAAGACTGGAAAACGCTAGCCAAACACCTCTGCAGCTCAATTAACTAGTCGCTATGCTAAGCTAAGCTAATTGGCTGCTGGCTTCTGCTTCTTATTAACCAACAGACGTGAGAATGATTCTTCTGATCAACAAAAGTACTTTACAAAATGTTTGACTGTTGTTTATTTCAGTTCAGTTATGATGCGCTTGTCCCCGTTTTCCTTTACGCTAAATCCTTTCTTTCTTTTCATCCTCCTTTCCCCTTCCTGTAAACACTTTTTCTTCCTCCTCTAATCCAGACTTTCTTTACTCTCTTTCCTGCATCCAGCCTGTTTCACTCCTCCTCATCTTCCTCCTCCTCCTCCTCTAATCCGTCCCTCTGCGAACGAGTGTCGTCTTTTCTTTTTTATGGAAATGGAATAAATAAGCTTCTTCTTATTAAATAAATACAGAGTCCCTTCATCTTAAACACTCTCATTAGTGGAGATAGAAGCGGATTTGTCTTCGTTAATTGGGGATGAGACGAGGGAGCGCCGCCAAAACCACGGCGTTACGCTACACACCCACACACACAGTGTGTGTGCACACAAAACAGTGTGTGTGCACAAACTGATTCATGTCAAGGTTAGAAACACACACAAACACTTTAACTTTTTGTGCGATGAACACACACTCACAATTAAACACACGATTTTCAACGGGGTCATGTGATTGATGTGCTCCGTCGTTTAACACGCGTGTTTTCATTTGTGGTGTATCAAAAACATTGTGCACATTTATTTTCACATGCTAATCTGGTTATGTACGTACTGTATGTGTGTGCACGTGTGTTTGTGTGTGTGTGTGTGTGTGTGTGTGTGTGTCTGTGTGTTCAGGTTTTTGGGGTCCACTGGGACTAAGGGGATTACATGGGTGTAATCCCTTTAATAAGAAATCCCTTTAAGGCAATTTAGTCCCCTCATAAAGTCTCATCTGGAGCAGAAAGTGATGATTAAGAAATGAGACTGATCAATGACTCACACACACACACACACACACACACACACACACACACACACACACACACACACACACACACACACACACACAAACACTTACAGAGGCGCGCAGACCCTGGTGCACCATGGGAGTTAGTGTTCATGTTTACACGTTACAGTGCTAATTGGATCTACATTGTTCTTCCTCGAAATAACACACCGACTTTCAATCAATTAAAACTTGGCACAACTATTTTACATAAAGTCACTGTTGGAGCTAATTACACAGAGATAAGAAATGCAGAGATGGAATTAGACATTCAGACAGTTACTGCAACAACACTTTAACTGAATTATCATACAGTAGACTGGGACAAAAGCTCATTACTGTAGACTAATATGTGCCAGACTGAAGCGTACAGTCCAATCAAGACATGATTTTATGGAATGAAAAAGTTCCACAAAGTTTCAGAACATCAGCAGAGAGTCGCACCAATTTATACAATGTCGTCCTTCACTGAATAAAGTATGCACAGCTCTGTAATGTCCCTGCCGCAATGCTGTTTTGGTCTGTTCTCCACGTAGCTTCTTATCCTACAAGGAGCGTTTCAAGAGCGTTTCACCCAACAGACTTTGTCAAAATGTAACTAAACCCTCAAATCACTTTTTTCAGATGAAAACCAGGGTATACAGGTATTTAGTATGGTTGTTGATCAGGTACAAATCTTGACTGTTTAGTGCAAAGTATCTGAATTATACATATTGCCCTATAAATATCTGTTTTAGAGCAATGTGAAGCTCAGTGTGATGGCTCTTGCCGCTGCCATCTTGGCAGTCCTTCCTCTTCCGTCTCCCGCCTAATCAAAGAATTGGCAAAGACCAAGCAGCAACCTCTGTGGCTAGGAAATGAAGCCAGTGCAGAAGAGCCAAAAACTGCAGTTCCTTGAGTCTGGCTCCAGAAGTGAGTCAGTCTCCATGTTCAAATGTCCAACTTCATAACAGAAATAAACATGTTTACAGCCGGTACAAAAAACTGTTTTGGTCTCTATAGCTCATTTCCTCATTCATGACAACTGTACTGAGTGTGACTTTATATTCAACTCACCTGTTCACATTATATTAAGGCTTAAAGTTATGAAGAATTAACAGTGTGGACGATTTGATTGACAGGTGGGTGTCGTCACAGGTGTCAATACAGATGGCAGATGGCTTGTTTATGCACTGAGGCGTCATTCAGTCCGCCTCAGGTCCACCGAGCTTTACTTATTGTTAACATTAGCAATTAGCCACTTTAGCTTTCAATTGCTAATGGCTTGATCCCAGTGGCGTGAGGATCTTGAAATGTCAATAGAGATGTAAACACCAACACTTCCCCTGTGCTATGCTCCCAGTCCAGAATGAGTTAGCAAGTGTAACGACTGATGTTAGCTGCACAGCTAATGGCTACCATTAGTAGTAGAAGTTGACCACTCGCAAAAAAGTGGGCTCATAATGGGCCAGTAGAAGAGAGAAATGGTTGGTTTTGAAGAGTGAATCATGCAAAGCTTCTTGGGTCGAGAATATAGAGATCCATATTTAGAAATGAGCATAATCAGTCCTCTTTAAGCTAATCGATGTCTCAGTTAGCGACTGTATTGTCTACTGTTTCACTTTCTTGATCTAGATACCCATTTAAAATAAAAACACTGTTGAAAGTCACAAAAGCGATACAAATAAACATTGCAAGGTTTAACATAAATTACTAAATTAATTATTAAGTTTCTGCACTGCCCAATTCCATTAAGAAAATCTATTTTCTTGACATATGTGTCACATAACATCCTCTTAAAGGACTCATGTTCCTTGATGATGCCTCCATGACAAAGTGCGATATGCTCACTTCCCAAATGAATTGCCTCTGATTGAACGCACACAGTTTGTGTCTGTTTTTCACCAAAACACGTGTTAGAGACGTATGGCAACCTGAGATTTTTAATCAGCTCGAAACCTTGGCAACCGCAACCACTATACATCATGTTATCCTTCCAGTCTTTTCCACAGAGGTTAGCCAAGTGATTTAATACCATATAATGTTTTTTTTCTTTGTCCAGAATCTTTTCTCTTTATGGGAGTGAGATGAAATACAGGACACAGAGAGCAGCCTCTATGGACATAATGACAGAGGAGAAGAGACTGAAGAGGACGTTGATGGAGGAAGCTCAGAAGAGAAAAGGAGAGAGTGAGCGAGCAAGAAGCCGCCGGACAAGAGTAAATGTGGGACTGACTTTTAGTGGTTGGTGAGAGCTTGGTGAAATAACCGACCGACAATTAGTGTGTGTTTAAATAACAACCAACTGAAAGAGCTGATAAAAATGACTAACAGTGAGGATAATTAGAACACAAAGCTGATTTGTGCAGCTGACGAGCCCCGATGACCTCCATCAGGTTCACTTTGAGTTTTGACACTGTTGGTCTGCTTCAAGTCCTTCAAGATAAAACTTATTAAAACACAACAGAAACGCTGGCTTTATCGCTTCACTCGTCCTCTGAGACAACAAGGACATCAAGTGACAAAAGACAATAAGAATGACGGCGATAACATGTCCAACAGAGAGAGAGAGTAAATGTTAAGCGAGTGTGTTTGTGCAAATCAAAGTGTGTGTGTGTGTGTGTGGGTTTATATCTGTCCTTCCTCTCTTATCAGTGTCTGCTCCATATTTTAGGGTGGAGGATATGGAGGAGGCTGCTGTCAGCTGTAATTACTGCAGTGTAAGTGTTACATCACAACTGCTGTTCAGCTGTGTGTAACCTTTATTTGAAACAAAACAGGCAACAGTGACAAAGAAAAAGAGTCAAAGAAAGCTAAAGTCATGATACCCAAAGAGACCCAGTCTTTACCTTCAATCATTAAATTCAGTTAATGCAAAGCAAAAAAAAAACAACAACACAGAATTCTGTATTGGTTATTTGATTACATTACTTATGATCAAAAACTAGCGAGTCGACAACTTTGCTAACAGCCAAACATCAAGCAAGGTCAACAACACAAGACATAGCAGCAGCTAATATTACTGACTAGTCCAACAGCAGTCAGCCCAGCTCGGCGTCTGTCTTTCAGCCTTTTATTTCACCAAGCTCTCACCAACCACTAAAAGTCAGTCCCACATTTACTCTTGTCCGGTGGCTTCTTGCTCGCTCACTCTCTCCTTTTCTCTTCTGAGCTTCCTCTGTCAACGTCCTCTTCAGTCTCTTTTCCTCTGTCATTATGTCCATAGAGGCTGCTGAGCCCGGTTACATTTTCCACTCACTTAGCTCCGGTTCTGGCACAACACTCTTCTCTTATTCTTTGTGGTGATCCAAAACTCTTGTGGTACAAACACTAACACTTCCCCGGTGCTCTGAGCTCACAGTCCAGGCAGCCCAGCTAACAAACTTAGCATTAGCTAACAGCAGCTACAGTTGGCAGCAGTTTACTTCACTGTCCATCAGGAAACTCTGTAAATCACAGAGAGTTGAGGTGCAGCAGCTGGAGGACATCAGAGGGAAAAGCAGAAAACATTTTTTCCATAAAATATGAGTTTCCAGTTTCACCAAAATCAGTCAAATAGTTGGTGGTGTGTGACTTGGTGCCATAAAGCGTTACGTACTCCTGACCTGGAGCCCAAAGTTACATAGTGTGAGAACAGACTACGAATGACACCATTTATGCTGAGAAACGTTTATGATATCAATAAAAGAAATCTTTAACATAGTGAGAAAAACAGTTCCGGGCAGAGGGTCCTCGATTGTCCAATCAGATTGTAGCTTGCAGCGTCATGTATCGCTGTGGTCGGGTTAGTATTGGAGTGAATGGACAGCTGGAGCTCTGCTCTGAGCGTCTCTTACCAGCGCAAACGGTTTATACTGGAATACTGGAGTCAATGGACAACCCAGAGTGTTTCATACAGACACGGAAGGGTACCTTTTACGTCGGTATCAGACGTCAAGGGGCATGACAAATTGTCGGTATTTTACACGTTGGGAATGAGAACGGGTTGATTTAACAGATTTATGGGTGAAAAGGTTTCTGTGTTCATGTGCTGTCAGAGGGTCACCAGCCATCATAACTTTGTTCTTCTCTCCCACATTAAATAAACTTCCACTTTTGTCCTATTTTGAAGGGAACATGTTAGTCCTGAAAAATAAAACAGCAAATAAAAGACACGAAAACTGAAGGCACACACACACACACACACACACACACACACACACACACACACACACACACACACACACACACACACACACACACACGCACGCACACACACACACACACACGCACGCACACATCTCAAAACAGTAAAAAACCTCTGTGTGACTTTGCAAAGTACTAATCAAATAAATTGATGTTGGCTCGCAGGGTTCAGAATTAATTACGGCATTAAACATTAGCTAAGTGGGGTAATATTACAAGTTTGATAGTGCATAATTACTCTGCTGTTAATGATTCATGGGGCGCCGGCCTCCACCAGAGGAGCGAGGAGGAACGACGGACAGGAGCGAAGAACTTTGCAGAGTAACTTCATTTTAAATGATGAACGACAGAAACATTTTAGAAGCTTCCAGAAATTTTTATTTTCTTCACTCGAATGTTTGGGAAATGATAAATAACCTTCTTCCAGTTTCTTAATATATTAATACAATATTACTTAGAAAGTGGAGATTTTGTGAAAGGACTAACACACAAGGTCAAATGTGAAGTCAAGATTGGACTGCGATGCCATTCTTCATAACTTTAAGCATTAATATAATCTGAACGGGTGAGTTGTATATAAATTCACCCTCAGTACAGTTGTCATGAACGGGAAAATTAGCTACAGAGACCAAAACTGTTTTTTGTACCAGGCTGTAAACGTGTATTTCTATTGTGAAGTTGGACGTTTGAACATGGGGACTTATGGAGACTGACTCACTTCTGGAGCCAGCCTCAAGTGGACCACAAGAGGAACTGCAGTTTTTAGCACTTCCCTTGTTGGCTTCACTTCACAGGCACAGAGGTTGCTGCCGGCTCTGTACTCACTTACAGCAAGTGTAAGTGTAAAATGTAACGTGGGTTTATGTGTGTGTGTGTGTGGACAGGGCTGTGTGTGTGTGTTATCATTCAGATGAATGAGGATGAATCTCTAATGTCAAAGTAGCATGAACACACAGACATGCACACATAAACACACACATTGTGGCAAACACTTCATAATGGACCGTTCATTTGTCATCCTCTGTGCTGTTGACAAGGAAAGTGTCCTGGATATGGGCTGTGTGTGTGTGTGTGTGCGTGCGTGTTTGTGTGCCTGCGTGTTGTGTGTGTGTGTGTGTGTCAGCCGGGCTCTGATAGATGGTGATTTATTAGGCAAAATAAAACACAGACCACTGAAAGCAATCACATCATCTGGATGAGAGACGCAGAGAAACAGAGAGGTAGAGAAAGAGAGAGGTGAGTAGATACTAGAGATGAACTAATTTATCATTTATATTCTTAATTTATTCTCTGACTGTTTGAATTAGTTAAATTCACTGTCTAGAAGTGAGGCCGTGATGTCACAGTCTGGACGGTTCAAATTTATAGAAGACAAATTTATAGATGTCTGTCTGTCTTCAGCTGTCTGTCTGTCTGTCTTCAGCTGTCTGTCTGTCTTCAGCTGTCCGCTCTCACAAGTTTAATGTTACCAGCGAGTCCTGTGTGATTCATTCAGCCACGTCTCTGTGATGCTACACTCTCCATACTCCCTCTGTTAGCTCCTCCACCTTGTTGGGGACGTTCTCCATGACCACAGACTGTGCTCATGGCTTCACCGTTCTCACTTCAGCAAGGATCTCCAGTCTGTCCACACAGCTGCTAATGCTAACAGCTGTCCTCGAGTATAAACAAGAGAGCCGTGGCTTTTTTTTTTGAGCGGGTCGCCTGATGTATAAGGAAATATGTGGATGGAGGGCGTGCTGCAGGAGAGAGGTGTGGGGAGGGCTCAGGAGAGCAGCGCCAGGTGAGAGTGATTGGCACACCGGTACCCAACTGTCTAATCACTCTCGCCCTCTTTTCCACACACAGTAGCGTGCTGGACCAGAAGAGGAAGCAGGACGGACAAAGACACACAGCAGACGGCAGTGAGACGCCTGCGAACGGCTGCAGTGTGGGTGATTTGTGACTAAATAAAAGAAGCACTTGCAAATAGGCTTTGGTCTCTGACTGGTCTGTGCTAAAGAACCCACAGTGGCAGCAAGCCTGTCACATTTTGGCACCCAACCAAGTTAGCACAGAGGTGATATCAGAACCACAGCAGGTTTAGCCAGTAACGGCGCTGGCCCAAATGGTGGCGGAGGTCGTCGCGATGAGCTGGGACCAGGCAGTGGCCAGCAGGCAACAGCTCACGGCGCTTCAGCAGCAGGCCGAGAGGCAGACGCAGCTGAACCGGAAATGATGATGCGCAGTCGTACCTGGAAATGTTCAAGGCAACAGCGTCAACGTGCGGCTGGCTGGAGGCAGAGTGGGCCGTGCGGCTGCTTCCACTTTTATCCGGGGACTTGCAGACAACGGCGCTTGGCCTGCCTGCCGCCTCTCGGGGGCAGTACCAGTCCGTGAAGAGGGCTGTCCTTGACCGACTGGGATATTCGGCCGATGACCACCACCGGAAGTTTCGGGGGACCAAGCTGGGGCTCACCGACCGCCTGTTCATCTATGCCCAGCAGCTGAGGGACGCGGCGTATAGATGGCTGCAACTGGGGGAGACCACAGGCGAGAAACAGCTGATGGAGAAAGTCGTGCTGGAACAGTTTGTGGAGGGGCTGCCGGCTGGCAGTGGAGTGGGTGCGTTGTCACCGCCCCGACGACCTGGCGGCCGCCATCGCCCTCGCGGAAGACCATCTGGCTGTCCACTCCTGGGGCCAGGCATCAGAGGCGCGGCCAGCGTCCTTCGGCCGTCCCAGCCCGGCACCTCGCAGGAGACCCACCCAAGTACCCGGTCCCCCGCATTACAAACCCGCTCGCCCCTCCCCTGCTCCTCGCACTAATATCCCCTCTTTTTCTCTTCCGCCACAGGGTCCAGCCGCTACTCTTAGGGGCTCTTAGGGTGCTGCTCTTAGCCCACAGAGGGTCCCTCAGGCGGCAGGGCAGGAATGCTGGAGGTGCGGGCAGCCCGGACACTTCCGCCGCGAGTGTCCACTAATGGAGGTCAGGGAGGTGCAGGGCCAGTCTTAGCTATGGGCAATGTGAAAAAAAAAAAAAAAAAACTTGCAAATTTTCGATACCGCTCACACATCAGGCAATGGTGGACTCGGGCTGCATAGTTCACCAGAACCTGATTCGACCCGGGGCATTGTTAGAGGCAGGATGGGTGGATATCAGGTGTGTGCATGGGGATATTCACAGATATCCTGTGGTGCCATTGGAAATTCGTTACAAGGGTAAAAAGCATAGTGTGAAGGCTGAGGTTAGTTCCTGCCTGGCACATCCTCTGATCTTGGGCACAGATTGGCCTGGGTTTGACAGGTTAGTGGGGCAGTGTGTGGGGGTGTGCTCACGACCAACAGGGACATGGGTTATGTGCGCTGTGCTCAGCGGTGACGCGAGGTTGTCCGACACTGCAGACGGGGAGGGGGAGCCAGCGGTGCCTTCTCAGGAGGTGCCTTTGACCAAGTGATACAAATTGATGGTCACATGGTGCGCCCTGACGCAGCGCTAACGTATCCACATTTTTCATTGCGCAGGGACAGATTATATTGAGTCAGTCGTGACACTCAAGCAGATCACATAATAACCCAATTGTTGGTCCCATAGTTTTCCAGGCGGCTCATTATAACCCGATGGCTGGACACATGGGATATGATAAAACACTAAACCGGATAATGGCTCGATTCTATTGGCCAGGCATTCGGGCAGACGTGCGCCGCTGGTGTGCGTCTTGTCCCGAATGCCAGTTAGTTAACCAACCGGCCATCCCGAGTGCGCCGTTGCGTCCATTACTGCTGATCGAGGTCCCATTTGAACGCATTGGGATGGACCTCATCGGGCCATTTCACCGGAGCGCACTTGGATATCGCTTTGTGTTAGTCCTTGTGGATTACGCAACGCGATATCCAGAGGCAGTGCCACTGCGCACCATCTCTGCAAAGAGTGTGGCGCAGGCACTGTTTCAAGTTATCTCCCGAGTTGGGATCCCGAAAGAGATCCTGACTGACCAAGGCACCCAATTTATGTCACGAACACTGGGAGAACTGTACGGATTATTGGGCATCAAGTCTATTCGAACCAGAATTTACCATCCTCAAACTGACGGCCTCGTTGAGCGCCTGAATAAGACTTTGAAGTTCATGATTCGTAAGTTTGTGCACGATGATTGTCGTAATTGGGATAAATGGCTACATCCTCTGTTGTTTGCAGTGCGCGAGGTACCCCAGGCCTCCACAGGATTTTCTACCTTTGAGCTGCTGTTTGGCAGAAAACCACGTGGGGTTTTGGAAGTGGTTAAGGAAAGCTGGGAGGAAGGTCCGAGCCGAAGTAAGAACGAAGTTCAGTACGTCTTGGACCTGAGAGCAAAACTCCACACACTAGGACAGTTATCACGCAAGAATTTGCTCCGGGCCCAGGAACGTCAGCAGCGGCTGTACAACAGAGGATCTAGGTTAAGACAATTTTCACCGGGGGATAAAGTGCTTGTATTGCTCCCATCTTCCAACTCCAAATTACTCGCCAAGTGGCAAGGATCCTTTGTGGTCACACGGCGAGTGGGTGACGTTGACTATGAGCTTGTGCGAACTCACAGGGAAGGGGCGACACAGCCTCTCAACCTCCTTAAAGCTTGGAGAGAGGCTGAGTCTGTCTCCCTGGTGACGGCAATTGTAGAGAGAGATGAGCTGGGGCCGGAGGTACTAAAATCGACCGATCCTGCCTTGCTCGTTTGTGAAAACCATCTCTCACCGTCCCAGGGAGCAGACATTGCCAGGTTGCAGCAGCGTTACGCTGATGTGTCCCCCCCCCTGCCAGGGCACACAAGCCTTATTCAACACCATGTTGAGACTCACCCGGGCGTGACAGTGCGTTCACGGCCCTATCGGCTACCTGAGCAAAAGAGAAAAGTGATTTAGGCTGAATTGAAAGCCATGTTGAAGATGGGTGTAATAGAAGAGTCCCGCAGTGCTTGGTGTAGCCATCGTTCTTGTAGTCAAGAAAGATGGGTCTATCCGGTTCTGTGTGGACTATCCCAAGGTGAATGATGTTTCACAATTTGATGCCTATCCAATGCCCCGGGTCGACGAACTCCTGAATCGCCTGGGCACTGCTCGTTTTTTTACGACGCTGGATTTGACCAAGGGCTACTGGCAGATTCCCTTGTCTCCAGGGTCTAAGGAGAAAACGGCCTTCTCCACTCCGTACGGTTTGTACCAATTTGTCACACTTTCGCTCGGGTTGTTCGGGGCCCCAGCCACATTTCAACGTCTCATGGACCGGGTGCTGCGTCCGCATGCTGCATATGCTTCCGCCTAACTCGATGACGTCATCATCCACAGCAACACCTGGGCGGAGCATGTGCAGCAGGTGGCTGCGGTGCTCGAGTCACGGCCAACCCGAAGAAGTATGCAGTTGGACGGAGGGAGGTACGGTATCTGGGGTACCACTTGGGCGGCGGGCAGGTGCGTCCACAGGTAGATAAGACAGCAGCGATTGCAGCCTGCCCAAGGCCCAAGACAAAAAAAGAGGTATTACTGGCGATTTATCCCCAACTTCGCGGAGCTGACCAGCCCCTTAACCGACCTCACCCGAAAAGTGCCTCAGATCCAGTCCAGTGGACAGAGCAGTGCCAGGTGTCACTTGAGAGGGTAAAGCAGGCCCTCTGTGGGGAGCCCCTTCTCCACACACCTAACTTCTCCCTTTTGTCCTGCAGACTGATGTGTTGGGCAGAGGGCTGGGGGACATTCTGTCCCAGCAGGTGCAGGGCATCGACCGCCCAGTGCTGTACATCAGCCGCAAGCTGTCCGAGTGGGTTAGGCCGGACGGCCCCCCGGCCTAAGTCGGGTGGTGGAGGCATGAGGAGGGGGGGCGTGGTGCATCAGCTGCAGGAGATAGGTGTGGGGAGGGCTCAGAAGAGCAGCGCCAGGTGAGAGTGGTTGGCACACCGGTACCCAACTGTCTAATCACTCTTGCCCTCTTTTCCAACACAGTAGTGTGCTGGACCAGAAGAGGAAGCAGGACGGACAAAGACACACGGCAGACGGCAGCGAGACGCCTGCGAACGGCTGCTGTGTGGGTGATTTGTGACTAAATAAAAGAAGCACTTGCAAATGGGCTTTGGTCTCTGACTGGTCTGTGCTAAAGAACCCACAGTGGCAGCAAGCCTGTCACAAAATATAACAGAAAAAAGAAAAAAACACTAATCTCCTTAGTTCCAAGTTCATGTTCGCGCACAAAACAGATGGAGAGCGGTGTCAAAAAAACACACAGAGAAGTGTTCACAGCTACTGTAACTGGAAAGTCAAACAGAGTGACGATTGCAACTCCAACATGTGAAACATCGTTTGTACTAATAGTGAGGGCTGCTCTAAATGTCATCATATAATCACCATCAGTAAACAGAGGGACTTAGTGGACGATGGTTTACTGAAGAGTCGGCAGGAAGGACTGACTGGGTCATGCTAACTTTTACACATTTAAGAAAATAATTTACCTCTGCATGTTAACAAAGAATTTCCATCTGACCCTGTCTTCTTTCTATCTGTTGTCCTGACAGATGGCTGTGCGTGTGTGTGTGTGTGTATGTGTGTGTGTGTTTGTGGTTTTAACCCGCGAGAGGACAGAAAGTAAGAGATCCTTCACCACGATCAATACACACACACACACACACACACACACACACACACACACACACACACACACACACACACACACACACACACAGTCTCACCGTCCCAAATTACTCAAGCTTCTTCAATCTGCTGACTTGTTAAAGCACATCCTAAAACAAACACACACACACACACCATGCTGGTGTGTGTCATTTGTCGTTCATCATCTTTCACTTTTTTGCACAACTGATCCCCCTCTGTCTCTCAGGAGTGAGGTTGTGGAGTGATGAGTGTAAGTGAGGTGCATTCTGGGTAATGTATAGAGTCATGACACACACACACACACACACGCTAAGGTTGAAACACCAAATCACACACTTAAGCCTGTGGAGAGGGTGGGACAGGTATGTTTTTACACACACACACACACACACACACACACTGACTCACTCACTCACTCACACACACACACACACACACACAGAGGCTTAAATCAGTCTGCTGGGTTTCACATCAGCGGAAATTTACAGGGGGACAGCAAACAGGGTTTTCCAGGGCCAGGCACAGGAGCTCAGTGGACATACACACATGTGTGCACAAACTCTATACACACAGAAAAACATACAACACTGAGGTGTTTCTGTTGGATGTGTTGCATTCATCAGCTCTTCTGTCTTTGCCTTCTGTGACTCGTTTTGTCCATGCCACGCCACTGTATGCTCAACATGAATCAATAAAAGTCCTGTCGATCACCACCAGGGGGCGATGAGTCCAAGACTGTTACTGTCACTGTTAAAAACAAGCGGCAACCTCCGTAGCTGTGAGGTGAAGCCAACACAGGAAGTACTAAAAACTGCAGTTCCTCAACCGTCCACTTGAGGCTGGCTCCAGAAGTGAGTCAGTCTCCATAAGTCCCCATGTTCAAATATCCAACCTTACAGCAGAAATAAACATGTTTACAGCCTGGTACAAAAAACTGTTTTGGTCTCTGTAGCTAATTTCCCTGTTCATGACAACTGTACTGAGGGTGAATTTATATACAACTCACCTGTGTACTCCACCTTATGTAGAATTAACAGCATGGACTTTTTTAGTGACAGGTGGGTGTCATCACAGGTGTCTGGTTTCAGTAACCAGGCATCATTCAGCCCACCCCAGCGCCACCCACGCTGCACCTGTTTGACCATTTATGGATTAGCGGAAAGAGGCAGAGGCAGGACTGTTGTTTGGTCAGTTAAAGATATCACAACCACTACAACTAAAGACATTTCAGCTAAATGTGTACAGCACACCGTTCCAAAACAGAGATTTGATTTGCTTGTCTGCTCTCTGTCCCTCTTTTTGGTTTTATCAGTTTTATCAGTCGTCTCTCTCTCTCTCTCTCTCTCTCTCTCTCTCTCTCTCTCTCTCTCTCTCTCTCTCTCTCTCTCTCTCTCTCTGTCTCTCTGTCTCTCTCTCTCATTCACAAAATCCACTGAGTGTTCTAAGAAACCAAAAATCTCTCCTCTGTTCTCGCCAAATCTCACAACAATGGCGGTCTTTGAACGTTTAGAGTGAGGGCCCCAGACGCTGATAAGCCCAGTGTCGAACGTCCAAACGCCACCGCCAATCCCTACCTCCCAGTGCATTACGGGAGCGTGATAAGGACACAATGGAGGAGCACTTTTATCATGTTTTTCATGCTAATACGTCCACTGCTGCCGATTCCTTTTATTGAGAAGATTTCATTTGTTTAGTGTGTTAATGACTCATACAGAGCTTCAGGTGGAGTGTGTTCATGCTCCAGGCTACATCCATCAGACACACACACACACACACACACACACACACACACACACACACACACACACACACACACACACAAACACACACACATAGCCCTTGAGGTTAAACTAAGTGTGTGTGAATCTTGAGGCCATTTTGCTCTATGCATGTGGGTGACAGTCGCCTTAAGGTGTGTGTGTGTGTGTGTGTGTGTGTGTCTGGTTCTACAAAAAATCTAATTTTTATGGGAAGAACAAATGTGTAACAACATGTACTGCATGTTTTATAAGAAACGTAATCTTTTTTATCATAAGGAAATGATTATTGTATATTTGTATTTCATCAGTTTTTTTAATGAAAGTAATCAATGATCAATGTTTTAGTGACTCTGTGCATCACACTGTGGGTCAGTATATATAAAGTATATAATAATATAATAAGGGGTCAGATGTATTAAAGTGTGGTTGTATAGGGTCATTATCTATAGATAGAAGTTTTTTTTGTTACTATGTTACGTCCTTCTTTCTTTTTTTTAGTTCTATACTTATTTCTTTTCTCTTTACTCAGAATTTTCTTTCTTTCCTTACTTTCTTTCTATACTTCCTTTCTACCTTCCTTCCATCCTTTACTTTTTGTCTTATATCCTTCTTTCCATATATCTTCTCTTATCCATCTTTGTTTTTTTACCTTCCTTCCATCCTTTACTTTTTGTCTTCTGTCCTTCCTTCCTTTCTTTACTTACTTTTTCATTGCATACTTCTTTCCTTACCTCCTTCTTTCCATCCATCCTTTCTTTACTTTTTCTTTTACTTACATCCTTTTTTCCTTACTACTTTATTTCCATACTTCATTTATTCCTTCTGTCCTGACTTTGACTTCTTTCCTTACCTCCTTTTTTATACGTTCCATCTTTTCTTACTCAGTTCTTTCTTTCTTTCCTTCCTTTTCTTTTACGTCCTCTTGTCCTTTCTTTCTTCTTTCTTTCCTTCCTTCCCTTTGTGATTTCCTTGCGTGTGTATTTGTATTTAAATTTGAAATAATAGAGAGGAAGAAGAAGAGAGAAGAAGTGAAATGAACAGGAGTGGGTGAGAGGGGGAGGATGAGAGGATCTCCACTAAACACTAATATACGAGCCTGCAGCCATAATAAAAGTATATTTATTATAAATATCCTCCATTCATTTTTCCAGCAGCGTTTACAGCCGGCAGTAAGCAGCCATTTTAATACCGCAGCTCCACTCTGAACATTTCTTAGCTGAAGGACCATGTTCACACTGAGGGAGTGTCTGCTGCTGAAAAGAGCCAAATAAAAATCATCTTTGTTGTTTTATCGACCACGAATATAGCTCAAAATAAAACAGTGCTGTCTTCAGCACCTGCTGAGCTCCTCACTCTTTCATATTAAATTTAACTTTCAATGTGATGGATTTCCAAAAAAACACATTTATGTTTGAATTAATGCTGGCAGTGTGCTGCTGTGTTGTTCTGGGTGGATGACGGAAAACACGTTAGGTCATTTATCTCTGGTGTGTTTGTTTATCAAAATTATGGTCACGTGACACAGCAAAGATTTTAAGAACCACTAATTCAAGAAAATATTTTAACATCGTAATTTCTCCTTAATGCTAGGAAGTAGCAGATGAGGTAAGGGGATCGCAAAAAATAATAATAAGCAACTACTACAAAGTTTAACTACTGCTAGAAGCGACCAAATCCTACACACTGGACCTTTAAAACAACATTTTGTAGAGTGAGTTTAATCCCACTGTGGTAAATATGGACAGCTGTACAAGTGTATTTGTTCTGATTACATTACTTATGATCAAAAACTAGAGAGTCGACAACTTTACAAGGTCAACAACACAAGACATAGCAACAGCTAATATTACTGACTAGTCCAACAGCAGTCAGCCCAGCTCGGCGTCTGTCTTTCAGCCTTTTATTTCACCAAGCTCTCACCAACCACTAAAAGTCAGTCTAAGCCCGGTTACATTGCCCACTTGCCTCCGGTTCTAGCACGACACCAGCTCCACTCCCCGGGCCTGAACACTTCCTCTTCTTCTTCCCGGTTTTCCAAAACTCCTGTGGTACAAACACTAACACTCCCTCGATGCTCTGAGCTTAAAGTCCAGGCAGCCCGGCTAACAAACTGAGCTAGCATTAGCTAACAGCAGCTACAGTTGGCAGCAGTTTACGTCACTGTCCATAAGGAAACTCTGTAAATCACAGAGAGTTGAGACGGAGCAGCCGGAGGACATCAGAGGGAAAAGCAGAAAACATTTTCTCCATAAAATATAATCCAGTTTCACCAAAATCAGTGACTTAGTGCCGTAAAGTGTTACGTACTTCTCCTGACCCAGGAGCCCAAAGTTACATAGTGTGAGAACAGACGTATGAATGACAGAGACACCATTCACCTGATTACAAGTCAGTGTAGCATCAACAGGATTTCACAGATGTTAGTTTATTAATGTTGATTTAAAGTAAACATGAAAAACAAAAATGTGTTTTGTTGATGGAAAGTTTCCATCATTACAGGTCGAAGCATCATGAGAATCTGCTCTGATATGTGATGAGTTAAAAATCAAAGAGGAAGAGATGAGTGAACAGCCGAGGACGCACAGATGGAGAAAAGAAGGAGAAGAAGAAGAAGAAGAAAAAGAGAGGGGAAAAAACAAGTTGTTGTAATGGACTGCAGAGGAATCAATATTAATTCAACATCAGACGCACTGATTAAAAAACACAAGACTGCCAACTTTCACACTGCAGCAGGCAGCATGTGTGTGTGTATCAAACATCTCATTAAAACATCTCTAGCATCAAAGATAAGAGAAGTCAGAACATCATCAATACACAGTGAACAACAAGGACCAGAGTGTGTGCGTGTGCAGCGGTCTTTTTTATTTGTCTTTAATTTTCTATAAATGGGAGTGTGTGTGTTTGTCTGCTACTCACGTGTTGATACTGTTCTCTGTGGACTGTGTGTGTGTGTGTGTCTACAGGGCAATTAATTGAGCAGCGATTGAAATGCTACGCTGCAGCCCGTTCTAAGCCCCAACAAGGTTTTAAATGCAGACAAACACACACAAAGACAAAAGGCGCACACATACACACATACAAATAGTGAAATGCTAGAATACATATAAAAACATTGAGCTGTGTAACACACACACACACACACACACACACACACACACACACACACACACACACACACACACACACAGTGGTGTTCCCTCAGGGTCTCCACATTCAGCCGCTGTGACCTTGAACAACACAAACTGCTGCTCGTTCTGTGTTTGTTCAAACTTCCATTAATGTTCCTCCTCCTCAGTCTTACCCTCTTTATTTATTTTTCTGCTTCTTCTTTAGACCCTTTCAGACACAATGTGATTTGTGGAATTGGTTAAGCGCGCTCCACAGCACCATTGTTTTACAACACAGAAGAAAATCATTGTGCCGTAGTGACATAGACTGTATGAAACCTGGATGTAGTCTGTGGTGTCCCCCACAGGTTTCTGTAGAGTCATTGAAGCTCAGTGTGGTCGCTCTGGTCGTCTCCATCTTGGCAGTTCTGCCTAATCCAAAGCTGAGGTGGTCTAAATGAAGCCTGGTTACTGAAACCAGACACCTGTGTTATCACTCACCTCTCAATCAATCATTGTATTGTAGATAAATATACATCATTACACTGATATTATAGACAGTGTAAAGAATGGATGTATATTCGTGAAGTCACCCTTGCTGTGAAGCTTAGTGTGGTGCCATGTTGTCCTGTCTTTTCCACCTCTTGGTTAATCTCAGCAAAGACGTGGATTATCTATGGACCACACTGTTAATTATGTATAACTTTAAGTTGTATATAAATTCACCCTCAGTACAGTGTCATGAACGTGGAAATTAACTATAGAGACCAAAACTGTTTTTTGTACCAGGCTGTAAACATGTTTATTTCTGCTGTGAAGTTGGACATTTGAACTGCAGACTGATGGAGACTGACTCACTTCTGGAGCCAGCCTCAAGTGGACATTTGAGGAACTGCAGTTTTAGTACTTCCTGGTTGTTGCTTGAAGCAGAAGTATAAAGTTGCATGAAGTGGAGTCAATTAAAGTACCTCAAATTTGTACTTAAATCCAATCTTTAATTGTCTTACAGTTTTACTGTGTTTACATGTTTTCTTCGCTGATAGTGGGTGATGGGTTGCTGCTTGTGTAACTGTGGCGTACATGGACAGAACGTTTACAGTAATGTTGTCTCGTTCTGTGTTACTGTAAAGTAAGAGTTACTTTTAGAGTCTTTCCTTTCCTTGTTTCATTCTTGTTGTCTTTGCATTCAATCTCTGTAAGTCCAGCTTCACAGCATTAATAAACATGTTTACAGCCTGATACCACCCAGGCTCCACCTCTCTGACCATTTTTGGACTAGACAGGAGCCAGCGGAGACAGGACTGTCAAGATAGAGACGACCACACTGAGCTTCACAATGACTCAATCTACCTAAACCTGTAGGGCAGTGTTTCTCAACCCTGGTCCTCGGGGACCACTGCCCTGCATGTTTTAGATGTTCCCTGCTCCAACACACCTGATTCAAATGAGTGGCTCATTATCAGGCCACTGCAGAGCTTGATGACAGGCTGATCATTTGAATCAGGTGTGGTGGAGGAGGAAACATCTAAAACATGCAGGGCAGTGGTCCCTGAGGACCAGGGTTGAGAAACGCTGCTGTAGGGGACGTCACAGAGACTACGTCCAAATTTTAGACAGTCTGTAAAAGATATAGGCAAAATGGGGTTTTATAAACCGGGTTCGGGAACAAGGGCCACGCCTCGTACTCGTTCAATTTCCGTTCTCCATGTACTTAAGCTCTCCCTCTTCCGTCCACTCCTTCTTCGACACCGCTGTCACGTCCGCACCATGGAAGAAACTCTCGCCCTTAATGCTTCTGACAGCGACCTGCTCGAGGAGATATCCAATACTCCCGAAATGTCCGCAACATCTCCGTCGCCGGTAATCCCCGCCGGGCAGCCACCACGGCCGCGCTCCGTCGTCCAGATTCGCCGGCGCCCGAGATTATCCATCTCGGACAGCTCCAACGCCATCGGGCCCTCTCCACCTCACAGGCCCAGGGGGAGAACCCGTCTCCGTCGCCGGTCAGACACCGGCGACTCCAGACTCTCCTCTCCAACCCGCTCCCGATCCAGACGCGCCAGCGACCGGCGGATCCGCTCCGAGGCGTCTTCACTCGGGCAACACGCCGCGCGCCCCTCAGCCACAGGCATGGCCGACTGGACAGTCGCCAGCCTGAAACGGCATCTCACTCAACACAACATCCCTTTCCTCCACTCCGACAGAAAGGCCACACTTTTCCGCCATCTCCGAAACTCTCTCCAAAACTCCACGAGCCGGACACCACTTCCGGGTCGCCGCCGCCGCGACGATGACGTCACTCCACCGCCTTCGGCTCAGCCCTCTCATTCAGCCCTTACCCAGGGCCAGGTTGTATCGAACCGCACACTCTCGGTTCCCGCCTCCCACTCCTTCTCTACTGTCCCTCAAGCTCCACTCTCTTCCCGTGCACATGCATCCCATCATCCCACCATCCCTCCCCCTCCTTTCAATCCTAGCCTTTCCATTCCTCCTTCCACAGCTACTGCAGCCCCTCCGGCACCCACCCAGACCACCGCAGCCTCCACAGCTACCCACGGCGGCACGTTCAGCCAAACCCCCTTCTTTCCTCCTCCTTTCCCCCCTCCCTTTCCTTACCCATACCCCCCCTATCCCTACCCTTACCCCCCCCCTTCCCATAACCCTCATGCCGCCAGCATTTCTGTTCCCACCTTGAATGCCTCCCTTCTCTCCACAGCTCCCCCTCCAGCAGGCTCCTGCTCCCTCCCTCTCCACCCCCCCCTGCCTTCCAACCATTCTCTAGCCACAGCCACACCTCCAGCACGCCCCACGGCGTCTCCAACATCATCCCCGGCGTCATCCGCCCTCAGTCAGCAGATTCCGTCCTGCAATTACGTCGATCTAGCCCAACTCATTCACCCATCCACATACAACACCCACATCCCGAGGGAACTGCAACCTGCAGCCCCGGGCACATTCCAACTCAAACAACCACTCACCACCCCCTCCAAGGAGCTCTCAGCTCCCAAATTCACCCTCACCTTCTCCCTGTACCGCGACGTGAGCTGTCCAGCCTTCCCCGACTGCAGGTCAGAGCCGGACGACTACCTGTCCCTCATTATCGACCTAGCTTCGCGGTTCGGCGGCAATGGTTTCTATTCTTACAACATTCCGTTCACATCACAAGCTCTACTGCTGCACCTCCGCAGCACGTCAATCCCTCCACTGCGATCAGTGCGGCGCACCATCACATCCAGCCACCACTTGCTCCATCACCACTCAGCTATCCCATACTTGAGTCCCACAAAATCGCAACCAGGCAGTTTCTAATCCCCCAAGGTCGATCCTTCCTTTCACACCTCCCCTCGATAGCCACATCCACCCCAAATCTCACCTCAACCTCACCACCTACTTGACCCAAAACAATCGGGTTTCAGAAGTGGCCACTCCACCGAGACAGCTCTACCATCTGTCACAGAAGCCCTAAAAACAGCCAGAGCACGAGGGCAATCATCTGTACTCATCCTTCTCGACTTATCGGCTGCCTTCGATACAGTCAACCACGACATACTCTTAACCACACTCGCTAACATGGGCATTACAGGCTCTGCCCACTCCTGGCTCGAGTCCTACCTCGCTGGACGCTCCTTTAACGTGTCTCGGCAAGGTCGTCTGTCATCGACTCATACCCTCTCCGCGGGGGCGCCGCAGGAGTCGGTGCCGGGTCCCCTTCTGTTTGCCATCTACACCACCTCGCTGTCCCACGTTATCCGCTCACACGGCTTCTCCCACCACTGCTACACCGACGACACACAGTTATACCTGTCGTTCCAGCCGGACGACACCACGGTCTCCGCACGCATCTCCACCTGTCTCTCTGATCTGTCAACCTGGATCAAAGACCACCATCTCCAGCTTAATCTGTCAAAAACCGAACCCCTAGTCATCCCTGCCCACGAGTCAACCTGCCATGACTTCACCCTGAAAAATTGGTACTGTCACCATTACCCCTAATCACGCTGCTAAAAACCTGGGCGTGGTACTAAATCGTCTTTCTCTCTCCGAACACATTTCCTCCGTAGCGAGGTCATGTCGCTATGCATCGTATAATATTAGAAAAATCAGACCGTACCTGACCCAATATGCCGCTCAGCTCCTGATTCAGGCTACAGTCAGCTCCTGCCTTGATTACTGCAACTCGCTCTTGGCTGGCCTACCTGCTTGCGCGATCAAACCTTTGCAAATGCTCCAGAATGCTGCAGCGCGACTGGTTTTCAATCAACCTTAAAGGTCACATGTCACCCCACTCTCCAGCGACCCGCACTGGCTGCCTGTAGCTGCCAGAATTAAACACAAAGCTCTGACGCTAGCCTACAAAACCATCTCAGGATCTGCCCCTGCCTATCTCAGCGTCTTAATCAAGGCTCACGTGCCGACCAGGGCGTTACGCTCCGCTCATACAAACCGTCTAGTCGTACCCTCGCCTCTCGCAAAGCGAGGTCACTCTAAACTCTTCTCTGCGGTCGTCCCCAAATGGTGGAATGACCCACCAACGGCTACAAGAACAGCAACATCCCTTTCTACTTAAAAAAAAAAAAAAAAACTTTCTGTTTCGAGAATGCTTCCCTGCCTAACAAAACTAACAACTATTCTGTGCTCCTTTCTCAGCTTATGTCCTCCTCTGTAAGTCGCTTTGGATAAAAGCAACGTAATGTAATCTCCACGACCACATCACGCTCACTTCCTTCCTACATGGGACGGAATACCATTTTTCAGCGTCCTCCGCAGGCTTCGACTGCTCCTACAGCGGTAAACGGTTCGCAGCCGCGTGGCCTCGCGAATTTCCATCCCTCCCTTATTCCTCCACTGTTCCCGAAATATACCCGGTTATCATAGCAGCTATCCTTTGGGGCCGCGAATGGTCCAAGAAAACCATTGCAATATGCTCCGACAACAGCGCCGCAGTAGACACCATAAACCACGGCTGGTCCCACTCCCTCGACATCATGCAGTTTATCCGTAGGCTCACACTGGTCTCCACACGACACCGATTCATCAAACAAGCATCGCACATTCCAGGCCACAAAACGCCATCGCCGTCTCACTCTCCCGCTTCTCTCTCCAGAAATTCATACTCTCGGCTCCAGATTCCGATCCCCTTCCAACTCCGATCCCACCGTATTCCGCCACTATCTTCAACCGACTCCGCGTCACAACACTCCGTCCTCTACAGTGTCACTCCACAAACCCTCTCCTCGTACCTAACCGCCTGGAATCGCTTCAAAGCCTTCCACGCCTCACATAACCTGCTATTCCCTACACTAGACGTCCCCGCCTTCACCAATTCCATCACGTTCACACATTCGATCCAAAATATTAAACCATCTACCGTACAAGTTAACTTCCTCGTTAATACATCTTTGGGGGTCTCCGTGCCCCGCCTCGGCTCACGGCCCGCATTAACACGCAAATACTCGGCCGCCGGGCCCCAACCGCGTACCTAGCCCACGTCCGCAACGACCTGAGCGACATCCAAAATGCACACGCACTTCTCTTAGCATGAAGTTTTCTCTTGGGGCTCTAATCCGCAGAGTCGCAGAGAGACGGTTCCCCCACTCAAGAGTCTCCATCCCCCCAGGTTCCTTCCAGGACTCCTCCGGTCAACCCCAGGACCACTCTGCCGATGGTCCCGCCTCATCCCTCTCGCCTTTCCGTATCCCTTCATCCCTCCTTCCTTCATCCCTCTCGCCTTTCCTCCCCTCACTCCTTCCCACCATCCCTCATTCCCTTCATCCCTTCATCCCTCGACCCTCATCCCTTCATCCCTCGACCCTCATCCCTTCATCCCTCGACCCTCATCCCTTCATCCCTCGACCCCCATCCCTTCATCCCCCCTAACCCTCCCACAGCATATCACCCATGCTTCCTGAACATCACTCGTAATAAACATGTCTAAACTCCATCTGTACGGGCGTGGTCCTTAGTGAATGTAAAATGTGAGACTGTTCCTTTAAATACAGTACTGCAGTCAACACAGCTCCATACTCAAACACACCACAGAGATGACAGCAGCTCCCTCAGTGGAGTTTTCAAGGACTCAACAGCTACTGTCTCTCACCTTTACACACAAACACACACATATAAGAGCACACACGCACACACTGCCTGGTAACAAAGGTACACACTCTGGCTCACACACATGAGAAAAGACACGCACACACACACACACTTCCACACACTCAGTCAGCAGAGTGAAGTCTCAGAGCTGTGACTCGTCTGTCTGTTCATGTTAGTGAGTTTTAATATTCAAAACCTCTCAGGGAGCCTCCAAAGTGAACATGAAACAGACAGCAAAACACTGCTTTTATACACACACACACACATACTGCAGAGAGATTCTGCAGAAACACTTTCAGGACGACACCATAATGCCTGAAATCTCCAGAAACCTGAAGACTTTTTTTTTTTAACAGGTTTGACTTTTAAACATGTTTGTCTCTTCACGCAGAGCAGGGGACACACAGCTTCTCCTGTCGTCAGTCAGACGCGGTGAGAAACAGCACTGGTTAAAATGAACAAAACAATTCTTCAGTATTTATGCTGGTTCGACTTATATATACCGCATCCACTCTGTTTTTATCACCAAATAACAAACCAACCACGACATATATAAACGGAAGCATGGATGGATGGATACTCAATACTGTGTGACAAAGTTTAGCTTTAAAGGTTCTTTACTCGACATTCACTGCCACTAGATGTCGCACTAGAGGCCTACAGCTCACCAGACTCCAGCAATTACACCCCAACTGGTTTGGTTGAAAAAAACCCATAATTCACTGAGTAAGGTGAAAAAATGGGCTGCAACTACTAAAATGTAATCTTTGACATCAAATACGTCCACTAAAAGCGCTGGGTTTTGCCACTGGCATACTCAAATTGTGTCTGAAAAGGACCCTACAGAGTAAGACCTTTATGTAAAAGACTAACCCCTAAAATACACTGCATGCAGAATAACTCCGGAACGATTCCGCCACGACGGCGAAGCTGATACATTTCAATGTTAGTAAATGTGTCAGCTCACACAGTCTCCATTTCCGCTGCGTCTCGACTGCGACGACTGTCAGCCCCCTGCAACACATACGAAGAGCTTCTATTTTTCACGGACGCCGGAGAACGGCGCATAAATTTAGCACAGAGCTGTCCTTTTTACAAGGACACCAGAAGAAAGATGTGCCGTGGAATGCCATTGCAGCAGTCAAAGAGACTACAGCCGGCAATATCGCGCAATTACGCGTGAATTTGCAAGGTCTTGCGCGTTCTCGCAACGCTCGAGGTCCAGCGGAGCCGCACCAGTGCGTATCACAATCGGATTATGTGTGAGTTGGCGGACGGTGGCGTACACTGCCGTTCCACCTCTACCTTAACTAGCTAGCTAAACTAACTAAATTGACATCTATATGTCATCTTTTAGCTAAACATTATCTACATTCAACAGCATTACATTACATTACATTACATTACATTGCATTTAGCAGACGCTTTTATCCAAAGCAACTTACAGAGGAGGACATAAGCTAAAAGTGGTGTAAAGGAGCACAGAGTAGTTGTTAGTTTTGTTAGGCAGGGAAGCATTCTTGAAAGAGAAAGGTTTTTTAAAGGTAGAAAGGGATGTTGCTGTTCTTTTAGCCGTTGGTAGGTCATTCCACCATTTGGGGACAACCACAGAGAAGAGTTTAGAGTGACGATGGTACAACTAGACGGTTTGAATGAGCTGATTTACTAAGACGCTTAGATAGCCAGGGGCAGATCCTGAAATGGTTTTGTAGGCTAGCGTCAGAGCTTTGTATTTAACTCTGGCTGCTATAGGCAGCCAGTGTAGGTCGCTAAAAAGTGGGGTGACGTGTGTCCTTTACTTACATGGTTTGTTTGGAAAAAACTGTCTAAGTCTGCTTCTTGGCTAGTTTTCTGAACATGTTTATACAGAAGCAGTGCCCAGATCTGAATCACAACAAAGATACTCAATGGTATATTTTCTAAACTGTCTCTGATCACACAGACAGTGGTGTTTGCCGCCTTAGCTCCGCCTGCTCATGGCGTGTTTAGAGGTGGCTCGGAAAAACGTGACTCCACATGTTAAAAATTAATTGAGTGGTTGTAATGGCTGTAAAAAGTGTGGGGGACAGATGCACATATACGGGAAGTGCGGGGGACATGGGGACCCGCGTACCTTGCATCCGCTACGCCCATGCTAAGACCCTGTTGTTATATCGCTAATGCTTGCCACCAGACTCCTTTGACAAAAATGTTTATTTTACATGAACTCTGGTTTGGATGAACCAAAGTAATGCAACGTGAAAAATTAGGCTGCAATCGCAACAACCCCCGTGTTCATTTACTTACAGATGTAGCAACTTAAAAGTTCCCGTGACTGGTCCTTCACAGGTCCTTGGCTGGTCCGTGACCGAAATGTAATCCCCGCGATGACGTAGTCAGTGAGGGCCCGACTGGAAATGCCCCTAAGCAGTCTGTGTGAAAACCAGCTGCAATCCCTCATTTGTCCACGGGGAAGAGCATTGATGTTCCGCTCTCACCATAGACTGTCTAAACTAAGACACATCTGAACGGGTGACCCGATCAGCTGATCAGCGGATCAGTTGATGGGGAAAAAAAATTGTGATAAGGTAACACTGAGCCACCGCTGCAGCCGCAACTCCATGGCACGCACAACAACAGCATGCCAACATAAACTTGTTATTAAAGAAGACTCCACCCGTAACTGTTTTTTAAGAGTTATATCTGTGTGATTCTTTCTGAAGTATAAACACAAAACGTTCGATTTCTGAGTATTCCTCTAAACGCCATAGTGGCCATATTAATGGTAATGCAGATTAAGAGAGAGCGACAGAAAGAGTGCGCGAGAGAAGAGATTCAGCAATTATGTACAGTGAAGACAGAATAACCTAGATGTTGCTGATTTGGTAAACAGTTAACCAATAATAAATAAAATACCTCATAACATTAATGTGGCTTGTCGAAAGCTGGGCACAGAGGAGACCATCGGGCTCTGGCTCCGTCCAGCATGGATCAAAACACAGCACGGACACTTCAGAAACTATTTGGAATTAGTTCAAATGAATTTTTAAACAGACAACGTAGTTTTCAAGACTGCATGTTGCTAGTGGATCTATTTTCTGACCCAGAGTGCATCCGTGACTGGTTCTGAATCCTTTGAAGTAGCTTTTTGACCTCTTTCTCTTTTGTTTGTTTTTGTTTTCTTTGCTGTAACTCTGTGGAGTCCTGATCTCTCTAGCAATGTTGTTTTTAGAGAGTTTTTGAGTTTTTCTCGTGTTTTTTAAATGCCGCTTCCACCTGGACAGCTGCCTTTGTTTACTCCGGGAACAGCTGATCATTACAGTATCTATGGCCACCACTAGTCTTTACATAATTACTGGAGCGAACAAAAATGAAAAGGAGCCATTCATGTTCATGAGAACACTCCAATCACAAGGCTACTGTATAGTTCACAGTACTCATACAATACGAGCTGCATTTTCCGCTCTGATTTGTGTGACACTGGGGGGAAAAAGCCCATCAAGTGCAAACAAAAGGTTGAGCAAGGAGAATGTTTATGATGTGTTTGTGGGGTTTACCTGGCCTAAAGCGTGCCTTAAATACCTACATAACAATATTGTAATATTTGATCACAGTTTGATCATTGTGAGAAGCCATTTAAAGAGGGAGAATACCTGGTGATTAACAGCCCTTTGGAAGCCCTTTGTTATGTACTGTAGGTATCAACCTTTTGTTTGCACTTGATGTCCCCCCCCAGTGTTACACAAATCAGAGCGGAAAATGCAGCTCGTACTGTAATTAAGTTTGCAGTATACGCTTATGAAACCATCATGATGGACGATGGTGATGATGGCAACAAGTTTCTGTTAATCCCACAGGCGTAAAGAAAACTCCTTAGTCTAGGATATATTTTATATATATATATATATATATATATATATATATATATATATATATATATATATATATATATATATATATATATATTAGTACTCAAACCAGCTGCATTTTCCGCTCTGTGATCTATGACACTGGGAGACCAAAAAGCCTTAAAAAGCATTACTGTAAGCGCAAACGAAAGGTTGAGCAACGAGAATGCTAATGAGGTGTGTAAGCTAAGTCATCTCCAGGTAGAACAACTTTAAAGAACTCTGTGAGAGAAGCGCCATCTCCTTGTCATACCCTGTAATCACATGAATGGGTGGAGTTACAGTAAAAAAATGGCCACGCCCAGGAGAAGGAGGGGGGTCTCTCCGTTCACGGGACTTGGCTGGAAGACGGCTGCCATTCAGCTGGCGTTCAGCTTGAACGGGAACTTTTAAGTTGATACTACTGTATATGTTTTTTATGACAAAGCGGAGACGATGACAAGATGAAACCAGATTTTTGATCATAAAAACTATGATAAAATAAGTTGTTTTTGTTGGTGAGACAGGATGGGAAATATTAGTGGTTAGCCATCGGACATTCAAAAACACATCATATTTTTGTTGTATCTTTATTGTTTTTCATAACTTGCTTGGCACATTCTTATATTTTGTATATATCAGTGTAGGTGTATTTGACAGCTGTTTCTGTCTTTTACTTTAGTGTATATTTAACATGTAATCAAAAACATTAAAATATAACTCTTAAACACTAAAGCACATTATTATGAAGCCACAAACAGTGTGTCTTCTTCCTCAAGGAGAAGTTGAAAATTTGTGCGACGCACTGTTTCCTCCAGCTCTGCCTCTCTATCTACAAAACAACTGGGAGAGGCTGCCGCCGCCTTTCAGCTGCGTCTGATTATGTATGAGTTGTCTATTAGATAGGGATTTAGGGAACATGAGCTATACTGTATATCTGGATATGATCTGAGGACAATCTGGGGGCTTCAAACAGAGAGGGAGATGCCGGCTGACGGAGAGGCTTCACTATCTGAAATGACTGTTTGTTTTCAATTTCACATTCAAGCTGATTTCCTTTGGATCGGGGAACAGAGAGGTTATTACTGACAGACTGCAGCATGCAGGACCAGAGAGAGTGTGAGTATGTGTGGATAGGTGAGTGAGTGTGTGTTTTATGTACCACAGCGTTGAAACGATGTGTGTACATTTGGAAACATCCAGCATGTATGGAGTCAGCAGAAATGTAGTGTTACGGTGTAACTTCATGTAAGTGCTCTCTTAAAACACATTAAAGGGTTAATCTTGCATTTCAATACATTTGGCGCGAGTGTGTGTTTCGGATTTACAAGATGCACTGCTGGATTCTACATTTCCCATAATGCAAGTCTTTTCCTAAAGTCCAAGAAGTGACCCAAACTACTTACAACTTACTTTCTTACTACTTCTCTACTTTTTACGTGTTTCCCATCATCATGGATATTGATTGCCATTTCGCGTTACCAACCCACCACTTTACATTGCAGTTAGCATTATGTACTAGCATCAGCATCTTCCTTCCAGTGAATTTGGTTGGACAAACACAACCTCAGGGAATACAGTAGCCAACCAAGGTGGTTTTCTTGACGAATTTGGCTCCTGGCATCCCTGGGCTGAGTCAGTTAAGTCGGCTAATGACAATTAGCTGATTGTTACTTAGCAATCTCTGCTAACAGCCACAAGCAGCTATTGTCAGACTCTCTACTCCAATTCCTCCAATCAGGAAATGACTTTTATCAAGGCCAGTGCTCACTCACTCCCATTCACTGTCTATGTCTCTCAAACAAAGCATTCTCTCTCTCTCTCTCTCTCTCTCTCTCTCTCTCTCTCTCTCTCTCTCTCTCTCTCTCTCTCTCTCTCTCTATTTTTCAATAAATCGGACACAAACCAAATTAAACTTCTTCATGTCACAAGCATAAACATAAACTGCATTCACAGATTTAGAAAATAATACTAGCTAATAGTTCATGTTTGCAGCCATGAGTGCAATGTTTTACCTCTGTTTACTACTAAGTTAAAGTGCACATATATGTGGAGCGGGCTCCGCTCTGTTCTATTTTTAAAGGACGCGTGAGCGGCCTGCGTCAATTTACACAGAGCACCTTGAGCTGGCGGAAGCCAGACACAGAAAAAGCATCGAGAATCCGTGGATTTTCAAAATAAAATGCCCTGTGCCAGTCATAAAAAACAAACAAAAAAGAAACAAATTAACTATGTAGCGTATTTACACATTCAGAAGAATGTTTAGAAGAACATAAACCAGGAAAATTACCAAATCTGAGCAAAATACTGAAACGCTCCCGGTAGGGTTTGAAGTTACGTGCAGGATGGACCAAAACAGCATCGCACTCACAACGTGCCTGGTGGGGTTTCGGGTTAGGAGGGGACATGGAATTGGGTGGTGGATGTTAATGCAAGCTGCCACTATATATCTCCAAAATAGTTAAATTCAAATGGAATCATTTCAAACTGTAGAGGGAGGTCAGTACACATGTTTACAGAACAATATGTAGAATTTAAATAGTTTAAATGTCAAGATTTGGACCTGATCAGAACAGCAACACTCACCTAAATACCCATACGTTCTGGAAAAAGTGGCTCGTTCTGTCTGGACCATGAATGTGAATCTTTACTGTTCATTTCAGAAAACATTGTTGTGTTGTAGCAGAAAACATTTCTGTTGTGTCTGGGTTATTTTTAGGTGAAAATCTATGAAAAAAATTTGAAAGCAAAGGCTTGTAAATATACTGCGGAAGGTCTGTGTGTGTGTGTGTGAGTGTAATGTTGTGTGTGTTTGAGCCTCAGTGTGTTTGTTGATGGTTGCGCATGACTGTTTGTGTGAAACTGTGTGCGTGTGTGTGTCTCCCTATCAGTTAGACAAGTCATTATTCTTGGCTGACAGCGCTCAGCTCCGGCTCCTCTGCCAGGTAATGAATTCTCCTCCAGATAAAGAAAATAAAAATCATCTTTAATTTTCCCCGCCTTGCTGTTGTGTAAACTCTGATTCTTTCCGCCCGGGTGTGTTGGATTCGCCGCCCAGCCGCTCCCTCCCTGCCTCCTTCTGTCAGCCGGGCCTACAGGCACGGAGAGATGATGAAAGAACCGATATGACGATAAATGGCGGATGCTGAACGCACATATTTGAAAAAAAAATGAATGTTGATCCTAAACACATAAGTTGTTTTCCTACATTACCGTCACATTTTATAGTTTATGTTAAGACATTCACAGTACAACATAAACCCCAAATAGTTTTCACCAAACCACAGTTGGGAAGTGGAACAGTAGAAAGACAAACTGCAGCTGTTTTATTACAAGCTAAAATTACTGTTTTTGTCAACAGAGTCTGGTGGTGCTGAGCACTGATCTAATGGCTGTTTCTCCTTCAACGAAAGGATCTTACTCTATAACAATTAGGTCTATCTTATTTTGCTTGCAATCACTCAACATTCATTTCAAACACTGTATTGACATATATGTTTAAAAGTCACCGCGGTCAGTCCTCCCTGCCGACACTTCAGCAAACTCTCCCCTAAAAAACAGCTTTCGTCTGGGCAGTGAAAGCCGGGGAAGTCCCCCTGTTTACTGATGCTGATTATGTTATGTGATGTGAGCAAAACTTTGATCTCACCACGTCTTTGTCTCTTTCCGCTCTGGGTCAGGATCTCCTTTACAATACAATTTGACAGCTTCCATAAGATTGTAAACCCAGAGACGCTTTGTCAACAGAGACATTTTTAGATTTACAGAGGAAACCGGGTGGAAACCCTCCAGAATAAAATCACAAACATAAACATAATGATGTATATTTCTCATTCTGGTTATTGATAACAACTTAAACATTTACATTTAATTACAAATATTAAAAAAAAAATGCTTGAGGAACAAGAACTGAACTTTGGGGAACTCCATGTGATTTATATTTGCCTGGATAACTGACGGCTGAAAAGACTGTTTGATACTGTGCATCTCTTTGTCACAACAAGCCTTTTAACTGATGATGGATCAGTTGTATGACACACATACAGACACAAACAGGTCTCTGATGTGTGCTGTGTTTGTTTTATGCCCCATCTGCTCCCTCTCCCTACTGTCCCATTACGGTTAAACTACAGCTCGGCTCTACGGGTGCAGATAGGGGACAAAAAGGACATTCAGTAGCACCCGTCTGACACCTCTTCACTGCAGCACCATGAGCACACAGAGTGAAAGGTGCTAGTTTTATACAAATGAACTGTATGCATGCTTTTACTCAAAATAGTTGTAAGTTGCAGATAACCATATCAAAATATCTTAACGTTTCACCTCATTCCTGCGGTCGTCTAACACTAAAATAACAAAATGGAAATATGTTCATCTTTGTTTCAAGCTAAGATGAATGAGTTTTTGGTACTTTCACATTGGCTTCACTTCACAGCCATTTGCCACTTGCTTTTAACACTATACCCATGAGACCAGTGTTTTTACTATTACCCGTGCTTCCGTGTGCAAAGCGAGGTAAGATGGAACAGAAACCGAACATGCTTGAGCACCACCACCGCCTTTTGTCCCCAAACATTCAAGTGCTGATAAATTAAGATTGAACAAGGTTAGAATAAAATCTTTTTTGTGTATAACAATTCTGAAGTTATGTTCTTTCTTTTGATATATTGCTTATTATATATGTTTAAAATGATAATATTCCATGGGTCTTGAAACGTAGATCTAATTTTTCAGTGCCTGCATTTCCTTTTTTTTTCCTTTCTACAAATTCAAGCACGACAAAAAAGCACGAGAGGAAGAAGAGGAGTGGACTGTTCATCTTTTGTGACAGCAAAACCAAAAAGGTCTATGGGCTGCTATGGAGGCAATAATGCAACTACAACGGCTAAAAGAAAAAATTTAAGGCTGCTAAGTGCTTTTAAGAATGAAGGAAAGTTATCATGGTGTCTCTCCTCACTGATAAGCCGTACATACATTTTTCTGTGAACTCAAACTTTAAACTTTTAAATCTAAATAAAAAGCAGAAACATGCTCTCTGATCTCTGGAAAATCACCTCTAATCTCTCACAGTCACATCCACTTCTTCCTCTACGGGATCTATGACATTACACATTAATGTTTGCGACTGACTCCTCTGGTCTGCAGGTGGCTGTGGCTAACAGACAGAAGTCTGATCAAACACTCAGACAGTCTGTTGTTTCTGCCACTGTAAGATCTGAGTTGTCTCGCAGACGAAATGTCAACAGGTTCAAACACTGACGGTATAATCAGTGGACAGAGTTCAGGGTCTGTGATGTGTCTAAAACCTGCAATCTTTCTAATGGCGAGCAGGGTGCAGCTCCACTGGCTGCAACAATAAGGGCTGAATGTATAGAGTCCTATGAAGAAATGAGTCGACTTCTCAGTTTCTCTTCTCCCATACAGCATGATGTTCATTTACTAAACTATGGTCCCATTTAGAGCAAAATAGACAATAAAGCAGGATATGCTGATCAAATATGAACCCAGATTCTGTTACTGACTAATTGAGATGAGATGTTTCCATATTTTTATATGAAAATAAGTGACAGTAATGAAAATATTGTAAACATAAAAACAAAAGATGAAATTTAAGATTCATATTTATAGAAATAAAACATTCAGAGATGATGTAAAGCCTATCAGCTGTCTGTCTGCAGGTCTAACAGGACTCTGAGATGTCCATTGATTTGCTGTAATTGCACAGGCCGTTTCTTTTTCAGGAGTTTAATTTAAACTTGTGGCACAAATTACCCCCCATACCTGAGGGATGACACTAATCCTGCACAGATTGAACATGCTCACCTGAAGCTGTAATTTACCTTTCTCCTCGTCAGGAGAAGTACAAATGTTTGCAGGAAGGTTGTTGAAGCTTTGCGACGCACCGCTGAATTCTCAGAGTTAAAGTAATATAACTACCATCAACTGGAAACCCAAAGAAACATGAAGAAAGGAGCTGTATAGAGAAAGAAAATGCAACACGGAGGAAGTTATTTAATAGAACAAAACAACGAGAAAGAGAGGAGGAGAAGATGATGGGGTCGCTAATGGGAAGTGCATGATAGGATAGCATTGGACCTGCTGCCCTCCATCACGGAGCAGCGGCGACGCCTCAGACATCAAACATTGTCGTGATGTGTTCAGCGCCCATTTGAAAAGTTTCATTTCAGGATGAGAATCATATTGGCTTTCTGTTTGTTCTTTAATTTATTTTCTCACCTGGTTATTGTGTGTTTGTGTGTGTGTGTCCTTTATACACACTGTATTCAAATGTATGTGTTGTTTCTTCTGCATCTACACATCTACACTGCTCTTATTCTGACTGTGACTCTTAATATTATAAAACATTTAATATTCTGGTTCTGAACTGTTTGTCAAACACAACAGATTTCAACATGTCAACTTGTGATTTGGGAAATTGTGACTATTATGATGTTTTATCAACCAAACCGAACGATTTATTGAGAAAATAATCATGAGCTGCACCCTGAATTCCATACTGTTACCCACCAAATAAAAGTAATATATAAGTCCAAAAAAGATGAAAAAGCTTTAGTGCTTCACATAAAGTTTGTGAAGAAACATGTCACACCGGTATGTCAAGTTGAGATTTTTGTCCTGTCTCCATTAGGGATGACACTATGATTTGTGACACGATTAAAAAGCGTTCCATCGAAAAGTAGAATATGATATTTTAAAAAAAATAGAAATATGTTGTGTTATCTTAAAAAAAGTCACTGGTTGGTGATTCATTTGTCCAACGTCAGGCGTCAAGTCACGTGACTCACGTCACTACGTAGGTACGGAGCACAGAATGAGGGAAAACATGGTGACGGTAGAAAATAGCTTTGAAATAGAGGATGCACTGAGCTGTTTTGAGAGGCTTTGCATCTCCTCTCCCCCATAACAACGCAAGAGCGCAAGAAATTACCTGGGCAATATTTTTCATGTATTTTGTTGTTTAAGATGACCATGTAACTTACACTTTTTATAAGACAACACAAACTGTTTGAGAGTTTCTGAAAAGAAAGCACCTGCGATTTTTTTCCTACAAATAAAATTATAATTTTATTTATTTCACGATGTGAGAAAATCGTATCGTGAACCAAAACTCATGAACCGTATCGAGTCGTATATTGAGTGTATCATTACATTCCTAGTCTCCATGTTTGTCTTGTCATCTCCTGTTTTATTTTGAAAAGTAACTCTCCTCTTGTTAGGGGTGGGAATTGATAAGATTTTTATGATTCCGATTCCATTTAGCGATTTTGCTTAATTATTCGATTCTTTATTGATTCTCTGATCGATTCTCATTTGGGGAAAAAGGAGAACAAACTGTTTGATCAGCATCATCTAGAGGAGGTAGTGAACTGGAGCGAGTACTAGTAGAGCTGCCAGCCTCTGAGTCAGCTACACTCTCTCTCTCGTCATCTTCTAAATGTAATGCAGAAGGCATTAATGTTAACTGTTAAAGCATGGTTTACAAAGCAGCACATAACGCTAACATGGTAGGCAGTGTGTTACTTACTAGAGTTACCTTCCGTAGTAACAACAGAGGTGCTCATAGCCTGGCTGCTGCCACTGCTGCTACAGTAGTAGCAACTTAAAAGTTCCCATTCAAGCTGAACGCCAGCTGAATGGCAGCTGTCTTCCAGCTGAGTTCCAGCCAGCTGCCTGCTAAGTCCTGTGAACGGAGAGACCCCCCTCCTTTATATTTGAATTTTTTTGATTACGTGTTAAATATACACTAATGTAAAAGACAGAAACAGCTGTCAAATACACCTACACTGATATATACAAAATATAAGAATGTGCCAAGCAAGTTATGATAAACAATAAAGATACAACAAAAATATGATGTGTTTTTGAATGTCCGATGGCTCACCACTAATATTTCCCATCCTGTCTCACCAACAAAAACAACTTATTTTATCATAGTTTTTATGATCAAAAATCTGGTTTCATCTCGTCATCCTCTCCGCTTTGTCATAAAAAAACATATACAGTAGTATCAACTTAAAAGTTCCCGTTCAAGCTGAACGCCAGCTGAATGGCAGCCGTCTTCCAGCTGATTTCCAGCCAGCTGCCTGCCAAGTCCCGTGAACGGAGAGACCCCCCTCCTTCTCCTGGGTGTGTCTATTTTTTACTGTAACTCCACCCATTCATGTAATTACATGGTATGACCAGGAGATGGCGCTTCTCTCACAGAGTTCTTTAAAGTTGTTCTACCTGGAGATGACGTAGCTTACGCACCTCATTAGCATTCTAGTTGCTCAATCTTTTGTTTGCTCTTACAGTAATGGGCTTTTTGGTCTCCCAGATCACAGAGCGGAAAATGCAGCTGGTTTAAGTATTGCACACTATACAGTAGCCGTATGATTTGAGCGTCTTCATGAACTGAAATTAAATTTAAGGTGTTTATATCTAACATGTCACCATTCACCAAATCAACAACATCTAGACTGTTCTGTCTTTACTAGTGGTGGGCCGTTATTGGCGTTAATGTCGATAAAAAAATATCACCATTAATCTATTCTCAAAACTGTTCCAGCCTCTCAGGACGCTTTTTTAGTTTTTTCTCTTTTGTTCGTTTTTATTTTCTTCACTGTAACTTCGTGGAGTCCTGATCTCTATAGCAGTTTAGAGAGTTTTGTGCTTTTGTCGTGTCTTTCTCGTGGTTTTTCTTGGTGTTGTTTTTTAAATGCCACTTCCACCTGGACAACTGCCTTTGTTTACTCTGGGAAACAGCTGATTGCACTAATGCTGGCCGCCATTGGCGCAATCATCTGTTCGATTGGCGCGATTAATCTATGGCCACCACTAGTCTTTGCATAATTACAGGAGCGTCTCTTCTCTTGTGCTCGCGCACTCTCTCTCGCTCATCTGCATGTAAACAACAAACTAACCCTTAAAAAAGTTACAAAAAACGGTTTGGACGTCACAGGGCTGCCAGGCCTGTGTCAGACCTGCCGATACAAGCGAGAGTTTATTTTTAATTAACAGTTTATTTGGAGGGGAGGGCTCGTTGTTGTTGTGCACGACATGAAGCTGCAGAGAGGAGCGTTTTGGAAGCCCTTTGTTATGCAGGTATTTACTGTAGTGCACGATTTAGGCCAGGTAAACCATACAAACCCCTTATTAGCAATATCATTGTTTGCACTTGATGAGCTTTTTGGTCTCCCAGTGTCACACAGATCACAGAGAGGAAAATGCAGCTGGTTTAAGTACTGTATACAGTAGCCTTCTGATTTGAGTGTGCTCATGAACATGAATGACTCCTTTCATTTTTGTCCATTCCATAGGCTAAATGGTGTAAGCGTAAATGGAAAGAATATGTATGAAATAAGTATGTTTGGTTTTAATAGATTTTGCAGTATATATGTTATGTTTTTATTTTACATGGACACCACTGTTTATTTTCCACTATGCCCCCCTCCATTATAATAATACACCGCACAGCTTTTGAAAGTTCAGAGATAAGTCTGTTGCAAAAGTCCACGGTGACTCTCGTTTGCCAAAACGTCTGTATGTCCTCAACGAGCTCCTGTTTTGTGCCTGGCTTAGCCTCCTTGCGAATAAAGTCTTTCATGGAATGCCTAAATATATTTTTTATGGTTTCGTAAGCTTATACTGCAAACTTTATTAAAACCAAACATACTTGACATATTTAGCCTATGGCCAGTAGTGTGGTGGTGCAGAAGCCCGTGTGTACAGGCTACAGTCCTCGCTGCAGCTGGCCCCGGCTCGAATCCCGCATCAGACGGCCGTTTACTGCGTGTCATTCCCCGTCTCTCTGCCCCCTCCTTCCTGTCTCTCTTCAGCTGTCATATCCATAAAAGGCCCTAAAATATACTTAAAAACGGACGTTACGAGCAAAGTTTTCTTTGATAAAACGTTTATGCTGGCATGTTGTTGTTGTGCGTGACATAGAGTTGCAGATACGAGCGGCTGCAGCGCTGCCTCAGTGTTATCTTATCGCAGCTTTTTTTTTTTCCATCAACTGATCCGCTGATCAGCTGATTGGCTCACCCGCTCACCCCAGTGTATCTGTTTAGATGTGTCTTAGTTTAGACCAGACATGGGCAAACTACCGCCCGCGGGCCGTATACGGGCCCGGCCCCTCTGTCAAATTTTAGATCCCAATGTGGCCCACAAGTCAAAAAGTTTGCCCACCCCTGGTTTAGACAGTCCACGGTGAGAGCGAAACATCAATGCTCCTCCCCGTGGACAAATGAGGCATTGCAGCTGGTTTTCACACAGACTGCTTAGGGGCGTTTCCAGTCAGGCCCTCACTGACTACATCATTGCGGGGGATTACATTTCGGTCACGGACCAGCGAAGGACCTGTGAAGGACCAGTCATGGCCCCGTCACGGTCCCGTCACGGAAACACAGGAACTTTTAAGTTTCTACATCTGTAGGTTGAGATTCATCTCCAGTCCGAAGCGTGTCAAAAACACGACATTCATTTAAAAACAATGTTGTGTGCGCAAATGTTTCTGCATGTTCGTTGTGTTCCCTCCCAACGCTGTTATCTCCACTTTGCAATGATTGCAAGTCGCCCTATTGCCATCTGTTTTGGTAAAATGCAGCTAAACTTTGGAGCTTTTGAACCGAGTGGGTGCCATTGTTTACTACTGAAACTTGCGTAAGTTACGTGCCGTAATTAGTCGTGCTTGCTGGAATCGAGCGTGCGTAACTTCTTGCTGAAGTTACGTGACGTAATTCGTGCTTTCTGGAATCGATAAGAGAATCGTTAGATAAACTGCCAAACGATTCCATGGAACTGAAACACACGGAACCGGTTCTCAACAAGAACAGGTTCTCGATTCCCATCCCTACCTCTCGTTCCAGGTCACTTGCCTCATGTCACTCAGTCTGATTGTCTTCCCTGATTCCTGATTGTGTCCACCTGTTTCCCTTTCCCCCCGTGTGTGCTTATAGTCTGCGTCTCCCTTTGTCCTGTTCCAGTGTGTCTTTTCTGTAGTCAAGAGGCACCTGTCATTTGTCTAGTCACAGTCCGAGTGTCTTTTTCACAGTTGTCTGCCTCCATTAGAGGGTTTTTTGTTGGCCTTTTTGCTGTTTCATTTTCATAGCCATCTAAGTTAGTGAGTTTAGTTTTTCATAGTTGAGTCCCGTTTTTCTGTTTAGAGCTGTTTTTGTTTTCCCCCTTTTAGACAGTAGGATTTTCAGTTGTAGTTTTCATAGCCATCCCTCTTTTTCCTATCACTGTTCTGGGCCTGATAAAACATCCCCTAAATGATTCTGAATGTATAGATTGTGGCCATTGACAAACATGAGCTGTTTCACATCTCCTGTCTCTGCTCATGTGTTCCATTAAAAACACCATTGATCCACACACACACACACACACACAGGTAGTGAAAGGCCATGATAATCACAGTTAATACGTCGCTCAGTTTTTTTTAGGTTGCAATTCAGCTGACATTTAAGTTACGTTTGTTGCACATGCATGAAAAGTGCTATGAAGAAATGCTAGAAAAACCCACAATGATGACAACATTAAAGGAACATTTTCTAACTAACGTCTGTTAAATCCTGTTGATGCTGCACCGACTTGTAATCAGGTGAATGGTGTCTCTGTCATTCATACGTCTGTTCTCACACTATGTAACTTTGGGCTCTGGGTCAGGAGAAGTACGTAACACTTTACGGCACTAAGTCATCTTAAATTGACACATTTATTTAACTGTTTTGTAAATTCACAGACACATACGTGAGTTTGGGTTTAAAGATAGATGAAAAGCATTCTGGGAAATGTAGTAACAGGAAACATAAAACAGATGTTAAAAGACCTCCATGGATATAAGTGATGGACTTAAACCAAGAGAAGAAGAAGGAGCAGAAAATGCGTTGTGATGTGTCAGGTGCTGTTATGAGACAAAATGACAGTCATCTTTCATTAAGCTTTTATCGGCTGCTCATGAAGCAGAGAGAACGAGCCACGGCACAAACGGCAAAGCAGCTAAATAACGTTTACAATTAAACATCTTTATCACGAGACGGCCAAGAGAAAAAAAACCTCCACAGACGACACGTTCAGTTAATCTTTCCTCTGATGGTGGATTCATTATAGATAGAAATGAACCGTAATGGCATTTATGATTTAAATATGACTCTGACTCTGAATAAAAATTAGCTGTTTTATCAAAACCTGAGAGACTAATGTTTGGGTTGAATCACACACGATTCAGTTGGGAATGTCTCAAAAAGTCTAATAAACTGTGCAACGTGCAAAAATATGATTTTTAAAATCCTCTACATGTAAAAGATGACATGGAGACATAAACTGGATCAGATTTTATACAGATTAGAATTGTTGCTTGTGCTTAAGTGCAGCCTCTGAGACTGAATCTGCTATTAGCAGAAAACAGAACTGGGCTCAGCAGCCGGCCCCGACAAGTTCCAAGCACAACCTATGAGACCAACAAGGTAATAATGTTGCACTACAGAGGTGATTCATAGACGTTATGATGGAAGTATTGACATGCCAGGAGCCAAACCTGACAAGAAAAGCACCTCAGTAAGCTACGGTACTCACTGATAGACTGACCATCGTTTAGTCCGGTGTTCGCTAGCGCTAGCTAAATGGCAATCAATATCCATGATAAGACCCCCCTTATCTTTTTTGCAGGAAACACGTAAACATGAGGAAGTAATCAGAACTCTACTTCCTGTTTCATGGGGACTTTGTTTGTGTTTCCATTGATTGATCCTTAATCAACATGAATGCTGCATTTACTTTCGATTGTGTTGAACGCGCATTATTTAAAATGCCATCGTGCCTCAAACCTGCGTCGATCTGTGTATCCTTTTTGTTTTTCATCTCTTTCTGATGCATTCAGGGTACACAGGACATGAAACACACCTTTTAACACGCACACACACACACACACACACACACACACACACACACACACACACACACACACACACACACACACACACTGAACATAACACATAACAGAGCTTTAAAACAGACCCATGTGCACAAATCCTTCGCTATAATCGCCTATCAATTTATCTGTTTTCTGCATTTAAGGAGCAGGTACTTTCATCACAATCCATAGAGGTTACAGAGCGTGCACACACACACACCTACGCACACACACACACTCTCTAAGCCAGCGGTGGTCACATCGAGTTATGCTGACATGGCCTAGCATCTGCTCGGCGGCTCCAGAATGACACCGATTTGCACTTAAATGAGTGGATTTAAGTGGCGCACCGCCATTACCACTCGGCCATATGTGATCCCAATGTCTTTATCCTGCATTACACTGAGGAGGATGAGAGGGAGATGAGAGAGGGAGGAGGGGGAGGGGAGGGGAGAAAGGAGGAATGACAAGAGTGGGGTCGGAGGGGACGGTAGGGAGAGGCGAGGGAGATTAGGACAGACAGCAGCAAGCAGAGAGAGAGAGATAAAGGAGAAGAATAGGTACAAAAAGAAAGAAATGGATTTGTAATGAGAGAGAGATGGAACTGAGAGGAAGATGTTAAAAGAGAGAGAGGAGGGAGGATTACACGATAAGAGCGAGAGACATATGAGCTGTTGAACAAAAAACAGCAGGGTCATTACGAGCTCTGATCCAGTTCGGTCCTGGATTAACACGTCAGGCGCGCTGAAGATATTCTGACAGGGAGGATGCTGAAAATACAAACTCATCCTGATTCATGAGCCGGAAGACTAACGAAGGAAAGTCTCCGACAGTCAAATCAAAGATGGAGAAGGAGAATCATCACTGACTTTATTTTTAATAGAAGTAATTTAATCAAATAAGCAACAGACCGTATCCTACTCAGTCTTAGTGTTTAAGTCTTTCCCAGCAGGTCATTCCTCCAGTTAAAGAGCTCTTTAGTAAGTTTGTGGTCCAAACAAAGAGAAAATAAAACCCTCCTGACTGCAACAAACCAGCCACAAGATCTGCTCCCGTTTCCTTCAACAGGACATGAGACTGATCGTACGTGGGTATTCATGATAGTTTTGTCAATTTTCAGTAGATTTTTGGGATGTTCCATATTCTTCCTCTTATCCAGGATTGGGTCACGGTTGCAGGAGGTCTAGCAGGACGTTCCAAGTGTCCCTTTGCCCAGTAACACATTCCAACTATAATCCTTCCTGGAGGTTCTGGTTCTTCCCCGGGGCTCTTACCAGTTGCAGAACAACTACAAAGGAAGTTGCCAATGGGGGCATCCTAATCAGATGCCCGACCCACCTGAATTGGATCCTTTCAATGCGAAGGAGCAGCGTGTCTACTCTGAGCTCCCTCTGGATCTCCGAGCTCCTCACTCTATCTCTAAGGCTGTGGCCAGAAGCTCATTTCGGCCACATGTATCTGTAATCTTACTACCTAAAACTCATGACCATAGGTGATGGTTGAAACGTAGATGGACTGAAAAATCGAGAGCTTTGCCTTTCGGTTCAGCTCCCTATTAACCACAACAGTCCGGTCCAGACCGCAGTACTGCAGACATTGCACCAACCTGCCGGCCCATCTCACACTCCATTATCACTTGTGAACAAGATCTTGAGATACTTGAGCTTCTTCGCTTGAGGCAGCAACTTGCTTCCAACCTGGAGGGAGTATTCCACCATTTTTTAGCAGAGAACCATGGCTACAGACTTGAAGGTGCTTACTTTTATTTTGGCCACTTCACACCCCCCTAGTGCATGCTGAAGGTCATGGTCCGATGAAAACAAAAGCAGGTGAGGTGCAATCTGGAAATCGGACACCCTCCTTAACCTGTCTGTGCCTCAAGATCCTGTCCATAAATGTCACGAACAGAATCGGGGACAAGGGGTCAACCTTGGCAGGGTCCAACAACCCACTGAGAACGTATTTGACTTTGTGCCAAGGACACAACTCTTACTTTGGTTGTGTTTGTAGGGTATATTGGGACTAAACTACCCCCCAACAAGGTGACAAGCATTTACATTTTTTGTAGAAAGTCAATCAATTTACAATAAAAAGACTGAAGACGACTAAAGATGACGTGACTTGCGGTGACTTGCAGTCTTGCTTCCTTGTAGGAGGTGGGGGGTTTTGTGTTTGTGACAGGGTTTTAGGAGTTTTTTCAGCTATTACCAAAGTATCTACCCGGATTCCTGTTTGATATCTTTTTTATTTTGCCTCCCCCCTCTTTCTCTCCTCCTCCTCCAGTCCTCAACTCCATCTTTACTCCCTTCTTATTCTCCCTCATTTGTTTCCCTTTCACTCTCCTTCTCTTCCTTTTCATCACCACCTTCCACCTTCCCCTTCTTTCCCCTCTCTCCTCTCCAACTTGCACTTTCTTCATCTCCTCCTTCCATCTCTCCCTTTATCTCTCCTCACCTCATCTTTCCACCTTCCTCCCTTTGGCTCCTCTCTCCCTCCTCTTCTCCTTCTCTCCTTTTCCTCTTCTTCTTCCACACTAATCCCCCACCTCCCCCCCTCTCTCCTCTCCTCCTCCAGGTGTTTTGCAAGGATAAAGGATTGATGAAACCATCAACTCTCTGCTCTTGGCATTTACAAAAAACCCTCCAAGCAAACGCCCCCCCCCCCCCCCCCCCCCTTCTCTCTCTCCTTCTCGTTATCTCTCTGCAGAGCTACCCCGCTCGTCACTCGCCCGACCACATCATTAAGACCCAGTAATTAGGGCTCATTTGTAAAGCCAGTGTAAATAAAGGGCCCATAATGGTCGGGATATCACTCACACCGAGGCGTAAACTAGACGTTTGTGTGTGTGTGTGTGTTAGGGAACATTAGGAAATAAGCCCATGTGTCATTAGAGTGTAGGTGTGTGTGTGTGTGTGTGTGTGTGTGTGTGTGTGTGTGTGTGTGTGTGTGTGTTTAAAAAGTTGGTTGTGAAACAGAGAAAGTGTGTGTGTGATTTGTGAGTCAGAGATAGAGGCAGAAGTGTATTTAAAAGACCTGAATTAATCATTGTTTGTGTGTGTGTGTGTGTGTGTGTGTGTGTGTGTGTGTGTATGTGTTGGGGATGATGGGAGGCATTAGGAAATTAGCGTGTATCTTTAACGAGCATGAATATGGGATGTGTGTGTATGTGTGTGAAAACATATGTAGTTTTTAAGGTTTATTTAAGGTGTTTGTGTCAAATGATGGAAATTGGAAACAGAACCGGGCTCAGCAGCCGGGCCGGACCGGGTTCAAGCACAGGCTCTGAGACCAACAGAGGGAGTTTGTTTTCAATGGAAGGTAGACGCTGACACTAGCTCATAGCACTAGCTGTGATGCATAGTGGTGGGGGTGTAACACACACTCACTATTGTCTATTTTAAGTGCAGATTGATATCCATAACAAAAACTGCAGTAAGAAAACATGTTTTTACATGAATCAGAGAAAGCAAACTCTGTTTTCTGTTTCATAGGAAGCAAATGTCATCCAGAACCTCTGGAACCTTCAACAGGACCAAGATAGCTCTTTCATCATCATCATCCTCCTTAAGATGACTGTATTGACTGAGTGTGACATTGACTATTATAGATGCAGGTAAGGTCTTGTCATAAGACAAGGATACACCCTCAGAGAAATCCTCAAAAACTGTGGGTCTTCTAAAACTCTTAATTGACCCTCAACCTCCAAAATGAGTGCTGAAATAGAACCCCTTCTTACTCAGTAAGTCCTCCCCATTATTAAAACATTTTTGCAACCCCTGAAGAACTCCTCAGGACTACCGGAGTACTAAGATTTAGACCATCTAGAGCTACGATAACCAGGGACGGACTGGGACAAAAAATTGGCCCTGGCATTTTGGACCACCGCAGCCCACAATCAACCCCCCCACACCCCCTCTTAATGACTTAAGGAAGGAGGATTTTCTCTTCAAAGACCCTTAAAATATCTTCAAGGATGACTGGAACAACCTCAAGAACCCTTGTGTCTTCCTAAACGATGGGACTTATGTGAAAATTACCCCTATAGATGACTTCAAGGACCTCTAGAAAGCTCTTCCTCCAGAAATATATTATACCTTAAAAACACTCATACGTCCTGCCGAAACATCCTTAAGACTCTTGGAATCACTTACTTTTGTAGCTTGATTATCTCCTCAATGGTCTTAAATGTCTTCAAGGACACCCCGAATCTCCACGAGATCTACGTAAACTTTGTGAAGGAGCTTAAAAGATTTATTTAAGTCTGTGTAAAGTCAAAATAAATATGTATTTTGAATTTGTCAGACTAAGTGTTATTAACCACCCAGCCAACTTTGAATGATTAAAAAATAAGGATAAGTTTATAAAATTAGGTGTTAAAATCAGGTAAAAATGGGCAGTACTCAGCTCCAGGATTGTGGGGGCGTGTCCGCTAAACCACTCTGGGCGAGTTAAATAAATCTCTGTCTCTCTGTGTCTTTCTCTCTCTCTCTGTCCAAACGTACATAAGTCATGTATGTCAGTGAAACGCTGCCTGACGTGACTTTGCGGTTTTCATGAAGCGTTACTGTAATTACTGTATTATTTTCATGTTGCCATTTATATGGCTCTTCACAATCCACTTCTTCTTCATCACTTCGTTATTTGGAAATTAAAATAAAGTAATGGAGCTATTGTCACATTCTGGCATCCAGGGAAGATGCACTGAAGGCTTTTATACTACTGCGCTAAGGGGGGCCGGATGGTCACCGCGTGATGTCACGTGGTCTCCTTTTAGGACCGCCCAAAAAATCCTGCACTGAAAAGTGGTGAAAAATAGTTTGAACCTCTAAGTCCACATTTCACTAATGTATCGTTCAAAGTCTTTCCACATGTTTTCAGCAACAATTTTACAACATATTTATTGTGTTTTGAAAGAAAACATGGGATTGCCTTTACACAGACTTTAAGCTTTCAGGTAAAGCAATAAATGAACTCTGATCAGGTGACGAAGCTCTCTTTGCATTAAATACGTTGCAGACCGTCAGAAGGTCATTTTCACTCTCAGAGCCGGCTGCGACTCACACCTTCAGATCAATATGTTTTCCTATCAATCAGCAGTGTGGTCCGACTGGCAAGTGTCAATCAATCCGGGGCCCGTCGATAAAAATGATTGCCAGTCAGTGTGTTTATTTGCATTTAATGATCTTAATTACCATTCCCAGGCCGAGCACACACACGTTACCTCTCTCCTTTTTCACACTGAGGTCAGTCCTCCTTCCTTACCTCCTGCCCTCCTTCCCTCCTCCTCATCCTTCTCTCCTACTTAATAATCCAAAACCTTCAGAATAACACATGAAGTGAAGGCTTGAGTCTCTCCCCTCTCTATCATTACTGCCTCTTTCAGACTTCGTTGGTCGTCTGTATGAATAAAAACTTGATCCAGTTGTGTAAATGATGGCACCCTCAAATTTGTAACCTTTCTGTGAGGGATGAAGGGTAAAAGATGTACAAAAAGAAAGAAAAGGATCTGTAATGAGAAAGAGATGGAACTGAGAGGAAGATGTTAAAAGAGAGAGAGGAGTGAGGATTACACGATGAGAGCGACAGAGGCATCAGCTGTTAAACAAACAACAGCAGGGTCATCATGAGCTCTGATCCAGTTCGATCCTAGATTAACACGTCAGGTGCTCTGAAGATATTCTGACAGGGAGGATGCTGAAAATACAAACTCATACTGCAATGGCAACTTCCTCCTTTGTTTAATACCAAATATCATTAATTAAACTGAGTATGATTCAACATAAAACATCAAAGAGAAAAATCTTCTTAAAAATCATTTTTAAGAACAAACAACAGCTACATGTCAAAAGAATCGGCCAGTTTATATGTGGAAAAGTCCCAGTCAGTCCCGATCATTTTAAAGTTTAAACACAGATTCTTCTCAGAGCAGTCTGTAAGAAATGGTGTCATCAGCATAGAGCTTCTAAAAGCTGCTGGCAAACTATAACCCCAACAATCATCTTTAACATCAAAATGTTTTTCCATCTTCACTGAAGCAAAAATTCAGTCAGTTTATCAGGAAAATGAAGTCAACAGTGTTTGAAATGTCTGAATACAGCAGAAAGGAAGAAGACGAGCGAATTCAGGTTTACAGTATGTAATGAGGCTCCTCACATGTATGCAAGTACAAGTGTGTACACACACACACACACACACACACACACACACACACACACACACACACACACACACACACACACACACACACAAACACACACACACTCTCACTTCAATAAAACAAGCATCAATTTTGGTCTCCGACAGCAACGCTGATCTCTTTACAGCTTCTACCGCATCAAAGTAACGGCCGGCCGTAAATCTGAAGGCGAGAGGGAGGAGAGGAGAGGAGAGGAGAGGAGAGGAGGAAACTAAAGAGGAGAGGAGATGGGAAGGTGTGTGATTATAACAACAGCAACATAAAGAACCAACTTCCATCCATCCAGTTTCCACATCACTTATCCTCATCAGGGTCGCAGGGGCTGGATTGCAACTGACACTGGGTGAGAGGTGGGGTAGACCTGGACAAGTCGCCACTTCATCAACAACCACATTCACAGTCAACATTAACCTGCTTGTGTCTGGCAGCCTAATTTCTTTAAACATTTTAACATAATCAACACTTATTATAGTTAACTCTAAAGGACCAGTAACAATATAAAAGTATTAAAAATTAGCTCCGAATCTCTTCATGAAAACTACAACCTAACAAGTATAAAATAACTACAAATATGCTGTGACGCTTCAGCTCAAATGAAAAACCTTCATGAAGCAAACTTTTTTTAGTACCAGCCTATTTTATTACGCTGCGTTTGTTCATCCACCTGAAAATGAAAACTTTAAACTGTTGAATCCTTTCAGCCGCTGTGTCGGCGTCCTTGTGAAGGTCAGCGTGCCTGCCTCACCTTCAGCGCCTTTGAAATGCATGAAAGGAACATGACGTGGGCATGGCGAAGCAAAAATCTGTGCAAATTTCAACATGTTGGAGTGTTTTTAATGCTGTGAGGTCAAACAGTGCGAGCAGCGAGTGGGTCAAAACCCCCTGACTTACCTTCCACCATCGCTCACACCTCTTATGCATGAAAAGAAGAGGGAGTTGAGTGTGTGTCAGGCAAAATAACCAGCTCAGATGTGTGTGTATGTGTGTGTGTGTGGAGCATGTGTCCTTCAGCAGGTCAGTCCAGAGCTTCACCTTCTGCCGCCCGTCTGTCTGTCTGTAATGTATGAAAGTGTCTCCTCTGACTTTAAATCCTCGCCGTGCAGGAAGAGCTTCACCTCTGACTTCACACTGCAGCTTCGTCCATTTCAATGGCAGCCATCTATAAAGCCTTGTGTCTAGACACACACACGAAGACTGAGCATACATATGGATGAACACATGAAGAAGAGACCCACACACACACACACACAGTATAAGTGTAGAAGTGAAGAAACAAGTAGGTTTAAACGTGCTCACCGCAGCAACCAAACTTCATGTCAGTTTTAACAGATTTTCACCTGGATTTTATGTCTATACACATACTGCAAAAGTGAGGTAAACAAGATCATGCGGCCAAGAAAATGTTTGGAAATCTGAATTATATAATAATAATAATAATAATATAGTAATAAAGAAAAATCAAATTTGTTTGTACTGATGCTTGGGTTTTTTTTCAGATGTTGTCAGGAACTAGTTGACAAAATCAGTCTAAAAAGTCTAAAAATTGCAAAGATGTAGATCAGCTATAGACCTGAGGTGGGCTCAATGACGCTTGGTTTCTCAAACAAGCCATTTGTAACAGCACCTACCTGTCAGTCAAAGCGTCCGCACTGTTAATTCTTCATAACTTTAAGCTTAATATAATGTGAACAGATGAGTTGTATATAAATTCACCCTCAGTACAGTTATGGTAAATGGACTGTACTTATATAGCGCCTTTCTAGTCTTCCGACCACTCAAAGCGCTCTACACTACATATCTCATTCACCCCATTCACACACATTCATACACTGATGGCATTGGCTACCGTGCAAGGTGCCAACTGCTCATCAGTTTTAGGCACTAACTATTCATACACCGATGGCACAGCCTTCGGGAGCAATTTGGGGTTCAGTGTCTCAAGGACACTACGACATGCAGACCGGAGGAGCCGGAGATCGAACCGCAGATCATCTGATTAGTGGACCTCTCTGCCTCTGAGCCACAGCCGCCCGTTGTCAACGGGGAAATTAGCTATAGAGACCAAAACAGTTTTTTGTACCAGGCTGTAAACATGTTTATTTCTGCTGTGAAGTTGGACATTTGAACATGGGGGGAACTTATGGAGACTGACTAATTTCTGGAGCCAGTCTCAAGTGGACGTTTGAAGAACTGCAGTTTTTGGCAATTCCGCATTGGCTTCACTTCACAACCACACAAACAAACAAAAAAAGAAGAAGAAACAATAAAAACGGGTCCTTCTGAATAAAAAGGTTCTCTTGAGAACCGTGTTTTCTTCAAGTGTATCAAAGTTTATAACTACTACTACTCCTACTAATAATAATAATAGTAACTCTATAAGGTCCATTAGTTCTAGTTGTAATATCAACTAAGAAAAACCCAGCCTTCAGTCTGATGACTGTTCTGTATCTGCAATGTAATGTGAAAAATTTTGATGAACTGTCCTCTGATGTGCAGAAACTATATATATATATATATATATATATATATATATATATATATATATATATATATATATATATATATATATATATATATATATAATATCCAAATTATAAAATCAAAAAACCCAACAGAGACTGAAATATCCTGACTTTAGCTACAAGTAAGCCAGTTTCTACATTTCCCATAATGCAACTCAATAATGTCCTTCATTAGACACCTAATAAACAGATTTCACCCACACCTTGAGTTAGTAACGCAGGCTTTCTCAACATTTATAGACCTAACCCTGATGACATCACAATGACATGAGAGGGTGATGACATCAGGGTGACGTCACAGAAAAGTGTGTTTGACAACAAACACACATCATCGTCAACTCTGACCTCATCGAGGTGATGTCACACAGTCTGAAAGGCTCACTGTGTGTGTGTGTGTGTGTGTGTGTGTGTGTGTGTGTGTGTGTGTGTGTGTGTGTTGTATGTACATGTATGTGAGTTTTTGTCTTCATTTGTGTCAGTGTGTGTGTCCGCGGCTAGAGAGCGTTTGTCTTTATCAGTGTTTGTGTGTGTCCATAAGGAAACTTTGTAAATCACAGCGAGTTGAAGCTGTAGCTGCTGTTAGTTAATGTTGGCTCAGTTTGTTAGCCGTGCTGGCCGGACTGTGAGCTCAGAGGAGAGAAACATCTTCATCTCTTCTGCAGGAACTTCTCTCTGTCACGCAGAGAAAAAAACAAATCGGACAAACTTTGGTGAAACACTCGACCCCGTCGACACAGACTTGTCTTATTGTTTGTATCTATTGTGCGTTTCCCAGCGAGACCGCCCCACGTCCCATCATCCCCCTGGTGTGTCGCCGTGGTGATCAGTCAGAACAAAAGGCGGAGGAAGCTCTCCGAGGTCCAGATAACCTCCTGCAGCTTCCTGTCAGCATGCTAATACACCTCCTTTCATACAGGACTGCAGAGATCTATCTCTCCTCCTCCTTTCATTGTCTGTTTTAATTCCTTCTGACATCTCTCCTCCTTTTCTGCTTCTTCATCACCCATCGCTCTTTCTCTTTTCCTTCTCTTTTTCCTTGTTTGTGTTTGATTGTCTTTTCTCTCCTCTGTTCCTATATATTTATCCACTCTATCTTCACATCTAAAACAATAGTCACTCTTTCTCCTCTCCCATCTCTCCATCAATTATCTTTTTTTCCCTTCCTGCTCTTATTTGTCCTCATTTCACCTCCATCCTCTTCATCTCTCCTCTCCAATGTTTGCTTTTTTTATCACTGTTTTGCTCCTCCTCCATCATCTTTCCGTCTTTTACTCTTTTTAAAGTAAAATTGAAGTTACCTGAGTCTTCTTTCATTCCATCACTCCATCATTGACATCTTTCTCTTTCTCCATCTCTCCCTTCATCACTCCTCTTCCCTTAATATTTCTTCTTTTCTCTCACTAGCTCCACTTTTTTCCACCTCTCCTTCGTTTCACCCCTTTATCTTTAAACAGTTCACACACACACACACACACACACACACACACACACACACACACACACACACACACACCGCCTATTAGAATTATTATAGATATTATATTATCAGAGTTACATGGCAGCTCTGGAGTCAGCGCCATCAATTATGAATGAAACTGTGTGTGTGTGTGTGTGTGTGTGTGTGCGTGTGTGAGAGAGAGTTCACCAGGGTGGCTCAATTAAGTGTGACCTTCCTCTGGTCCACCCCTCCTCCTCATCACCATCATCATCATCCTCACCCCATCAACTCCTCCTTCCTCAATCTCCCAGAATACCCCTCTGTGACCTCATGCAAATGGCCAACCTCCCGTCTCAAAGACACACGACAGAGAGAGAGAGAAAGAGGAGGAAACGTGCAGATGAACCCATGATGAAGGTGAAGATAAAAAAAGAATAAATTTTAAAATGATACAGAGAAAAATAGAAACGTTGTTTTGTTTGTTTCACTATTGGCTACTGACTACTACAATCAATATCTGCTACAAGTCCCACAATGTCTGACCATTTGTACCAGATACACGTGAAAATGAGGAAGCAAGCAGAACTCACGGAGTCTTTAAGGTTTGTGGATGCTCAGAGACCAGAGGAAGGAAGCAGCTGACAGTCTGACAGTCTGCTGGAGCTGCTTAATGCTAATTCATTCAATGTTCCTCAGCAGACCAGCAGCAGCCCACTGGGGATACTGGGAGGACTGTGTGTGTGTGAGTGTGTGTGTTTATTGTCAGCCTTCTCTAAGGGAATGTGGATTGAAGTGAAAGAGCAGAGATCAGGCTCTGCCTCGCTTTCCAATGACCCTGAGAAACAAATCGCTTCACACACCTCTGACACACACACACACACACACACACACACACACACACACACACACACACACACACACACACACAGCAAGCCAACTCAATCCAGTGAACAATAGGAGGAGGAGAGAGCGAGAGAGAAAGACCCATCTAGTTCACGCTGCATGTCGATCGCCCTGCGCGCATCGGTGTGAAAAGCTCATGGAGAACACCGACAGAGCGACATGTGGTGACGAACACACAGATGTCAACACACACACACACAATGGCTTTCATGTATTACAGTTTTTTCTGATAGCTAAGACGCAATTTTTGAAACTTTTGGCTTTTTTTGCAACACTCTACACACAAATCGCAAAACCTTTCACCCAAATAGCAAAACACAGTAGATCACTTGCAAAAGCATGTTTTTGTACTGTTGCATAAGCACTTTTTGCTAAACTGTTCACACTCTTTTAAAAATAGTTATTTTTGTATCCGACGGTGCACACAACTCATAATATCAGTAAGCACACAAAGCAGCCACTGCACACTGACAGTAACAATGAAAAACTCATTTGGCTTTTGCTTATCCTGTGTGCAGGGCATATCGGTTTTCAGTACCTTTTACAGTAACACACAGGGGTCAAAGTGAATGGATATTTATTTACACACATCCAAATACGTAAACATGAAGTGTGTTTTTCAGGTCAAGGCACAAAAAAAAAAAAACATAAAATGACAATCATTGAGGGAAAAAAATCAGTCTTGTCTTCTTACTGGGTCTGGCCACAAAATCTCGTCCACATCACATGCAATGTCTTTCATTGCTAGGCACCGGGGAAAATATCTCCTGGAGTGTCGTATCCAGGCCTGACATGACACCTGGTCAATGTCTCCGCATGCAAAGTGAAGTAATTATAAATAATAGTTTTCACATGTGGAAGTGTGGCCTGACAGTTGGCAGAATTGTGTAAAAAATAGCCATAAATATGTATAGTTTTGATAGGAGTGTGTAGATCATCTGGAAATTGAGTGTAAAGCAGTGGAGCTGTGTTTACAGTTTTGCAAAAGGAGTCCTGTGCAGTGAATTGTATTTTCACATATACAAAGTGTGTGTTACGAAATTGCAAACTAAGTGCAAAGCAATGTTTGTGCTTTCAGTTTTGCAAACTTGGTGAAGGGTTTTGTGATACATATTAATAGTTTTAGAAATTGTGCTATAAGAATCCATGTAAGTGTTTAAGCCATCAGAAAAAACTGTAATGAGAACGGTTGAAAAGTTTGACGAGAAATCAAACGAGTTTGTAATCCCACTGTGGTAAATATGTTCAGCTGTACACGAGTACTTGTTCTGATTACATTACGTATGAGCAAGGTCAACAACACAAGACATAGCAGCAGCTAATATTACTGTCTAGTCCAGCAGCAGTCAGCCCAGCTGGGCGTCTGTCTTTCAGCCTTTTATTTCACCAAGCTCTCACCAACCACTAAAAGTCAGTCCCACATTTACTCTTGTCCGGCGGCTTCTTGCTCGCTCACTCTCTCTTTTTTTCTTCACAGCTTCCTCTATCAACATCCTCTTCAGTCCAAGCTAACATTAGCTAACAGCAGCTACAGTTGGCACCAGTTTACTTCACTGTCCATCAGGAAACTCTGTAAATCACAGAGAGTTGAGTAAGGTATCAAAAAGTAATAATTTAGTAAAGATGAATCACTGAGTGCAGGTGGTGTGTGACTTAGTGCTGTAAAGTGTTACGTACTTCTCCTGACCCAGAGCCCAAAGTTACATAGTGTGAGAACAGACGTACGAATGACAGAGACACCATTCACCTGATTACAAGTCAGTGTAGCATCAACAGGATTTAACAGACATTAGTTTACCAGAGAAAAGTTACACAGTGTTGATTTAACCTCACAACACCAACTCAAAGGTTTCTGCTAAAAAAAAAAAAGACTTTTTAAAATTTGTGACTCATCTTTGCTCTCAGACTGAACGCCATTTTAAAGCCAAATTCTTCATATTACCTGCGGGTCATGCATGCAGTGTGTGTGTGAGTGCGCTCTCCCACGCCGCTGCATATGCCTGCCTGGCATGAAGTGAAGCTGGCTGTCAACCATATTTGGGCGTAACGGGCAAGAATCCAGCAGACTAATTTGAGTCTGGCCGGCACGACGCAGTTATTATTTTCCTCTGGACCATCAGGCAGAGGACACACAGCCATCTGCTGCACACACACACACTTACAAATACACACTCACACACAGACACAAACACACACAAATACACACGCGCGTCTCAATTAGATCACCAAAAGGGCAGCTGCAAGCGTTGCCTGGTCTCATAAACAGACTCACACACACAAAAACATTCATATGTACATGAAACACACACACACACACACACACACACACACACACACACACACACACACACACACACACAAACACACACACTGTGCTGCGTCGTTGGATCAACAGGGTGTTGCAGAGCGACAGATTCTCCTGCTGTCTGTCTCTATAGAGAACGACAGGAGAGAGACAGGAAGTATGTTTTCATCCACCTCTTTAAAAACCCGCACAAACAAACAGCTGATGGAAAATATGTTTAAAGTTTATTAACCTGTCGACCCTCTGAAGGAAAAAATGACAAAACTGTTCAGTCCAGTAGTAGTTGCAGTTCCTCAAATGTCCACTTGAGGCTGGCTCCAGAAGTGAGTCAGTCTCCATAAGTCCCCATGTTCAAATGTCCAACTTCACAGCACAAATAAACATGTTCACAGCCTGGTACAAGAAACAGTTTTGGTCTCTGTAGCTAATTTCCCCGTTCATGACAACTGTACTAAGGGTGAATTTATATACAACTCACCTGTTCAAATCATATTAACATAATTATATTGGACACTTTGATTGACAGGTGGCTTGTTTGAGCAACCAGGCATAATTCAACCCGCCTCAGGTCCATTGGGGGCCAAGAGGCAGGACTGCTAAGATGGAGACAACCAGAGTCACCACACTGAGCTTCACAACAGCTCTTCAGAAACCTATGGGGGACGTCACAGAGACTTGTCCAGGTTAACTTAATTTATAGATGCAGCGATGAACTGTGTTTGAAAACAGTTTTCTGAAGTGTTCCTGAGCCCAAAGTTACAGGACTTTAACAGATCTTTCATTAAAGAAAACCTATGACAACACCAAGAAAGTTAAAAATGACAGTTCTGACGTCATTCTCGCTGGATAACATTACAATTGTTCTTCCTCACTTCCATTCACTCATGAAGTTAAACGAAACAGCAGTGAAATCCCAAAATGCACCATGGACAGTGCAGCTTCTTTCACCTGTCCATCTCATCCAAACCTCTTTAGTCCAATAAACATCTGGTGATACAAACCCAAACATGGCTCATGTTGGAGAAGTTGAATTGTTGTCTTTGTTTTTAGGGTCTGTATGATAAAGTTATGATTGAACCTCGAGAGACAGGCGGCCATAGCAAACTTTTTACTGCAGAGAATTAAAATCCAAAAACGGAGAGGGAGTTAGAAAAATCGGAGGAGTGTGTGTTGGAGTTTCGGGGGAGAGGGTGAAGGAGGGACTTTAACTTTACTCAGCGGCCGTGTTTAATTACATCTCCGCTCTTTGTTAATGACTCTATTAACGGCCTGTTTGATTGGCCGGCCACGTCCCGCCGTCTCCCCGACGAGGCGGCAAAAAAAACGACTTAAAACTGACAAATCCTCTTTACACATAAATCTGCCTGAAGATTGTTTCAGCGCTGGCCACCGAGCGAGAAAATTCATAACCTCGTCAATTTGTCAAAAGGCTTAAAAAATCCTCCCCCCTCCCTCCATCACCTCCTCGCCACCCAGCCATTTTTCCTGCACGCCACAATCTAATTAAAGTTGAAAAATAATTAGCAATATATTTTCCTTGCTTTAAAAGAAGAAGAAGAAGAAGAAGAAGAAGAAGAAGAAGAAGAAGAGAGGGAAGGGCAGTGATTAAAGCAAGAGGAGGAAGGAAGAGCAATTAAGAGGATGGAGGTTGACAAACTCTGTGTACACATGTAGGATTACAAGGTGAGACTCGTACAAAGCAAAGACAAGCTCTCTCTCTCTATATCTCTGTCTCTCTCTCTCTCTCTCTCTCTCTCTGTCTCTCTCTCTCTCTCTCTCTCTGTCTTTTACTTTTTTTCCTTTTTTTTTTTAATCGGCGTGCCACTTCTTCAGCAGCTGATAAAAGCCGAGAGAACAAGATAACCAGCTCCGCAGAGCTGGCGGAAAAGCTTAGGGGACCCAATTTGACAATTAATCAATTATTTGATAGAAATCATCAATCAATCTCAGTGGGGGAATTAATCCAGGAGGGAGGGAGGAGGGGAGAGAGAGACACAGTGACAGAAAGAAAGAGAGAGAGATGAGGGGGGGTGATGTGCCTTCCTCTTTAATTTGGTAAACTGATTAGTCTTTTTTCTACGCTCGCGTATCAGACAGCTTCCTGTGTCTAATTCACAGAGACAACGAGTTCACGTTAAACTAATGAGGGAGAGAGAGAGAGATAGACAGAGAGAAAGAGAGAGAGAGAGAGAGACAGGTAAATCATGTCTTTGCACCTAATGGTAAATATGAGTTTCTTTCTTTAGACTTGATATTATTAAGTTAAATTAAGTTAAGTTAAGTTAAGTTAAGTTAAGTTAAGTTAAGTTACATTGTTAATCAAGTCAGTGACGCTGAACAACTTTTCAAACAACAGTTTCGGTTTAAAGTCCTGAAAGTTTTGCTCAAGTTGCGGCACGCTCTGTCATCTCGATCATCTGGTGTCAGGTGATCCTAAAACTCAGTCTGAGCTGTCTTGGCGTTCGGATAAAATCAAACATGTTTTTTTAGCCTTTTCAAACTCTATTTGATTGAGACAGGAATGCAAGGAGAGAGAGATGGGAAATCACATGCAGGAAAGAGCCAGAGGTCGGATTCGAACCATGGGCTTCCTCAGCAAGGACTGAGCCTTCGCACATGGGGTGGCTGCTTATGGGGATAATTTTGTCTCAAAAAGATTTGAATGCGTACAATATGATTTGAATGCGTACAATATGATTTGAATGCGTACAATATGATTTGTATACATATGCATACATTTATAAATATCCAAATACAAAATACAAATATAAAAATGTGACATACAAATAAATAAACAAATTTGTATAAATAAATGTGGATTTGTAAATATATTTTCGAGATTTGAAAATAAATGTCCTTGACTTTGTGTGTGGAGTCAGCATTTGTGGATCCATTTTTTGCTTTTCTCGCGATGACGTAATTTTGAGACATTCCTACCTCTCACCCGATTCACAAATAAATGCCACCAGATTTGAATACAAATAGCGGTACACCCTTCACCGAACATCCAGCAGATGGGAGTGTTGTGCAACGGTGTAGACCAAGGTACTTTTTATTATTCTGTTTCTGGACATGATGGAGAGAAGCTGAAACCAGAAACGAGTGTTTTTTTCGTTTTTCGTTTTTGACAAAAAACGAAAAAACGGCTCAATTTCTCGTTTTCTGTTCCAATCACCAAAAACAAAATTTCCACTACCATATTCCGTTTTAGTGGTGGGCGGGGCTCGTACGCTTCTTTGCCTGGTACTCTTCAAAATAAAAGTTCTTCCGTTTGACAAAGTTATTTCTTTATTAAAGAGTGACCAAACGTCCTCTTTTGGCCGGACATTTTTACGTCCTGTCTGGGGCTCCTGAGGATTTTTTTCTTTATAGGTTCATAAAAAATGTCCGGTTTTCAATTGACTGACGCTTTGCACAGGCTGTCCTGTGTGTGGACCTGCGACGTGCACACTGGCTCAATTCGTGGCATCGGCACGTAGTAGTGGCATTTTCCGGAAATGCCACTACTAAATACCACTATCTGAGGCACATGCCGCTTTTTTCGTTTTTTATCAAAAACGAAAAAACGAAAAAAACACTCGTTTCTGGTTTCAGCTTCTCTCCATTATGTCCAGAAACAGAATAATAAAAAGTACCTTGGTCTGCACCGTTGCACAACACTGCCATCTGCTGGATGTTCAGTGAAGGGTGTACCGCTATTTGTATTCAAATCTGGTGGCATTTATTTGTGAATCGGGTGAGCGGTAGGAATGTCTCAAAATTACGTCATCGCGAGAAAAGCAAAAAATTGATCCACAAAAGCAAAAAATGGATCCACAAATGCTGACTCCACACACAAAGTCAAGGACATTTATTTTCAAATCTCGAAAATATATTTACAAATCCACATTTATTTATACAAATTCGTTTATTTATTTGTATGTCACATTTTTATATTTGTATTTTGAATTTGGATATTTATAAATGTATGCATATGTATACAAATCATATTGTACGCATTCAAATCATATTGTACGCATTCAAATCTTTTTGAGACAAAATTATCCCCATAGCTGCTCTACCAACTGATCTAAACACCACCCCAAGGAAGTTCGAGTCTTTTAACTGAATCGCATCACTTACTCTTGGACAGTAAAATGTACACATTTTTTTTGAGCCATTTCGTTCATTCACTAGTGCAGTGTTGTAGCCCTCTTGTGGCAGATGTAAATGTGACAAATGAACGAAAGATTGATCCGTATGAACGTACTGCTGTGTGTACTGCTCGTCACACAGCCCTGTGGCTGAGTTGCACGTGACAAATGAACAAGAGACTTAAACTTAAGGATAGATAGTTGAGTTGTAACTAATAATTTCTGTTACCTGTCATGACTGAGCGGCCATGCAGCTGCCATGTAGGAATCACTCACTGAGACTACTCATTACTCCTGAGTCATATGAAAGATTACTTCAAATTGAACAATACGTTCACGACTGACACACCTCTGATGTTTAATACCATCAGAGGTTTTTAGTCTCAGCTCGTGCAAATAGTGACGTTCAATCAGCGCCGGTCCTGGCCACATTTGCGCCCCGGGCGAACCCCCTCCCACCCCAGGCGAAGATTTTCTCGTGTGCCCTCACAGCCGCCCGTGCGCCCCGATCAGTCTGTCCGGCACCCCCCTCTGCCTCGTCAACCCCCCGCTCCTGGGGGCGCCCGCTCCGGCGCCCGTGCGCACCCCACGGAGACGGCGCCCTGGGCAGCCGCCCACATTGCCCATAGTAAGACCGGCCCTGCGTTCAATCATGTGATCGCTGTCGACGACCAATAGGAGCACTCTCTCTCTCTCTCTCTCTCTCTCTCTCTCTCTCTCTCTCTCTCTCTCTCTAGCACCATCAGGAAGCAGTGACCATGGAGAGGCTCCAGCACATGAAGTCAGTTGTGTTGGACTGTAGGACAAGAGGAGAATTTGTTGGAGCTGTGGAGTGAGCGACAGTCTCATTGACGTGTCCTCACAAGAAAAAGTGGGCCAACTTTGCTGGTCGTGCTAATGAATGAATCAGGTCTGCAAACATCCAGAAACACTGTCCAATAATATACTGTATAACAATGAGTCAGTATTAACAGTCTAATAGAGCTTTACTGTAATTTTACATATGAAGGAGAAAAATCATTTAAATTCACAACGTGCTCTTGTCAACATGCACTTTACTTCCTGTATTTCCTCTTTTCATGAACACGTGTCGGCCGTGTGCACACGAGGTAAACATGGAGATGTGACGGTCTGAATCCCTTTAATTCACACACACACACACACACACACACCTTGTCAATACCGACTTATTAGCGCCTCCAAGGTCGATGTGTCGACCTTTAGGACGGATGCCTGTCTCCATTAACGTGAACTTGTGGAGACTGAACAAATCAAGACGCAGAACTCGTTACGAAGCTGAGTACAATGTACAATGAAGTGTCCCCGACACACACACACACACAAACACACACACACACACACAGCAATAAAATATGCATCGTCGCTCGCTGCACAAATCAACAACCGTCCGACGAGCTGATGAGATTTGAAATGAGACTTAATTTGTTGGGAATTGTCTTTGGTAATGAGAGAGATGAGAGGAAGAGAGAGAGACAGACAGACAGACAGACAGACAGACAGACAGACAGACAGACAGACAGACAGACAGACAGGTGTATAGATTAAAAGACTTACCTGTGACAATCCCAGGTAGATGGAGACAGTCTCGGAGATGTAGAGGAAGCGTCCCTCCTTGTTTAGTGCAAATACAAACCCGTCCAGAGACTGAAAACAGAAAACAGACAAAGTCAATTATGAGCAACAATGTTACAGACAGACTAAAGGAGTGACACGTTCACTTCAACAGGACTATAGTACTACATCACACGTGGTCTGTCCAATGATCAGACCTGTCTGACCTCCACAATCAGCCTGAAATGTCTCGGTGGATAATTGGACTACACTATGATACGCTAGCTGTTGTGTTCTGGCTTTCATGTGTCAGATTCTGCATCTGTGTCTGGATTTTAGCCAGTTTCCTTTGGTTTGTGTCCAAAGACAGCAGTGGTTGAGTGACATAGACAGTGAATGAGGAGAGGGAGTGCAGATAGCGACAAAGCCGGTGAATCAGAGAAATAAAAAGTTATTTTCTGATCGTTCATAGTGATTATATTCAGTCATTACAAACACAACCCAACACACAGCAACACAACCTTGCAGCAGTTTGGATATGGTCTGAATAACGCCTTAAAGAAACTTTAAGAAAGAATTTTTATTTTAGCGATGGAAAAAAACAACACAGGATTGGACATCACATATGTGGAAAGGTAAGTCTGTCCTCACACACACACACACACACACACACACACACACACACACACACACACACACACACACACACACACACACACAGGTGTGTCTAATGGTGTATTTATGTGAAGATCACGGCAGAACACTTCAGCAGCAAACCACTCACACACACACAAACACACACACAGATGTGAGTGTGTCTAATGCTGTCGATATGTGAAGATCATGGCAGAACACTCGACTTTTTGAGCACAATACACTGATTTGCACGCGTGCGTGCGCGCGCGCACACACACACAGACACACACACACACACACACACACACACACACACACGCACGCACACACACACACACACACACACACACACACACACACACACACACACACACACACACACACACAAAGGCATTAATACTCCTGAGGTCAGGCAGGTTAATTACATGTGGTTCCTGACTGCTGCTGCTGATACACCAGGTCTGTCTGTGTGTGCGTGTGTGTATTAAATCCACTCTGAATATACTCTGAATATATATGTGTGACTGTATCTGATATTAATATTAATTGTCTGTCTGAGTGTGAGTGTGTGTGTGTGTGTGTGAGAGAGAGAGAGAGAGAGAGAAAAAGAGAGAGGAGGTGGAGAGAGATGCAATAGCTGACAGTATAACAAAAGAAAACAAAGAAAAGCTGAGACACATCGCCACGTGGAAGGCGACGTTATAGCTGACTGACGTTGATTTTCCACCCTGAATAAAGCTAAAGTCATGCTGTTAAGTTGCAACATCGCTGTGGGTGAATGTTGAGCATTTTTGGCTAACCAGGGTTACTTTTACAGTAATATTTGAAAAGTAAAGAGCTGTTGTGAAGCTCAGTGTGGTGGCTCTGGTCTCCATCTTGTCAGTCCTGCCTTTGACGACTCCTGGCTAATCTAAAAAGAGATGCAGCATGGGTGGAGTTGGTTACTAAAAACAGGCACCTGTGACGACTCCTGTCAATCAAAGCGTCCACGTGGTTAATTCTGCATAAGTTTTAGCCTTTATATAATTGAACAGGTGAGTTGTATATAAATTCACCCTCAGCACAGTTGTGGGACCTTATGGAGCCAGCCTCAAGTGGATGTTTGGGGAACTGCAGGTTTTGGAACTTCCTGTGCTGGCTTCACTTCACAGTGATACTGTAGAGGTTGATGCTTGGTGTAAAGTCACATGAGCTGTTTTCAGATTACAGTGAGCAGCTGATCAGCCAAGAACTGAGGAAGCACCGTCATTTTTTGCCAAGCTAATAGAGGTGAAAGTCCAAGCTCATCGAGCAGGACACATGTGACTCCTGGACCTCAGTCACGACTGATTTATGTTTATGTCCTGATGTGGGTCACATAGAGGTTTAAACATGAATATTGAAATTATATCTATATTAGACACAGTAACAGTAACTGACATCTCTTGATGTTTGAAAAAAATGTCAACTATATTTAATGGTTGTATATTTCTTTCTTTTTTGTCTTGTTCCAAACATTCAAATGAAAGGTGTTGTTTGACCTTTGACCTCTCCTCTGCAGTATGATAATAATAATGATGATGGTGTTTGTGTGTGTGTGTGGCGGCTGCTCCTCTGCTTGTGTCCGTTAAGTCTGCCCTCCCAGCTAACGAGATGCTAATGAGATGTTAATCGTCAATGAGCCTCATCAATGTCCGTCCATGCTGGGATCCTCATTAACACCCACCCTGACTCATCCTGTGTGTGTGTGTGTGTGTGTGTGTGTGTGTGTGTGTGTGTGTGTGTGGGGCAGTATTTTGTTTGTGTGATTCAGTGTGTGTTGTGATGTTCTGGTCCAGACTGCTGCTCACCATGTCGTCGGCCTTCACATGAAATGTCTTTGTCCTCTAACAAGTCACTTATCCTCAGATGACATTTAAATGTTTATAATCCAGGTTATTGTGTGTGTGTATGTGTGTGTGTGTAATCAGGTAATTTTAATGATATTATTTAAATGGGAAACATCAAGCAAATGTACATGAAATGTCCATGTACATCTTCAGCATATAGAGACCAAAACAGTTTTTTGTACCAGGCTGTAAACATGTTTATTTCTGCTGTAAAGTTGGACATTTGAACATGGGGACTTATGGAGACTGACTCATTTCTGGAGACAGTCTCAAGTGGACGTTTGAGGAACTTCAGTTTTTGTTGTTGTGTGATAAAGAGCGGCAGTCATGGTGAGCAGAAGGTTTGGTTTGGTGTTGTTGCTGTTACACTCTTCCAACCCAGGATCTGAAACTTGTTGCAGAAAACACAATCAGCTCGCGCTGATGTGGTGGCTCTCTGTCGCTGCCGTAGTCCTCAGGTGTACTTTACTTTTCTAATGGGAGACGTTTATGTCGATCTATGCTCCCTTCCAACAGACTCCAATGGCAAAAACATTTTTGTTGACCAAAATCAGTCACACAATAAGACAAACAACCAAACTGATCGAGGCAGAACCAACTAGAATCGTCTGAGAGGTAAAATGATTGTTTTTGTCAATGGAGTCCAGTGGCTTTGAAGAGATATAAAGGCTTCAGTCAGTAAGGAGGTGAAGGTGTTTTAAATATACCGTACACTTCAAGTGCTGCCCCTTGTTAGCTTAGCTTCATGCTGGTCCTCCTGTCAAATAATACAAAAACTGGCAGTTAATAAACATAAAACAATCAGAAGCATCTCTTTTTTTTGTTGACAGCCTCATGACGTCTTTTAAAGCTTCTATTCTCTGTTATTGTTTTCTATATTTTCCATGATGGAGGCTGGTGACACAGCCAGTAAGCCTCTGTAGGTCATGGATTACTTCCTGCCCTGTTTAAAGTAACGCAACACAACAGTGAAAAAAAAAAAAGCTGAGATGTGGAGATAATCACAATCTGTGTTTTTCTTTTTACAGTTTTATCATCCCGTCTGATTGAGGTCCAGGTTTAGCAACAAGCAGCTCCAGGTGAAGGAAAGCAAATCTGCCCGATTCAGAGGGATTAAAACGGATTAATTAGAATTGGAAAGCGGGTTGAAAGGTGGAAGCAAGTGTGTGTTTGTGTGTGTGTGTGTGTGTGTGTGTGTGTGTGTGTGTGTGTGTGTGTGTGTGTGTGTGTGTGTGTGTGTGTGTGTGTGTGTAAATTATGCTGATATGACGCTGATGTAAACACACGCAAACACACACAAAGACATAGATGTGCTGTAAGCAAACATAACCTTGCTGACTGCTTGGTTAAATCCCACGCTGCCTCCCAGAGGTTAAACAGGCCTCATATTATTAGAGCAGCAACTCCAACCAGAGCTCGCACACCAAACATTGTTTCCTGCTGCATGTTTGTCTTTTCTGCCTCTTTTGGTTTACACTGGGAATTATGTACAAGGTCGGCTGGGTCTCGAAAGGTCAGTGAAAGGTTGTGTGATGCACAAAGGTCGGTGTAACAGTCAGGTAACAATATTCTCACCTCGGTAACTGACATTTTCTGCAGGAGCAACAGCCTTTCTTGTTAAAGGAAAACAGCCAAAACAAAAGTGGTAAACCTAAAACTTGTTCTAAAGTAACTGTAACTCTGGATGTTGAGTGTGTTGATGAAGAGTGTGTTTGAGATTATTATTATTATAGATCTGTAAAATCAGATCTGACAGAGGATAACAGATTTCAGCCTTCGCTTGTATCTGCAATTCTTTCGGTCACTACCCAAAGCTCTTGACCACGGGTCCGGTACAGCTTCTGCAATGATCCACTCAGTCCAAGACAGATCTGAGCCCAGCCTTGGCTAAGTTCCATATGCCTTGTTTGAGAATTCGCTGATCAAAGACAGCTCTGGGTCATCCAAGGAGAATCCAAATTGGGCTTGCTCCAATAGAAAACTGGCACAAGCTCTGTCACAGCTCTGTGACATCCCAGCATCAGCGTTTCGTTTCAGAAACTTTTTGTTCACCAGTGTTTGTTAGCTTGTTTAGATTTGGTCATTCTTCGAGCGAGTGAATGAGTGAGTGAATTGTTTGCTTTTTTTTGGATTTTATGATTTTACAGACTTTGCACAGGGCGTTTTAATTTGAAAAGTGATTCTCTATGCCGTTTCTGTGTCTGACTTCCTGTCAGATCGATCGACAGCCACATATTCTCAAAGGGACGCTTCTGAAATGTACTGCCCAGTTGGATTGGCCTTTAGATCGTTGCCTGACTTACCCTAGAACCAAACCTCATCTAAGTCCAATTCAAGTTGGACCTAAACTAAGCTTCAAGTCTGCACTGATGCACTTGTTAACATGAGACACAGCTGAGATTCTGAAACTCAGATATTTATATTCTAACACCAAACTGAACCTTATATTCAGCACAGGACACAAACAGTGGAGCCAGTATCTCCAGTAGAACCAATGAAAACAGATCCAGTATGAACTGACCTCAGCCTGTTAGGTGGGATATTGTTTTTCATGCCCTCTGTTGTTTTTCTCTTGTATTTGCATATTAATAACACACACACACACACACACACACACACACACACACACACACACACACACACACACACACACACACACACATGTTGTAATGTGTGACCATGTGACCAAATGTTTGTATGTATCACCATATGTGCGTGTGTGTGTGTCTGTGTGTGGCAGACAGACCAAGGACAGCACACACACACAGAAAATGAGGAAATAATACAAACGCACATTGTCTCTATCTAAAACACACACATATACAAACACAAACCCTGTGGCAGCAGCCTGTGAGTGTGTGTGTGTGGGTCTCTTTATGAAATCACAGAGGGTCTGACCGCCTCATAGTAATTATGCTAATTGCCTGGATGCCCTTGCCTTTATTTATGCACGGCTGCTAAGATAAATAAAAGGAAATTGCTTTGGATCTAACTGTATTCATTTCAGCATGCTAACTAGAACGCTAACGCCGCTCTGTGCGTTGGGGCTTGTGTGTGTTTGTGTGTGTGTGTGTGTGTGTGTGTGTGTGTGTGTGTGTGTCTGTGGAGAGTGAGCGAGTCACAGATTTGTTTACCCTTCACAAATTCTGCAGGTAATTGCAATTTTGATTGTACATTTATTTATTTTATTCTGTGTGTGTGTGTGCACGGATTGTATTGGTGTGTTTTGTGTGTGTGTGTGTGTGTGTGTGGCAGTGAGGTGGAGGTGTGTCAGTGTGTGTGTTTCCTGTCTCTCACTCCTCTGTCATAATGAAATGTTTTGTTCTGTTAACCAGAAATAAAACTGTCTGAGAGCCACAGACTGTCGTTCTGCAGTGAAACTAAAGAACAAAACAATATCTCAAATATTCATAAAGTCTCCATCAAACAGGAAGTAGAATTGTGTTTACTTCCTCATTTTTACCTGTTTTTATGCAAGTGTGTGTCACACCCCACATAAGATAGTGTCAGCGTCAACCTCCAGTAAAACCAATGTCCAGTCACAGTTCAGACTGTGAATACAGTCTACTGAGGTGGTTTTCTTGCCGGGTTTGGCTCCTGACATCCTGGGGCTGAGTCAGTTCAGTTACACGGCTGACCGAGCTAATGACAGTTCACTACTTATCAATCTTTCCATCATTAAGTCCATAAATCACCTCTGTAGTGTAACGGTATTCCCTGTTGGTCTCAGAGGCCGTGCTCGGACCGGATTCAACTCTGAGTTGAAGCTGAGCAGCATAAAAATCTAAAATCTGGTCCAGTTTGACCAAAATCACTGAATAAAGTTATAAAGTTTTGCTTTTGTACAAAAATACAGGAGCAATTAAAGATGACTGTAGCAGATCTCAGAATCACTCATAGACTGTATCAAAGCAGTGTTGCCAACTCCTTAGTAAGAAAAGTAGCCATTGGCTGTCCTAAAAGTCGCTAGAAGTAACTAAATGACGTCATCACCTAATTTGCATAGTTGTCCATGTGCATGTAATTATAATCGACACTGTAGTAGAGAGGAATAACGTCATGGGAGGGACGAAAGTGAGTAAAAGCCACCCTAACTATGTTTAGAACTACTTCTGGGATCAGTCAGCGGCAGCTTTGCAGAATTTATTTGCAGTCTGGATGTAGACAGGTGAACACCTCCTGCTCTGAGTGCAGCTGGGAGGAGCTGCTATGTGAGGACTGGCCACCTGTGAGTGCTTTGGGATGGAGGAACGGCTGCTGCTCATTGAGGGATGATGAGGGATTTCACGTCAGTCTCTGGTCGCTAGACTTGACGCTAGTCGTTTAAAAAAAAACACTACAGGGGTCTGAGAAGTCGTTAAATATAGCAACAAAGGCACTAAGTTGGCAATACTGTATGAAACAGGAAGCACTCCACTCCGGCAGCATCAGAAGAGAGAAAGTGTTTGATGGGATGTAAAATTAGTGAGTGCTTGATGACATAATTTTAGTTTTTATGATTTATCAGGAAATGACAAACTCTAAAATACAATGAAGAATATCTGAAAATACTAAAAGACTTTGTGTTAGTGGTTTACTATACGTAAGCTGAGACAAGGTCTTTTCACTCTTGTATTTAATCCTGTGATTCTGACGAAATGTTCTTATCACATGCCTGCTCTCCAGAGGATGAACCGTTTACATTTTACTAATCCCATGACCCTGCAGCGCCCCCCTCAGGACAAACTGAGACCTGCACAGACCTGAGTACACACACTTAAAGAAATCCATAAAGAGTCCAAAGACAGATATGTGCACACACACACACACACACACACACACACACACACACACACACACACACACACACACACACACACACACACACACACACACACACACACACACATGTCTAAATCTGGGCGTTCAGACAGTAAAAGAAAGAATTGCAATTGATTAGTGAGCGCCGCTGAATGGCTCGCTCCCTCTCTGCTTCCCACCTTCTGCAGATTACTGCATCGATCGCCCTCACACACACTCACAACACACACACACACAACACAACACACACAACAGATGAGGCCATCTTTTAACCATTCAGAACGGGCGGTTTAAATGTTACTGTCTAGCTGCCTGCCTCTTAATGACAAATGAAAAAATTGTGTGTGTGTGTGTGTGTGTGTGTGTGTGTGTGTGTGTGTGTGTGTGTGTGTGTGTGTGTGTGTGTGTGTGAGACAGAGAGAGAGAGAGAGAGAGAGAGAGAGAGAGAGAGAGAGAGAGAGAGAGAGAGAGAGAACAAATGAATTGTAAAAAGGACAGAAAATGGTGGTGGTGGTGGGGGGTTGATATATAGGAAAACGACAAATAAAGAAATCAAGAAAAAAAAAGAAAGGGAGAGAGGGAGGAGAGAGTGATTAAAGAAAGGAAGAGAGAACGAGAGAGGAAGAAGACGATCAATGGAGGATGAAACAAAGACCAATGAAGAGAAAAGTAAAATCAGAGAGAATGAAGCATATAATAATGAAAAAAGAGAAGGGACACACATCACCTAAAGTATGTGGACATTAAAACACGTCACATATAGACACACCCATAAAATGCTGTTCAAACGGCCTCCACCCATCTAGTTTTAGTCTTTCTAGACAAAAAATTTTTTTGGACAAAACTACACAGTAATGTAGTAGTAACCAGGTTTATGCATTCAATATTAATAAAGCCAATTTGTTTACCCAAACAGTGAAAATGAATGCAGTCATTTTAAGTTTATTAGTACTATTTCATAAATGTTATTAATTGCTTCACATTGTGTTTGTATTTATATTAAAATCATGTAATTCAAATGCATAAGCGGCTGAAATATTTTTTCGAGTGCAGAAAGATTGTTGCGAACCGCTAACTGTCGTTAGCTCGTTCAGTCCATGAAATCAGGAGCTATTGCCTTACTGCCAATCATAATCAATGATGAAGCCCCTCCCTATCTGTTTTACAGGAAACACTCAAAAATGAGGATATTTAAAAGAATTTAAAGAATCTTTAAAATTAAGACGATCGAACCAGGAAAATCAAAACAAGAACGTGGATAAAAGTCCAGAGAGAAACTGATGGAGTGAGAGAGGGGAAAAAAAGGATTAATGAGAGAACGACTCAGACTGATAGAGGGAGAGAAGGACTGCTACTGAGAAATAGGAGAATAAAGAGAAGTGGAAGAGGAACGAAATGAGCAGGCGGAGAGAAAGAAAGATGGAAGAGAAGGATATAGACAGGTGTGGCGCTGCCTTTAATTGCAGGGCATTATGGGTAATATACGACTGTTTGTTTGCAACCGCGGAGCAGCTTTATACGACCTCTCCATCTTTTCTTACACCCCTCCACTTTTTTGTTTCATTTTATGTGCATCATTTAAAGACGTAGAGGGAAAGAAGCAGACATGGAGGTGAAATAATTGAAGAAAGGGGAGAGGACGGAAAAAGGAAGATGATGAAGTGGATAAGGATAAGAAAAAAGGAAAGATGGGTGAGATGATGGAGAAAAAAGGAAATAGAGAGAGGAGTAAGGAAGGTAATGTTGCCTTCAGGTGCTCCTCTGAAGCTCAGACTTATGAGTCACACCGCTTAATCCCTCTGTAACAAAGACTTCAGAAGACAAAATGTAAAGACGTAGAGATGCAAACAGTCTGGATTAGTTTGTGTTGACTGTGTGTTTCTGATCCAGCATATGGCTCTTTACAGTCTGACTGTCTCTGGGTTTTAAAGGCACAGTTCACTCGTTTGGCTCCCAGTTTGCTCCCAGTTCACACATTAACAACAACTGGAACAACTGGAGCAGCAGATCCTCATCTTGCACAGGGACAATAAAAGCCTTCCCCCTCAGCTCATTAAAACACAATATTTGCCTGGTTTTAATTTCATCTTCTTTAATTTTTTTAAAGTAGGCTGTTTTGCTGGATTTTTGCCAACTGATGATATCAACAGTTCAGCTTGTTTCAGTCAAACACAGATTACAGAGAGATCAGGTTGATTGTCACTGATTCAAAGGGATACTTTACTACGGCATGAAGCTAGGCTAATGTTGAGGACAAGGGCAGCAACAAGACAGATTTTAGACACATAAAACATCAATGTTTGTACGTATTGTAAGTATACGCCATTTTCCCCATTTTAGCTTGCCGTTAAACAGCCCTGCTCGACTGGAAGCTTAAGTGTCATATTCCTCTACAAAGCCACCAGACTTCATTGACAGAAATCATGATTTTACCTCAGAGAACACAGGAGTCTACTGCTGTTAATACAAGTCAGACGTTAACTAAAACTAACTGACTGAAGTCTGGCATCTTCAAAGAGAGCACAGATCAACACTGTAAATTCATGTTATATATTTTTAACATTTTTATCCAAACCTTTCCTTCTCGTGTCAAAGCTGCTTTATAACAGGTTTTTTTTTTTTTAAATTCCATTAGTCTGATTTACCAAAATGTCACCACCAAGTCAAATGAGGTTCATCCGCAAGGCCTTCTGTCAGAAACCAGCTGATGAAAACGGAATCAATTCAGCAGTCTATAAAGCTGCCAAAACTTAGTCATCTCAGAGCCTCGCTGTGAAAAAGAAACATTTCTGGATGCTAAAAACCATCCCGCTAAAGCAAAGCGACTCATGACGGAACCCCCTCTGCCTTGTCAACCCTCCGCTCCCGGGGGCACCTTGACGACCGGTATCGAAAATTCGCGAGTTTTTATTCTTTTTCGGGCGCTAGTGCGCCCCCCGCGGAGACTACGCCCTGGGCGGCCGCCCACATTGCCCATAGCTAAGACCGACCCTGCTGCTCGCTGTCATGAATCAACAACCTCCGTTGCTGTGAAGTGAAGCTAACGCTGAAGTGCCAAGAACTGCAGTTCCTGGAACGTCCACCTGAGGCAGAACAAGTCAGTCTCCATAATACGGTTTGTGGCTGTGAGGGAAGTTCGAACTTCCTGTTTGAGAGCTGAACTGCTTCCTGTCCAACTGATGCACTGACAAGCAGCTTCAAGAGTCTAAGGCTGACATTCTGCCTGCAAAGGTCAACACACACATACACACACACACACACACATACACACACACACACACACACACACACACACACACACACACACACACACACACACACACACACACACACACACACACACACCCTTATGAGGACTCAAATCGACTTGCACGCACACAAACACACACTTAACGTCCTGCTATCATTGCTGAGTCCAAAAGGTCAACTTCATGCTGATTGGTGATAGAACTATCAAATGAACCAATCAATAGCCAGGAGAAGGAGGAGGAGGGGGAGGAGGAGGGGAGCTCCAGGGAGAGAGGGGAAGGAGCAATGTGAAACACCATCGAGAGAGAAGGAGGATGGAGGAGAGGAAGAGGAGGATTACACAGAGAGGTGAGGGGCGAGTGAGGTAAGCAGACCAAGAAGAGAGAAAGAGAGAGATGGAAGAATGGGGGAAAGAAGGGAAAGGAAGGTGGAGACAGGTCAACATGTCAATAAAGGAAGGAGAGAGGAAAAGGAGAGAGAGAGGAAGGGAAAGGACGGATTTGATAGAGAGACGTGGGGAAGAGTTGAGGGAAGAAGAAGGTTCAGAAAGGTCAACACATGTCAATATTGGAAAGGAGAGAGAGATCAGTACATAACAGCAGGGAGAGAGTGAAGGATAGATGTACTCTGAAATATAAATATAAAATCTACTTTGTGCAATGCTTCAAATCATCTTGGACTCACTGTTCTTCTGCAGGAAATATTTATAATCCAACTGAAATCACAATTAGTCAACACCAGTGTTGG